>VWZW01000753.1:577194-633130 GCA_013397115.1 Edolisoma coerulescens | reverse complement strand
AAAAAAAAAAAAGTGATGCTTTTCCTGAATGCAAGCCCTGTAAATAACAGCTTGGATCTGAAAGCCAAGCCAGATCCTTTCTAGCTGGTGCTTTCTCATCAGCATGCGTAATCTCTAATCTAGTTAGGAGAGATGCAGGGAAGTTGCACACTGCCACGCATGAGAAGACAGGGATTCTGCAGGTGAATTTAATTACTCTTTCCACAGAGAAAGTGAGAGTCAATAAGGCACCACTCACCCTCCATTAGCTACCTGGGCTGCACAGGCCCAACAAGAAACCAGGCAGCACCATTTACTGCTCCTTCTAAGCTAAGCAGGAATAGCAACACTACACCCAAAGAAAAGCTTGACTTAACATGAAGTAATTTCTACCAACACTTTTCTGACCTTAACTGCGTATTACAAAGATGTCACACAGTCCTTCTAAGAACAGTTAGACCCAAGCAATTAGAGCTGAATGAACAATTCCTAATGAATAATCGTTTGGCAAACTTCACCTCATTTTATGCTCACGAAACATTCACGCACAGATTGCAAAGTCCTCACATTTCTTTGTCAATGGATATAACTTGCTGGTTTTTTCCGCTGAGCAAATAGCAATGTAACAGTTCACTGAAAAACTGACATTCAAGCACAGGCTGGGTGGATGGGTTATGCCAGACACGTGGTGCTGTTCCTCAAGTTCTTCCACCGGGTGAGGGATCAGAGCGGCTCCAAGAAGTGCAAATCAGGACTGTTACCTCTCTTGTTTGAAATTCCCTTTTGCCAAATCTGTCAGTGCTGGAGCACGTTGACTGGACTAAGCCATGGATATGGGCAATGTGGGAAGGGAGCCAGCCGTGGTCCCTCTACAACTGATGGAGAAGGCCAGGTATTGTCAGAGCCACTGGAGAGGTAGACACCAAGGACACACTGGAGAACCTGTAGACCTTAAGATGATGACCTCAACTCTCTTAAAGCCTTAAACCACCTGCTTAACTCTCCGTGCCCAGTGCTGGCTGGGGCTGTGGAGAAAGGGGCACAGGAGGTGGAAGCACTGGTGAGGCTGGGCCAAGGCTGGCAGCCGAGCTGCTGGCGGCTGAAGAAGCTGAGAACAACATGTGCTGTAACACACAAAGAGAGCATGGGGCAATAAATCAGGCTCTCAAAGCAGAACATATTAGGAGATCAATGGAACAGACATTAGACCAAAGGAGCAAACTCCAGAGAGACAGGAACCATTCTTTTCCTCCTCCTTCTCCCCCGTTGCTAAGGATTTCTTTTCCCCATTTAATACCATCCTCATTGTTTTTAAATGAACAGCAAAGCCGGTGGGTTCCACGTGGCATTAGCAATGTGTTTGTGAAAGGGAAAACGGCCGGCTCCGAGCAGGATTTGATAAAAGCCTCTCCAAGTTCTGAGTGATTTACAGCTGGAGAAAACAAACACGGACTGATACAAATGCAGAGAGAGGCAGAGCCGGCACCACCATCCAGGTACACTCAATTACCAATTCATCAGCCCAAGTGAACTTGAAGGGCTTTTCAAACTCTACACGGCTCTAAATTAAAGGAAATCTTTAGATGGATAACGTTCTGCAGTGGGGGAGAAGAAGACTAATTTGTTGATCTTCAGCTCAGGAGCCCTGGCCTTTCATGGGTGAAGGGCCACAGGAAAGGGGTGCAGGCGGCTCCCACTCCCCACACGGGACCAGGGAATGGACCAAACATCAGGATGATGTTCACAGACTGTTGCAAAGCTGTCAGCACACAGCTCTCCCTCTCTCCTCACCGTGCCAATCCCCAAACAGCCTTTTTTTCCCCATCTCTACTAAGAACTTTGTTTTCACCTGCCCTGGAGGTAATCATGGCAAAGCTGTGAAAATGACCAATTTTTTGGTTCATTGGCTGAACTCAAAAAGAGGAAAAAAATCACTGCACAGTGACCCCAAATTGGAACTGTCCAGGCTCTCCACAGCAAAAATAAAATTTAAAAAACAAAATATATATATATAAAAAAGATATATATTTATGGTCAAACAATGCTTTAATTCAATCTGAAACTAACTCATGGGGAATGTCAGTTTTCCCTCCATCCCCTGCCCCGAAATCCATTTTTTCACAAGAAGAGATGATTTACAGCTTCCCAGCTCCACGCTCCAGCAGCACTGACACAGCCACAGTGTTTGGTATCCTCCCCTGCTCCATGAAGCTCCTCCGTGCTGGGGCACGGGGCCCTTCCATGCTATTCTGATACAAATCCGAGGCAGCTGGGGGTAGGAACAGAGGGAGTCTGGCTGCTGAGAGACTGCAGGGAGCTCTTTGTTAGTTGTTCATGCAGAAACTGTTTTGATTTCAGTGTCTAATTGATATCTTGGGGAAATCTTAGCAAAAGACAGTTCATCCTCCCCAGACCCCACCTGTGTGTGCTCAGTTGAGAGGCTCCACGCTGCCAGTGCTGATGGAGCCCCAAGGCTGTGGGGCTGTCTCTGTTCCCGTGCTCCACATCCTCATCCCACAGGTTTGGAGAGCTGAACCAGCATGAGAGCCCTGGGGCAGCTGGAAGGGTGGGTGCTGAGCTCCACTGCTGCTCAAATTTTTGGCAGAGGGGAGACTTTGGAGAGTTCTGTGCCGTGATGTCTGTTCATCAGCAAGGAGAGCTGTGTCAGCCTCCAGTCCCACTCAGGAGCAGGGAACTGCCTGCATCCTTGTGGAAGCTGCCAGCATCAAGCCTCCTCCTACCAGAAGCAGCATCAAGCCCTTAATTTTCCACTGGATATCAGCCCTCCTCTTTCCTCCGGCCTCCTCCAAAGACAGCAGCCATCGCTCACACTTGCAGCTCCAAGGCTGGCTCTGAACTATTTAAAAGCACAGCAGGTATTTTAATTATTCACGTCAAGCGCGCCTTGCTTGCTAACGACTCTCTGAAGCTGTCATAGCTGCACGGGGTGGAGCAGAGCCCTGCCAGCAGCTTCCCATGGCCTGGCCTTGGGCAAAGCCTGGGTCTGCAAAACAACCACGATCCAGTGCTCTCACTGAGGGCACAGGTGGCACAGGGACACTTGGGTGAGGAGCACCCTGGCAGATCTGTCCGGTCCCGTGGGTACTTGCCCGCCCAGCCCATGGTCCAACCACCTTGCATCCTCCAGGCCAGGGGTATCAGCCAAATGCTTTGCTATTGCTGCGAGCTGCTGTGCCCCACACTGATAGATTAGCTCTTGTCGTATTTTAAGGGAACTGGAATTACCAAAATGCAAGGAAACAGAGAGGTACTTGTACAGCACAGCTGGGCGGCTTCAGAGGAAGACACTGGAGGGGATGACACACTTCCTTGTTGCCTTGAGCTGCTCCCAGGGTTTGATGCAAGGAGCTGCTTTGGAAATCAAGCCCTTGCCACCCTGCAGCAATGTCTTTATTTGCTTCTTCCTTCTCAGTACCACCAAAAATATTTGCCGCAATAGCATCACTCTTCTTAGAGACTTTAGGAAAAAGTTCTTTGCCCAGAGGGTATTTGGGCACTGGAACAGGCTCCCCAGGGATGTGGTCGCAGCTCCAAGCCTACCAGAGCTCAAGAAAAGTTTAGACGATGCACTCAGGTGCCTGGTGTGATTCTTGGGGTTGGTTGTCTTGAGCAGGGCCAGGAGCTGGACTCCATGACCCTTTTGGACCCCTTCCAACTCAGGATATTCTATGATTCTGTGATTCTGACCCACATCCCTCCTTGGCAGCACAAGCCCAGCTTTTCCGAGGTGAAATAGACACAGAAAGAAGGATGGTGTCCCACCCTCATGGCTGGAAGGAAGATAGCTTGTGTTGAAGGGACCCAGGTTCACCCCAGGCTCAGAGAAGCCTTTCTCAGCTCTAGAGTGCAGGTGAGGGGCAGAGACAGGCATCCCACCTGCAGAAGCATCAGGGCTGTGGGTTCCTTCATTTCTACCCCACTGAGTCTCAATTAAATGTGAGCTTCCTTTAGGGACCTCAGGATTCCTGTCTGAGGTTGGCCTGTTTTCTTGGATGTTCCTCTTGGTTATTTGTCTTATTTCTGGTAATTAAGAGGCTTTTCTTCCCCACCTTTGCTCACCATTGCCTCAAGGTAAATTTGGAGAATTTTTAAGAATATTCAGGACCTGCTTTCCCCCACCTCAAGATGAGCAAGAGCCTCATCATGGGTAACCCCAAGTTCCAGGACTCTTCTCTAGCAGAAACTCCCCATGGGCAAAGCTTGAGAACAGAGAGGGCCCCACAGAAGCACATCCCCTGGTTGAAGAGCCAGGCTCTTCAAGCCTCCTGGACCATCAGAGCCAGCCCCTCTCTTTTTAACCTGCCTGTTTTTTAATGCTAATTTCCACCACATGCCCAATTCGAAGCTCTAATAATGAACAACTGCTTTCTTCCTTTCCTTCTGATTTCATATTCATGAGTCAGGGTTTCCTGGCACTAAACGTAAATGCTAAACGGAAATCGCTGCACAGTGACACGTCTGTGTAGCTTCACTGTCCATTTATTTGCCTTTTCAAAGAGCTGCTGTGTTAAGCAAACATCTCTGCCTGGATCCTATCTGGAGGAGTTTGTCTGGTACGGCATGGTGCCTGCCGGGGTGGGGGAAGCGACTCGGTGTGATGGTGTCTCGCAGCTCTGTTTTTGCTCCAGGGTACTTCTTGTACAATAGTTTGAGCTCGGTGAATATCTCAACCTTTTCTGGAAGATTTGCTTGAGTCTTGGCAGGATGTGTTCAGCTCTGACGCAGCGAGAGATGAAGCAGGGAACTCCCCGAGAGAAACACATCCATTGCTCCGGCTTGGACTCCACCGAGGGCTCCTGCAGGCAGCAGTGGGCAGATGTCTTGGCAGGGGAAGTGAAGAGGCACCTGTAACATCACTGGGCAAATTATTTTTTCTGGCAACTGGAAAATTCACATACACATGCAAGAAAAAAAAAACCCCAAACATTTCAAGACTCGTCCAAACTTCTGTCTGTCTTCCAAAAGGGAGAAACAAAAGACATCTTGAAAAAGAGAATGTTTTCCATTAACCATATTGGTCAGTTATGTTTTTCAAGTATTTTCTCTGCAGACTGCACTTCCATGTTGAATTGAATTTTTAAAACAGCAAGGTCAAAAAATAATCCGAAAGCAAAAGTCAAAGGAATTGAATCTTCATGTATTTCAAGGCAAGCCAAGATGTTCTTCTCTGCAGAGATGCCAAAGCTGCGTAGTTTCCAAACCTTTTAACCTGCCTGGGATGGAAGCTTTAGGCACACGGATTGGCACCCTGAAGTCTCCTCTCCACCAGCTCACCCTGCCCATGGAGTGACACATCTGTCCAGGGAACCATTTGTCCCCTTGGAGACATCATCATCCTCTCCTATCTGCTCTGCAATCAAATGGGAACAGGAACCTCTGTCCTGGGAGCAAGGACAACCACCCGGGGCTGGAGCTGGGCTGTGCTGGCTGCTGCTCACTGTCTGGTCTCTTCATGGGAACACCAGCTGAAGGTGGCTTTGCTCAAAGTTCTTGGCTGGGAAGGGGAGCAGCCAGCATCCAAGAACTCTGGATTGCTCTGCCAGCTTTGCTCCTGCACTGGTCACCTCCAAGGGGCAAGGTGGGCAGTGAGGAACTCCAGTGGTGGACTGGGCACCAACAACTCCAGCTCTTTGGTTGTCCAGTGCTGGAGGCTTTCCCTCCTCTCAGCTGCCTCCACTGGGGTTTCCTTCTCCAAGGCTCTGTGGATGCTCCTTATGGTCTTGGTGCTCTGTTGCCTTCTGCAGTCATCCATTGCCTTTCCCTGCCTGCCTTTCCCCAAATGCTTTAACAAACGAGCTCATAGGAAGGCAAGAGAGGAGATGAGAGATGAATTTCAGACCACGAGAAATGAACTCACAAATGAGAGTGTCTGCAACCACCATCTGAAGAGCTGTGCTCCTGCTCATGGAGAACATCATGTGTGGCATGTGTTCAACAAAGTAATCAATGGGGACCACATTTTGAATATTATCTACATGCAACAGACTCCTTGGGAGGAAATTATGCAGCAATATTTAATGGTGGCAATGATTCAGCAAGTAATAGAAAGAAATATTCCTCAAAACACCATCAACTTCTCATGGATAACTCCCAGATGGGACTGAGGGTAAAAACCCTTTCATTAGAAAGCTATTCAGTTATGGCAAAACTGCCATATGTGGCTCACTGAGATTCTGATTGTCAGTGACTTCAGCTTGAAAGCTGCTGTGAAATCAGAAAACTACTTCCCATTTGAACAGGGGGGTGGAAATCGGTCCTTAGGGACCTGAAAGCACAGCTCGATCTCACGCAGCTGAAGGTGTCTTACAGCTGGGTGTCTAGGTTAAGGTAATTGTCTAGACTTCTTTTATCATCAGTGAACAGAGAGACGTGCACCAACCCCCAGAGAGTGATTCATTCTTCCTGTCTTAAACATCTATTTTTGGATGGGATGAATTACACTCTGGAGGTGTTCAACTTTCTCCACTGACTGTGGAGTCCGGATGATGAACTTGGCCCAGGCACTTCACCCTTCTAGTGCCAAAACAGGGACTGCTCCACCAGAGAAGACAACTTAAGTGTGGCAGTAGCAGTGGTAGGCTGGGATCACTTGGCCAACACCTGGTGAACAGACACAAGAGAAGCAGTTCCCTCAGCAGACAGGAGATGGAGGAGGGGAAATCATCATAAGCACACCCGGGAGTGATCTCAGTATTTTAAAAAGACCTGAGGACACGCTGGTGCCTGATTATCTCATCTAGCTCTTTTATGCCATGCAAAAGGTACAGATTACAGCCAATTGCTTTCTAAGTGTGACCTGAAAGTAGTAATTTTGCAGTCCTGGGAGGAAAGCAGGGACTGGTCTCTCAACTGAGTGCAGCCTTTCTAAAAGACCAAGCCTTTTACTGAGCTTGGGTTTTCCTGAGATTAGCAATTCCAAACTTCTACAAACCATCAATTTATTTCTGAGACATCAGCTGGATTCTTGTACCCATCTTCCCAGTCTTGAACAGCCATGTCTTGCAATTTTAAGGGTTTAGTTACAACCTTGAGGGCTATTTTGCAGACAGAAGGTTTCATGTCTCTGTTTTGCCATAGTCCAGGGTCAATGCTAATAAACTACACTGCAAAAACTTTCCTACTGTGCTCTAAGAGGCTTCTTGCCATATGTCTTCCATAAATAAATGAGATTATTACCTTCCATGACTTCAGTGGGAGCCAGTTTCAGTCCTCTCAGAAGACCAAGTTCTTAGTGCCAGCTCAGGTTTTAGATCTTAGAGCCATCTAAGCCCCCTCTTAGAGCCATCCTGCCAAAACCTCTCCAGATTCCACCCCTGCTATATAACATGGGGCAGGTTATCTGTGCAAAACCCAGGACTCAGGATCCAAGAACTCTAAGGAAAATCAGACACTGCCATTTCGAAGATCAACATGAGAAAATCAAATAGGGAACTAAATGGCAGGAGAAGTCATCAGAGGAAGGCCAGGCTGCCATCCATAAACAGCTCTCCAAAGGAAACGTTTGCAACTGGTTCTGAGCGAGGCACTAAAATTTGCAAGAAGTGTGTAGGGACCCCACTCCAAAGCCAACAAATGTAGAGGAAGAGTGGGGATAGAATTCATGAGGCAAAGAGTTGTGAGCACTAATTCACCAGGAGAGAGATTTGTGCACTTTCCTGGGGTGTGCTACTGCCAGGAACAGGATGCAGCTGATGGCAAAAAGCCGATGGCCGGAAGCCAAAGGGTTCCTTGGGGGCCAGAGAAATGCCTCGGAGACTTCAGTTCTCTACACCAATTGGCTCACACCTGTCAAAAAAAAAATTCCCAGCATTTTTTCCTGACTCATCTGGAAAATCAAGGTGGACTATCCACATTTAACGGGCTATGCACAGCGCTCATGGGAACGCGTTCAAGACAAGGTAGAGCAGGACCTTCAGTTCACAGTGTGATACCAAAAGTAACGCAGGCATGTGAAGGGAGCATCCATCTGTCTATCCAGAAACACGGAACACACAGGATTCTTAGAGCCTAACAGATATAAATTAGCCTCCTGTGAATTGAACAGATACACTTAACAATATGTCAGTCCAGCAGGACAGATATCAATGCTTGGTTTCTCCTTTTCTGATTTGTTTTCTCTTTTCCTGCCTGCTTCAAGCACTGAGTTTTCTGGGGCAAGTTTCTCCATCTCTGCCTCCATTTTCCTCTATTTAAAAACAGATTAATGTGACAGCAAAGTGTTGGAGATCTCTTAAGGAAAGCCACCGCATGAGAGATTTTTCTATTTTAAATTGTGAAAAGCGCTAGCCAAATGCTAGTTCTTAAATACAGCTGGTGAATATATAAGGAAAATTGATTTTTGCAGAAGACTACATCATTTAAGCGAGAAGTCAATAATCATTTTCCATACTAGCATTTAAATATCTGAGCAAAAACACTCAAATAATGATATCTTTTGGGTTCAGACTGTTCACTGGAAAGAAGGGAACACAAAGTATTAGACTCAATACTATGTTGACAGAGAACACAAATGTCAGTTTGACCATCTTAGAAAAGACATTTTAGAAGACAGGAAATTAAATTACTCAGGATTACTCACGATGAAATCTTACATTAAGCAGTGAAAACTCTTATTTCAGGAAAATTTCTGGGATTGCTAACAATGTAAAGAAAATGCAGTTATAAAAAACCTGCCTCCCTTGATAAAGAAACAGAGACAACAGGCTCCAAAGATGAACACTGTAATCCAAAAGCAGGACAGAATGCTAAAGAGTCTTAACAGAAATCCCAATACATAATCAAGGGAAAAGGCAAAATCACAAATAAAAGCGGCCAAAGGAGACTTCCATGAAAGGGGCAGCAACATAAAAGGGTTTGCCTTGCCTTATTACAAGGGAGTTTATATAAAATACAAAAATATGGAAATTTTTCAGCACAAATGCAAAATTATTTTAATTAGAAGATGTAGCTCAGTTTGGAAAAAGACAAAAACAAAAAAGCCCAACATTACAGTATCATACCAATGGTCAGTGGGTTAAAACCCATGTAATTTCTGGCAAAGGAATTAAATCTGACCAGCAGGCTCTATAGTCAGGCAGCCCTGGTCAGGTGTTGGTTCACTTTCCCAGCAGAGAGTTACATTTCAACAAAGCTGAAATTTCTCATGACATTAATTAGTTCTGGCAAAATCATATTTTAAAAGAATTAGGAATGTTTTGATAAATCAAACATTTCCTTTGCAAGACTTCAGGAGAATTTTTCATTTCTATTTTTATCATATAACAAAATCTTTAAACATTCATACCTAAATGACATTAAAATTAACCTAAAGTATATTTTAATAAAACCTTAATATTCTATTCAGAACGCAACCAAATGTCAAAATCTTGTACTTTCCTGCAAGGTACAAATTTTTCTATTATCTCATTGCTAAATTTTCAGCCTTTCCAGCTATTTTATTCCAGAACTTGTACTGTAACATACAAAAAAGGCAGACTCTTGAAACCCTTAGGTATGTTGTTGTTATTCTAATGTGAAACAAAAGGAAATCTATAAGCAAACATATCTGCAGCCCACAGCACCAGACCAAAATATGAGCATCAGGACTGTAAGTCTGCTAAACACCCTCGGAGTGCAGTGAACTGCATTCACTCAAGCTTAGGTGAAGAAATAGGAATTTAAAAATATTTTTGGGTACAGGAACAGCACCTGACTTTGTAGAGTGGCCATTCTTTGTGAACCTTCCTCTTTTTCGCCTCAGTTTGGTTTATATTTAGAAATGCTATAAATATCGTCTGTTTAATCAAATGAAAAAAAAATGTTTTGATAGATCATTCACTCATTTATTCTCCCCAAAAGAAAGGCTGCCGATAAGACTGTCTGTTTTCACTGCATCTGTTCACTTGGCAGGAGAAAATAATTTCAATGGAAACGTTGCAAAAACCTACCCTTTCTACCCAGATGCTCTATTTCCATATTTCTGATGCCATCCTGCCTGCAACCACTTCTTTAGATTTACATGAATTAACTAGTGCAGGACAGATACCAGACTACAAAGTGCTCACAAAGTAACGATCGCTTTTGATGATGACTTTGGAAGTTCAATGGAAAAGCTGTAATCTCTTGTCCATATACAAAAATAAACATTATGGGATGGGTTTAATACACCTAAAAGTTTCATCCCATACGGTGCTTTTACGTAAGTTTCAGAATGAAACTGCAGTGTAGAACAAAGTACACAGGTTACAGCTAGGCAGCATTTGTATGAACTTCTTTCTTCATCATTTCCACTCATGGTCTGGGTTACTTCTGCAGCTATCCCACATTACTTTGGCACTTAAAAAAAAATGCAACCATAGCTATATAGGCCTTTTTCAATAATAAAACTTAATGAGTCAAAAATCAACCTCACAACTCTTTTTAGAGAAAACCAATATTAAGCTTCAAGCTAAAGTACGGACCAGAAGAACAACAGATATCCTGGAGGTAAATTAGGAATAATTTGTATCTAATCCAAACTGGAGATTCTTTCAAGCTCTTTAGGTCTTTCCATGACCAAGCTAAAGGAATCGACCAACAAGAAAAATCTGCATTATAAGCCCTGTTCTGGCTCACCACAGTTAATTGTACTGACTCAAAGTTTGTACAAGGCATAGTGCATGGGGAAATTAACCCTTTAGATCTCAGGGAATTGGCAAAAGATGCAAAAAAATGCAATTTTCCACAATTATGATTCTTCTATTTTCTCCTAAAGCACAGTACTAGAACACAGCCTTGAAGATTATACAAAGTACTTAGGATTTGTAAGATAATAATGATTATATGGTGCAGCCATGGAGTAGGATTTTACCTATTATTACTGAGCTTAAAAGAGAGGTTCAACTCTGCAGAAGCTTGATGGTAAATTCACAGTCTTCTGGAGCATAGTGGCAAGCAGGAGAGCAAAAAACCAATATTTGTCAGTGTTTCCAGCCTATTTTACAGCATCAAGTTCTAACTGCTGTCAAGATTTTTATAGACATCAAGGGACAGATAGTAAAAGACAAAAAATATCAGAAAAACAATGAAAATTAACTACAGCGAGAGGGTCCTTTTTTCCAATACCTCTTATCACACAACTGTGCACTAACAGTCATATTGTACTAAACCATGTGACCAGGAGAATTCTGCAGTCATTAGGCAAAAACTCCCGATAAAATCCTTGCAAGGTCTGAATTAAGAAACAAACCATCAAGATAAAAGCAATTGCTTTCCAAATGGCCAGGCAAAAATGGATTGACATAACATGATCAAGTAGCTATTGCATGTAATTTGATGGCAAGCCTGTATAAAACTTAATATAGCCTCTATTGTGCCTCTTCCAGATTGTGGTCTTGATGTAACTGGCTTGTGAGTAGCGCTAGAGAAACTGCAGTGGGGAAAGGCTCTTCCAACGTGTAATTTGGTTTTGTCCTAAAATACAGACATATCGTCAGGAAATAGTAACTGTTACCAAAAATACTGCTGGAATGAAAAATACTGTGTTTTTTCCAGTGGAAATAATCTTAGGAGAAGAAAATACCAAAATAGCCCACACTGAAACACAAAGTCCCTGCAAGAAGAACGTGCCCTGATTCAGCAAAACAGGTAAGAACGTGTTCACGTCAAGGGAGTTCTGCCCAGTGGAAATCACTCATCTATTACAATTTTAAGTATGTTTATGTCCCCTTGAAGTCAGTTGGATGCATAATACTCCACTAATTGGGTTGTAGTAGGGGACCTTCCCCTTCCCATGGCAGTTTGGAAGCTGTGACACCAAGTATTGGGAAAACAAAGACCTGAGAACTTACTTCATCTGAAAACAAAACCAAACCGAAGAGCTGTACAGCTCTGCAATACCTTTTCCCTGCATAATTCACAGCAAGAGAGGAGCAGAGGAATGGATCATTTAAGATGGATCTGCTCACTTGCAGATGTCGATAACCCATGGGATGTTTTGGGTTTTTGCCTTGTCCTGGTGCCAGCAGTGGGGACCAAAACCTCTTTGGACCCTCCTAGACATGGAAAACTGAAGTGCAGGGACAGAATCAATTAAGGAATCAATTCAACTCCAACTCATGATCATGTGTAGCTTTGACACCGTTTGGAGGTCCCACACTTTGTGTCATTCAGGTCTGAACTTCCACCGATGGCCTCAGTGTGAGGCGTGAAGCGCCTCAAGCAGAACCGCTCTCACTGCAAGTCTTTAAAAACAGGTCCTTAAATATTTACCTCAGAATCTGGATTTTCATTTTTGGCTCTTTGATGTTTTCTTTTCTTTTTTTTTTTTTTCTCTTTACTCATTCTGGAGTATTTAGTCTCATCCCACGACTCCTGAGTGGATGTGTTAAGAATAAAATAACAACAAGGGGTGGGATTTTCCAAAGCACTCGGCATCGGCCTGGCTCTATTCTCTTTGAAGTCAGCAGGAGTTTTATTACCAACTTCAATGGGAGCAGTTAAACCAACGCTACACATTGTGAACGTGCATATTCATGAAGCAAGCAGGATTTGCTAATGGGACATGGATTCAAAGGGCTGATAAGATTTTAGTGAAAAAGCTACTTGATAAAAAAAACCCAAGTAGTTCCATGAGCATCAGAACTATGAAATCCTGCTTTCCTTGAGCTTGATCAACTTGGGCACCGAGAAGGGGCATGTGCTGATTGAAGTCCTTCCTGTGGGTGGGGCGCTGAGATTTGTGCTCTCTCCCAAATGGATTCACCGGCATCAAATAAAGGCTCAGCACAACATGGCAGCTTTTTGCTCAGTAGAAGTAGGGCATCTCTCTTCTACCTCTGCCTGTCTGCTCAAACCTTGAGGGAACTTGCTATTTTTGAGACTGCTACCCTCTATTAAATTCGGCTGGAGTTGGATAATGCACTTAAAAGTTGCGAGGCATATACACACAGGTATAAACACGCTCCATGTGAGCATGAAATCCACGTTTTTGCAGGATCTGCAGGAAGGCATGTTAAGATTGCTCAGAATCAAGTTTTGAGGGAATGAAAAAGATGGGTTCAGAGCAGCTGGTCAGCAAACAGCCTCAGATGGATGAACCACAGCCCTCTGAGAATCTCGGCTACAGAAAAGGCGCTAAGAGAAGGGCAATCCTTGAGGAAAGAAGAAAAGAATATGTTCCCTCAGAAGAATTAGAAAAATGGTTGCTGAGAAAAGTACTTTCCAGATACGAAACTGACATACATAAATGTGACAAATTTGCTCAAAGTACTCAAAATGTCTCAAAAAATACAGGACTTGAAAGGGTGTAGAGTTTTTGAGAAGTGGAGGCACTGCACTTCTGGAATGCCAGGGCGTTTCCATTCTGGAAAGCCAAAGCAGCTCTGGCTGCACAAAGAAAATGAAAGGAAGCGGCAACACTGACTGGTCCCTTTGGCATCTGGGCTAAAACAACCCAAGAGGAAGACAGAGAGAGTTGGATACAGTCCCCAAACTCCTTTCATATGAGAATCCAGACTCCCAGGAACAAAGCCTGGCAATGGACCTTCCCTGCCAAGAGCAGCTCGTTGCCAGCCCAGGTGCTCACATGCACTGTCACTGCCTTTGGCACCAGGGATGTCCAAAGAAGAGGATCAATTCTCCCTCTCCACCCCACAATTTCCACACCGCTGACAACTCAGAAAACAATTCAAGAGGGAATTCAAAGGATCTGTTGAAATTTCAACGAGGAAATCTGAGTGAGTGAGCATATGTAAATAGAAAGAATGAGTAGCACATAATTACATCAAATTGTTACTTAGCAAGGGAAGTAAATAACCCAAAATATGCAGAGCAAAAAATGGCAATGAATTAGAACTAATTACTTAAGGCTAATTAAAATAAGAATGGCTTGAATTGAAATATGTTAATAGCATTGAACCTGCCTTCTACCAGGGAATTTCAATAAAAGTGATAATGTCACTTCAACCTTCACCTGACAGGGGGTGGGAAGCTGGATTTGGAGCTCATGGCTGCTTGGGCGTACTGACCACAGCAATGCATTATTTATGATGGAATGGGCTGGATTTTTCTGGCAGGTGCAGGTCTCCTGGTCATGGGTATAAAGAGGTTTTTTTGGATAATAGATGTGAAGTGGAGAAAATACTGTAACAGGCAAAAGCTAAATCCCTCGAAGACGAATAGATCCTGAGGTACCTCTCCATGCTGGGAAATGCTACGGTTGAAGAGAGTAAAAGAGAAAAGCATGGAGATAATGAGATCACAAAGAAGGAAAGAGAAAGAGGGAACAAGAGAGACTGAGGGAGCAAGGAATGAAATAGATAGGGAAAGCTTAGAGCCATGACAAATCATCCCCAGCTTCAATTACACGAGCCTGCTGGGCTATGAAATCTGCCAAAGGTCACTGGGTTCCTGTCTTTGCAACTAAAAACCAAGTGGCTTTGCTGGTTCCACCCCACGGCCCGACTGTCTCGTGGGAGTGTCCAGGGACCAGTGGCCTTGCTGATGGCTGAAGGTACCTGCACAGGCTGCAGGGCACTAACGAGCTGGTCCGGAGAGCAGGGACAGCCCCAGTCAGGAGATGAACGTGTCAGAGCCATGCACCGGCTCCCAGCACTTTGCCAGCACGCCAAAGTGCTCCTGTGCCAGCAACTCCAGCCCTGCCAGAGAGCAAGGGGAAACCTCAAGCAGCAGCAAAGCCTGGTTCAGCATCTTCTTGCCAAGCTGCAGAGCCCAGCTTGTGCTCCAGCACCACGCTGTGCAGGCTTATGCCCCAAGACACCCTCAGCCACAGCCACTGACCCCATAGACTTGGATCCCTGCTGGGCACGGACATAACTGGTTCAGTGGCAGCATCTACACAGAGAAATCCTGATCTTCTGCCATAAGCAGAGAGTGCCCTGGCTGTGCACCACACTCTGGGCTCACCCCTTGGTGCTGAGCCGGGCACAAAGCTCCCCCTGCTCCTCCAGGAGCCGAGCTGTTAGTTGTGTTTACTGCCTCATTCTTTCCAGTCCCTCTGGTTCATACTGGAGGTGAAAACCTTCACCCTCTCACAGCCCTGGGATTCCCATAAAAACCATGAGCTCCTCATCCCAGCACTCTGCATGAACAGGGGTAACAGAGAGGATGGAGGATGGGATATGGCAGCAATGCAGCCTTTCCACTCTCTCTCCATCTCCTGGGCTGGCTTTTGAGCCAACTGAAGGAGAAGCTGGTGCCAGGCTTGCTGCCAGCTGATGAATCCAACTGGATTCATCTTGGAGCTGTGCATCTGAGAAAGCTCTAAAGCCAAAGCACAGCTGGGTTCAGCCCAGCAGGTATGGGATGCTGTGAAATATCAGAGAGGTGCTGCAGCTCCAGAGGCCTTCCCAGCATGGACCAGCTGCTGAGACTGGACTGCAAAGCCAGTCAGTACCAAGGGTACAGCCTGACTCTGAGGCAATGGTAACAAGCCTTGGGTTGATTGCCTGAACCACAGGCTGTGACCTACTGATCCACCTCCTCAGAGCTCCATTTATACCAAATGCCAGCCAGGATGGGTGACAGTGGGACATACCCCTGGAAAATGTCACTGTACTGAGTGGCTCAACTTTGAGCATGCTGGTGGCTGTAACATTATTTCTATTTCTCTGGTCTCCTTCAGAAGGAAAAACACCCCTTAGAAAGCCAGAGTTCAGACTTGCTGCTCCTCCTGTGCATGGAGGAGCTGTGGCAGGCCAGGAACAGGTTCCCTGAGCCTGCTGCCAAGATCCTGACATCGCTGTCACTGCCCTGCCTGACCCTCTGCCTTCCAGGGAGGGAAGCCCTGGCAGGGGTGAGGATGCTGCCTCGGCAGACACAAGCAGTCGGCTGAAAGACATTTCCTCTCTGTTTCTCTGCTCGGTGTAATGAATCCTGCCTCCCACTCAGATCTGCTAAGTAAGAGGAGTTACTGTGAGTAATCCCCACTTCGGCGTCTTAGGCTGTAATCGCAGAGAAATCACATTAGCTTTTTTTTCTAGGACAAGGAGAAATTCATCAAATTGCAATCCGGGGAGAGCACACACGAGAGAGAGAGAGAAAGCCAACAACACACACGTACCCTGCAAAAAAATCCCAAAGTTGACATTTACATTTCAAACACTTATAGCAGCTAAACAAATAACAGTAATTATACTATTTGCATACTTTGTTAAATAATTGTTTGTTAGGTAAAGGCAGCCTCTGTGTGTGTGTGCAAGGAGCAGATGCCTGAAACCCCGGGAAGCAGAACAGCTGCTGCTTCCCTTCCCAGGTGACCTGTTTGCTTTACAAAATGGTGACAAGTGACCCAAAGCACTGGCCGGGGGGGTTGGATGTGCTGATAGATGGGGCACAGAGGCACGGGGCAGGAGGCCCTTGGCTGAGGAGGATGAGGACCATGAGCTGTAACCCTGCTGCTCAGCACCCTCCTGGGTGGGACAAGCTGAGTGCTCCAGCCATGAGCACCAGCACTTGACAAGGTGAAGCTCCCCTGCTCTGAGCGTGAATCTGGGATTGCAGGAACACTGCCAAGAAGGAGAGCTGTGCAAGAAAGCAGGGGAAGGCACAAAAGCTGGACAGAGGGAGGCTCCCCACTTTGCAGCACCACACGCTGAACACCCCTCTGAGGATGATGCCTGACTCAGAGCCCACAAACCGTCTCCTGGCTGGTGATTTCCCTTTGCTCCTGCAAAAGCATCTCAGCTTTCATGCCTTTCTGCTCAGCTCCTCGGGCAGACAGCTAATTGAAGGGTTTTTCTTTCATTTCTAGTACAGAAAACCCAGAAAATGCCTTTTAATCTGCCCAGCTTTCCCCATGATTGGCTCTGTCTATCCGCTCACTACTCCTATCCTTGTTTTTTTGGTATTTTTTTTTTAATAGGCTTGAATGATGCAAACTGGTGGAGAGAGGAGAAGCCTTCTGCCTCTCCTCACACGGTCAGAAAAGGTGGAGCGGAGCCAGAGCCACTGCATCTTTTCACACCTGGCTGGAACCAGGTCAGGCAGCTAATGCATTTCTCAGGCTCAGTGGCTACTTGTTGGAGACACACAAATGCTGCTCAGCTGCTTGAGTGCTGGAGGCTGGGAGAAAAAAATTCCAGCAAGAGACATATGTGTCAGAAGGCTGAGAGGGATGCGGTGCCAGGAAAGGGAAAAGTGATGCATACACAGAGCTCGGCTGTGTGCAAGAGGAAGAGATGCAGGTTGAATAAAAGGCTCCATGACTTAGAAACTGCCCCTCACAGCACCAGTTAAGAGTGGAGGGCTCATTAACTACAAGAGCGAGCGCAAGTGCTCTGTTCATGGGTGAAACCCCAGCTCCAGAGGTTCCATGTAGGTCCCTTAGTCTGGGAGCAAACCCGTGCTCACTCTGAGCCCCCCACCCAGTTTGTCCCCCCAGGCAGCAGCAGGAAAGTCACAGTCCCAAGGAGGAACCCAGGCTCTGATCTGTGCAGCTCAGATTTTTAAGTGTACAACTAAGGGCATCCCATGGGGCTGGGGAAGAGAAATGCTCCAAAATAACCATTCTCCCCTCAGAACATTTTCACTGGAAACGTTTATATTTACCCTTCTGAAAAAAACTTTTTCCTGATTTTTTTTTTCTTTAAGTTGAAAGAACATTTTCCAGTTCAACTCTTGTTCTTTCAAGTAGAAATGTTCAGTTTTCTTTAATGACTCCTTTCTCCCCCACTACTCTGCTTTTTACTTAGAGTTTAAAAAAAAAGGAGATGAGGAAAGGAAAACTAACAAAACCAGAGTGAAATTTTTTACATGAGTTTCAAATAACTTGAAAAAAATTACTTTTTTTTTTTTAAGCTTTATGTGTGATTTTGAAGGATGCAAGAGCTTTAAGCAAACTTTTTTATGTAGGTCAAAAAAACTTTTTCCCAGGATTAAAAAAAAAGCCTAAACAAAAACCCTTAATGTGGGTGAAACCATGTGGACCAGCTCTATATAAAAGCTTTGCCCCAGCTGCCTGTGCAAAAAAATCATAGAATTATAAAATCATAGAAGACTTTGGGTTGGAAGGGACCTTTAAAGGTCACTTAGTCCAAACCCCCTGCCATGGGACACCTTCCACTATCCCAGGTTGCTCAAAGCCCCATCCAACCTGGCCTTGAACACTTCCAGCCACAGGGCAGCCACAGCTTCTCCGGGCAACCTGTGCCAGTGTTTCACCACCCTCATTCTAAAAAACTTCCTTTTATCTAATTCAAATTGAGCCTCTTTCAGTTTAAAACCATCACCCCTTGTCCTATAGCAACAGACCTGCTAAAACGTTTGTCCCCATCTTTCCCATAAAAATAATAATGAGCAACTAAGGTAAGTTTTTTTTAAGCTTTTTGCCGTGATGGACTTGCTGGGGAACGCTGCTCTCACCATGAGATGAGGTCCCCCTGAAGGCAGGAGCAGGTGGAGAGGATTTGGGCTGCCAGGGACAGCGAGTCAGAGCTCAGAGCTGCTCGGGGTGGCTGAGCGCGGTGCTGGCCGAAGGCAGCGGGGTGCAGCCACGGTTTGATGGCAGGATCCTGTGGGTGACTGCTGCTCTGGGATGACCCCACCCCAATTCGGTGAAGCAAGGGTGCCCAAGCTGACAAAAACACAAGGAACAGTGTTGGGAGCACAGTGGGGCATGGCTGCAGCTCACTGATGCTGCAGAGAGCAGGGCCGGCCTCGAGCAGGGCTAAAAGGGTTGACCCCGATGCTCAGCCCCAACACCATCACCTCGAGGGAGATTTGGCAGTGTGAGCTGGGTCAAGGCAAGAGTCAGAACCATCCCCAGAGCACACAGTGTAGGGGGCACGTGTTGGCCAGGGCAGAGCAGGGAGCCTTCGGAAGTACGCTTGGTTTAGGACAAAATGGCAAAAAATCAGAGAGAAAAGAAGTGCAATTCCTGCCTCCCTTTAAATAATAATTACAAAGAAGAGCTCATGGAAACGGACACATTTTCCTTCAAAAGATATTTAACACTTCATTTTGCTTAGTTCTTTCTTGAATACTTCTTACAAAACACAAAGGCTTTAAACAAAAGGTCATTAAGAGATAAAGAATTGAAACTCTTCTTGCAAGAATGAAAGGAGAAGGCATCTTGACATTTTTAACGGGTTTTTTCCCCCCCTCTTTTCCAAACTGAAAATTAATCAACATTGATTTGATTTCACACACATAAGCCTGTTTCGTGGAAGTGGCATTTGCTGACAGAGAGCTGTTTCGACAAGAAAATTCCAGCCAGAGGAGCACACAATATGCTGCACACCATTAGGGTACACAAGCTGCAAGGACACTGGTCTCCCAGGGTTCATAATAAATCCTATCCTTTTTCTGGGTCAAGAAACTCATAGCTGTCTGGAGGTTATGCTAACACGCCGGGGTTTGGGGACTGATGTTGAGATCTGAGGAATTCCTGTTGCCTGGAATAGAAACAATGAAATTGTTCCAAGGCACCATTTATTCCCAGGTGCCTGCAAGCTGTCATTCCTGGGGAAGATGAACAATTTGAGAAGATCTAATGTCTTCAGAAATAATTCAGGAAGACAGGATTCATTCAGGTCCCCGGGTCAATAGTGAATGGGACTCGTGTGAGTCAGACGAGGACAGAGGGGACCTGACCAGCAGCTCTCCAAAACCAGGTGAGCTTGTGCAGCCATGCAAGGGGCACTGACAAAGGCTTTGAGCAGCTGGGACTGGAGGCCACACGTGCTCCAGAGGGGCTGGGTGGGAGCAGTGAGGACCAAGGGATGCAGTAGCCCTGGGGCTGGCAGGTACAGGCCAACAGTGGGATGCTGCTCTGCCAGCGTATTAAGGACCAACAGAGTCTTGAGCCTTGTGCTGCTCCAGCACCCCAGTTCCCCCCAGTAAACGCCTGTTTTATCTTGCCTCCTTTCACCAGTCAGTCAGTTCTAGTCTAAGGACTAGACAGGAGTTCTCTAACTGGGAGCAAACGAGCAATGCTAAGAGCAGTGGGGTATTGCCCCGTAGGTATTTGCCAAAGAGCTGTGAGACATCCTGAATGTGCCACTGCCTCCACCTGCAATGAAGGGTCAGAAGTGGGATGAGGAAGGGACAGCATGGAAAGAATCACAGGACCATTAAGGTTGGAAAAGACCACCATGCCCTCTAGACCCTATCACAAAGAAGCTACCCACTTCCCCATAGGACACATTAAGCCTGGGTACCAGAACCAGCCCTGCTTCCCTGCAGCACTGCCCTGCATCCTGTCCTGGCTGGCATTCACTTTCCTGCTGGCATTCCACCACTTTGGAATGCTGTGGGTCCCTGTGTCTATGTCAGGGAGCAGAGAAAATGGCAAGGGAAAAGCAAACAAAGCGAATGAGAAAAGCATAACAAACCCAGCAGAAAAGTCTTCCCACGCCACTCTGTGCTTTCAAGTAAATGAGGCTAATTAACTAATTGCCTAAATTATTAGGGCTATTTTTACCCTTGTATGAAGGCTTGGCGTTACTGCCAACTTCTTAAGACTCAGCACTGAACTCTCAACTTATCAGGGAGTTAATGAAGCAAAGCCCCTGGAGAGGGGACCCTCAGGGCAGAGCAGCTGCCGGGCCAGGGCTGGGTCGGGGCTCAGGTGGGCACCTCTGCAGCAGGGAGGGAGCATCTGCAGCAAAAAAATGATGCTGTTTAACACCGAGGTTCAGAGCTATTTGCTGAAATCTCCCCTGCACCTGAATCTGCCCCCAGTAAAGGATTTCTCTCCATCAGTTTCCCACTGCAGCCAAGATGATAGAGGCTGATCTGGAAGAAGGGTGTCACACCGGGATGAGAGAAGGGGAAGACTGATGGCTGCATGCCAGTCCTGGCTCCGTGGAAGTCCATCAGCTCTCCTGGGCAGACCCAGAGTAACCTTGGACAACTGGACCACCCTCCACAAAAGGAAAGGGCTGATCCACCTACTGTGATCTTGACTGACCACGTGCATCGCCCCAGACACGCAGCCTCCAGGCAGGAATCCAATGTGGCAGGAGCTCCTTCCTTCTGCTTTGAGAAAATGCTGTTTTCTTTGGGTTTGAAGGATTTTCTGCACAAAGAAAACGAGATGTTTTCTCCTCTTCAGCTAAATGCCAACGTCTTAGCTCCCTGGTGGCAATCTCAGTTAACTCCATTACAATCCCCCAGCCATTCTGGCTGAGGAGCTCATCCCCTCAGGAGCCACAAGACGGATAGCTCTCCTTTTCTGTGACAAATCTCACCTCTCAGCTCTAATGAGGTGACATTTCAAGCCTGGCTCTTCTCTCAGCACACAAGTACACAACAGTTTGGGGTGGCAAGTCTCTTCCAGGCATGTCACTGAGGAGAAGGGCAGGTGACAGTCTGCTGTCCTTTGGATGCAGGAGTGAGCTCCCCTCTGAGTTATCTCCAAGATTATCTTCAATGCTGGACCAGTCACGGCTTGGTGTGGCTGAGCCCTGGAGACCTTCAAGGATGGAGATCTCACAGCCTCTCTGGCCATCTGTTGTGGAGCTGTGCCACACTCTTAGTGCACATCTCCTCCCAAGTGCCCAGCCTGAGCCTCCCAAGCTGCCTGTGTGCCCTCTGCCCTCCTGTGAGGCTGCCTGCTGCTCTCAGGAAGAGTTTGGCTCTGTCACCTTTGTAAAAGCTCTCTCCAAGCAGCTGTAGTTGTTTGATGCTGCCTTTCCAACCTGGATCCTGAGGTCTGGCAGGATGAGGAGTCCTTGAGTGCCCTGAAATGCTGGTCTGACAGTGCTGGTGAAGGGAGCCAGCAGTTCACACCAACCCATATTAAGTAAGTCACAGACTTCCTTGGGGCAGCTCCACCCAGGCACTTGTGCCTCCAAACCGGGCTCCTGGGCCCCTCACAACTGTTTGGGTGAGGGTCAGTAAGCTGAGGAAGGAGGACCAGATGGCAACCACTGCTCTGCTCAGCAACACACGAAGGGCACCTCACAACTCTGTTATCAAGGAAATGTGACTCGTCACAATTTTTTGGTATCTGTCTTTCTACCTGCAGGCCTTCTCCCCAAACTCTGGCCACCTTGCTTGCTGAAGACCCCATTTTGGTTGGAGCTAGCCAGCTTTTGCTGTTGAAAAATACCATGTTTGCCTAGTCCAGAGTGGAACCTCTGTTAGATCAGACTCTTTTATCTTAGAAAAGACTGATACTTTCTCCTGTCTTGTCAGGGAAGCACAGAGAGCCATTGTTCCAAAGTTTTGTAAATATAAGACAGAGATTGTGGTCCCTGGGGTGACTTGGCAGGAAACTTCACCATTTTCAAGGGCCTCCCTGCGTGTGAAATGGAAAGAGCAATGCTGCCCTGTAGCTCCCTGTTTGCAATGTACTTAGAAATTCTTGAATATCTGGCACAAGACACGCTGTATTATCTCCCACCTCATCTCCTGTGTATAAAACTGGCAGCCTGGTCAGGGGAATTGTTCCAGATTTGTGCTGTCCAGAAAATAGCCTGACAGGAAGATTTGCAAGTCACATCTCCCTGCTCAGTGCCATCTCCTGCCCCATTGCTCAGGAACCCACTAGGGATGATGAAATTTGGGCTCTCCACCCTGGCAGAGGGTTGGCAATCCCAAACCAGGAACTGGCAGGCAGTTCTCAGTGCCTGGTGCCAGCTCTGAGGGCTGCTCACTGCCTGTTCCCATCACTCTCAATGTTCCCATCAAGACACCACCACCACCTCAGCCACTGCTGCAGAGAAACCAAATGCTGCCCGTTCTACCCACACTTAGGGAGCAGCAGGGAAACTGGGTGACTCTGGGGAGCCCAAGAGAGGTCAGTCCTGCTGCAGTATTTACAGTACAGGAGAATATCCTGGTTTCTTCATCACCCCCAAGCCCATGTAACAGTGGAGATGGAGATGATGTTAGGACACAGCTATTTCCCTGCTGACCTAGGGCAGGTCCTGCTGGAGGTACTGGGACAAAAGGAGTAAAAGTCTGATTTTAATTTACCAAGTGCCTCTTCCCAGCACATTTGCAAGTCAGATTAAATTTCCCAGGTTTGCCTTCTGCATATTTTACCCACTAACATATTTGCATAGATTTAAATACAATACAAAGCTGCAGACGCCATCAAAAGAGGCTAGGGAGGAAAGGGCAGGAGAAGCTTGTCCTTTTCCTTTAGGCTTATGGAAGATTCTGTTCTGAGAGGTCGGAGAAGGGGCAGCCAGGCTGGAGCTGTGCCAGTCCCTCACTGCCTGGAGGGACTGGCAGGAGCCATGGGAGAATTCCACAGGTGGGTTCAGGGCAGGGATTGGCACTGGTGATGCTGGGACAGAGCATTCAGTGACCTCAACCCGTGCCAGTATCACCTGAGAGAGCAGCATGTCAGCTCCAAACTTGCTACATGGCATCTCTCCAGTAAGTGGAGAAATCCCTTGGATAATGCAAAGGTTTCATGGGAATGCCCCGCTGGTGAGAGAGGGCATTGCCCAGGAGGTCTCTGCACAGGTACAGGCAAGGCACAGTCTAAACACACACGGGACAAAGAGAAGCACCACGTTAGATGATTGAATTCCCCCATGTACCTGCAGGAAGTGGAGAACAGATCCTGCTCACCAGAGCTGTGAAACATATTTACCTGTTGCAGGAATTAATACTTTTCTTTTTTTTTTTAAACTAACAGAGAGTGGCAGAGCTGTGCACACAGAAATCCTGTCTGAAATGAGTCCCTGATAAAGAGGAAGCCAAGTTAAAAGGTGAGTTCTACTACCTGCCAAGGCTTTAGGTTTTTAAAGGGTCTCTTGTGGAATTCCTGTATTAGCAGGCTATTACAGGTATAGACATCAAACTGCCATGCACAGCAAGAAAAATCATGAAAGTTTTGAGATGGGAAGGAAACACATGGAAAAAATGAGGCAGAAGAGGGCAAGAGGGGGAGACAGGAGAAGCAGTGATGTGCAGAAGGGAGGGAGCCTGGTAAATGATGGAGGAGATAGTGGAAGGAGGGTGAAGAAGAGAGCAATGAGCAGCAGTGTTGGAAGAATAGAGAAAGATAAAAAGAGGAGGAGAAAGGAAAAAAGAGATAAATGAGGGCAAAGACCAACTCATCATTTTGCAATTCCACCCCGGTGGAGAGGAAAATTGATGTCTGGAGCTTTTTTATGGCCAACCTCCTGGGCATGGGACAAAAGACAAGTTATTACCCAGCCCCAGGTCAGGTGTGTAGCCTGCCAGCTGCCTAGACACATTCAGAGAGCCCAGGAGAGCTGTAAATCAAGGGGGCCAAAGAGATCACAGGGAGGCTGGGACCAGGCACAGCAGTGAGCTCAGCAGAGGCAACACAACCACAGGAGAGGAGCGAGCCCAGGAGCAGCACGGGCAGACGAGGAGTGCCCAGCTCACAGGGCTTTGCTCATCTCTCCTTCACGCCATTCCTAAGGACAGCGCTCCCCCAGAGATGCAAGTCCCCCTGCACTTCCTCCTGATTTCCCTTCCTATTGATTTCCAAGCCCTGAATACCATTTATTTTTGCTTGCTTGATTCACTCATTCATTGAATAAAGGCTTCATCACTATTATTATTATTATCCCCGTCATTGGGCTCCTCATCACACATTATATTATTTGCATTGCAGAGCTGGAAGATTTCAGGTTGAGGCAGGAAATTTGTGCGAGTTGTTATTACTGCAATCAGATGAAGTGAGAATTGGATCGGCGGAGGCTGCCAGAGCTCAGCTCTCCCAGCAGGACACCGAGGCTCTGCCCAATCAGGGGAAGCTGCTGTCTCAATGTGCAGGTCCCACCAGCAATTTTGGACTTGCCTTTGGTGTCCCACCTCTCCCTCCCATCCCACCTCCCAGCCCCACCAGCTGCCAGCAGAGAACGGGGAAACGCATCGGTACAGGAGGGCGAGGAATCAGAAAGGACTTGGCGAGATTGCACATTTTCTGCCTTGCTGATGGTATTTATTAGACAACAGAAAATAGCTATTTTACCATCTGCCTTGTAAAAAAAAAAAAATCCTCATTAAATTAATGGAATGTGCAGCTGCTGAACAGAGTGTTCCTCTCACGGCCGCCTCCCCATCAGCCCAGCACTTGCTGGAGCAGGGAATCGGGCTGCCAAAAGGAGCTGTGGCTAACTTGGGCTCGTGTGGTGGGAGAGGATGGACAGACGGACAGCCCCCTGCTCCTCCCAGCCTCAAGGTTGTGCCAAGGGACCTACAAGTGCCCTGTTGCTGCAGACAAGGTGCAAGGGCTGCTTTGCTCGTCATGTTATGGAGCAGAGGGTCCATCCCCTTCCTGCACACACCCCTGCTGGGCCTCAGCCTGTGAAAGGAGCCAGAGGGGTCTGCTCAGCAGGCTGAAAGTGCCTCCTTTCGCCTAAACAGAGCGTGATCCAGACTCCAGCTTGAGGAGATCAGTGTTGCCCAATGTCATTTGTTGAGCGTGGCAGGGTTTGGAGGCAAGTGAAGTCCCACTTTCCAAGCCTCTGCCACCCCAACACGACCTAGTCAATCCATCCCCATCATCCATCTCTACGTCTCAGAGTTCCACTGAGCTGGTGTTTGCCCTGTGGAGGTGTTCAGCTGGGATCACCAAATCAAGGGAGCCTCAAGCCTGGCTGACTGCAGAGCCCAAAGGAGCTCCCACACATAAGCCTTTGTTTTGGCTGAGAATAGACCAAAAATCACGAGCCCAGTCCCTTCCCAATCCCAGCAAGACAGGCACACCACAAACCCAAGGTCCTGAATGATTTTCACGATGCTGACAGAGAGAGAACTGCAGGCAGTGTTACCCATTCACCTCTACTGAACAGCACTGAAGGGGTTTATGTGAACCTTTCCTTCTGACACTTGGTGGAGCCTGGGCAGTGTTTGATGGTGAAGTGATGTCCAAAATCCCATACTACATGGGGCTTTGAGGAGCAGATCCACCAGTTCGCTTTGCCAAATTCTCCCAGAGGTACCAGGTACCTAAACACGTTGCCTTGGCTCACTGCCTCACCACTTCATCACTTCAACCTGAACAGCTTTATCTACAACTGCTTTGGGCCCAGCAGTTCTTCTCCGAAGGAAATCAAGTCCTTTGTCGGTTGCCTCAGCACTGACGATGTTTCAGGATCGCTGCAGCATAATCCACATTTAATCCCCAATTGTGTTTTCTGCTGCTAACCCCTCTGCTAATGCTGGGGAGCTCCCGGTGCCTGCACTGCTCCTCTGAAGCTGCAATCCTTTCCCTGCTGCCCTCTCCTCCTCTTTCTAGGAGGCTCTTCTAGATAGATTTTTCACCTAGGTGAGTTTTCACCTGTCTTTTGCAGGAACTTTGTTCTCCTAAACTTGCTCCTTCAGCATTCACGAAGCAACTGGGGGAAAGCTGACCTTGGGAGACAGGTCCAGCTGCAAAGAGGTTGCCCCCACTGTGTCTGTGGTGGGAGCAGGAGATGGCCCCTGGATTTCAGCATGCAAAGGGAAGGTACAGGACTAGAGCATGTCGAATCACCTCACGCCAAAATAAATCCTGACATAATAAGCCCTAATGCCGCCAAAGAAACTATTACAGTCAGTTACAGAAATAATCCACATTGAAAATCGGTGAAAATACCTCTCCCCAGTGGAATAACACGGCTCTAGAGGATCAGTTCCAGTCAAAGATGATCATTTCATGTTTACCCAACAGATGAGGGCAGCTCCAAAAGTCAAATGCTTGTTGCCAAAAAAGCTCCGCTTAAGTGAGATTTTGCCACCTCTCATCAAAGAGTTGCTTTTAAAAGTGATGAGCAAGTACAAAAGGGAAGACCATGAAAGGCAGAGATCAAATCAAAGTCCAGAAGGCTGCTCTGACTCTCTCTTACACCACTGCCTCCAGTCCTATCAATCCAATCAATTTGCAGCAGCAAGGGCAGAACAAACACCAACCTGATTGCTTCTCCAGCAAAAATTTTCGGGTTTTCAGAGGCTAATGGTAAAATTTCTCCTAGCTTTTGCCTGTGCTGCTGCTGGTCTCAGGGATTTTAAGGCAGAACTGTGTCTGCAAGTCGCTGATTTTATCTACAGCATCAGCTGGTTGTGTTTTCAGGGCTGTAGGTGTCTTGGCATGTGTGGATCTGGCCAGTGGTGTGTGCACGCTGCCTTGGGCAATCGTGGCAGTGCTACTCTCTCAGAGGAACCTGTGAGACAGGATCACCAGGCTGCTGAGCTTCCTGCTGGAGAGGCTGGTTTAGAAAGCAGGTTAGCCAGAAAAACATGGCAGATAAGCAAAAAACCAGGGGCTGTCATTTTTTTCCTTGGAAAAACATTTGCTTTCATAGAAAAAAAACCCCAAACCCTAATTTCATGGAAACAAACAAACAAACAAACAAACATACACCCTCAAGTTCCCTTAATTAAAACTTGAAGCCTGTCACAGGGAATTTTGATAAAAACGTTGACATTTTGCAAAGTTGCCCTTGCACAAATCATGAGCACTGAAAGCTCTGAGACAGGGACACTGTGGGAAGCGACTCTGCGCATGCCAGAGCGTTTGGGAAGGACATTCATCTTCCTGCAGTCAGGTGTGTTGGTGATGCCCCTCATGTGTTTGTCCTTCCTCTATCCACGTGCAATCTGCATTGCATGGGGGCTGAGGCAGGACCGTGAGAAGGCCAAGAGAAGGTCGTGTGGGTGCACACAGGGAAATGCAGCGCGCCCCGGGCAGCGCTGTGCACACACGGCTCTGCAGGCTCCGGGTGTCGTTTGGAAAGGAGGGACTTTGTGCCCGTGTGTCTCCTGCTGCTGGCACAGACGTGGAGCTGCATCACTTCACAGAGCCCAGCACACATTTTTACAGCGGCCCAGGGTCAGGGATGCTGGCTGGGACAGCGAGAGGTGAAGCACAGCCCCAAGATTTCGGGTCACCCGTTTGTTCCGCGGGAATCTGCGGAGCCGCAGGTTGACGCAGCGCCCGCAGGTCTCCAGGACACCTCCAGTGCTCAGGGCCTCACTCAGCAGGGTGCTTCCACCTCGTGAGTCAGAAATGAGGGTGCTGAGGCTCTCTCCTGCTTCTGAACACTTTGATACATCAGCCCTGGCTCAGGTCTCAGCCGCGGACAGCAGCCCTTCGGCCGGCCCTGCTCATGCACACACGGACCCATGGCCACCTCCATCATCCATGGAGGAAAAGCAGAAGAGACAGATAGGGAGGAAGGACCTCACCCTCCAGCTCTGCCCTGGGGCTGATACACATGTAAGGAGTCGCTGCTTTTGACTACCACAGGTCTCAGCATCATTTCCCGTTGCTCCATCCCCCTGCTTCTCCCGTGCTTATGGGAGCACTCAGTTCACACTAACAGATCTGAGCATCCCCGGATGATTAAAGGAAGTGCTGCCTTTTAAATCGCTCTGATTGGGGTTGACGGCTGTGTGGAATTGGACACTTGGCTCTAATGATGTGTGAAAATCTCCCTGCTGTGACCTGTCGTTCCAGCTGTGGAAAATAAGGAGAAAGGCGGAGGAGGGGCATTAAAAAAAACCCTTCAGTGGGAGTCCCACATCAGACAGAGGTTTGTCACTCAGGACACTCCCTATGGGGCTCTGCTCAATGCCTGTATGTGGCTGGGAGAGGTGGCCCTGCTTCACAGAACTGCTGGGGATGTGTGGCACCAGTGGCAGCAGACAAACTGGGGACCTGGTCTGGTGCAGGCCAGCATGACCAAAGCAGCTGAGCCACACTGGAAACTCACACCCAGGCAAGGAATGCCTGCCAGTTTCGCGGGCGGGCTCCATCCTTGCTCTGGCTGGTCCCCCAATATTCCCATGCTGACGCTGGGGGGGTGTTATCCGAGACTGAGGTGTTGCTGGTGTGTGCAGGCTGCCACAGCACAGCCCTGCTGCTGGAGCATCGCTCGGGCTGTGACTCCTCTGGGTGGGACTGTGGTGAGCAGGATCCAGCCCCAGGGGCAGGCAGGCATGAGCCAGCCCGTAGCACAGCACAGAGGCTCCAGTCGAGTCCCATGAGCACGGTAAGAATCGCCTCAGAGAGCAAACCCTGCTGTCCCTGGCCACGGGGGACACCAGCTGACACCTCCTGGGGTTGGTCTCCAGCACTGCTGCTGCCAGGGGACTCTGCACGAAGGCAATGTCAGCCCAGACCGTTCAATGCTTTCTGTCCCCACCACCTTCCCCCGTTATTAAATCCCTAATGACACCTGAATTCAAAGCAAACCTGGCCATATGCAGTCTAATCCTCCCTCTCCAGACAAATTGGCTCCTTAGAGGCCCTCCTCGCTGCGATTCACTGTTCTGTGGCAGAGGGGAATGTCCAAGTGGGCTCTGAAGCAAAGGATGAGTTTCCTCAGGCTCAGATGGGACTAAACAGAGGCACGGGGGGAGGCCAGGCACCGGCCAGAGGTGTCCTGCAGCGAGTGACCCTCAATGTGACATTGATGGCTCTTAATTCCTAAGCCTGCTTTGGAAGGATTTCAGTAGATCCTATTTAATCACTGCAGCCTCTTCATCTCCCCTGTCTCAGCTCAGGGTGATGTTATGCATTCTCCTCCGCCGGTTTCCTCCAAGAACCGGCCACCCTCCTCTCCCTCCGGGGATCCCCAGCATGAGGCCACCAAGCCCTTCACCTGCTGCACGGTGCAGGGCTGCCAAAGCCACGGCTGCCCTTGGCCTGCTTGCTGCCACGCAGCTCAAACAGCATTTGCTCCATTTCCTGTGTCCGTGGGAGGACGTGTTGTGGCGCTAACGAGGGGCACAGCTCCCTGCAGGTGCACCCACCACCTCCCCACGACCGGGCTGCGCCGCGCACGGCATTAAATGTTTCAGCGCTTGTCAAAATGTTGTAACTATTTTTTTTTTTTTTTGTCTCGTTCCGTTAGCTCCGTTTCCAAAGGCCACCACCGGAACTACTGAACATTTATTTCTGTTGAATCCAGCTTAGAAGCTATGATCTGAGAAAGCAGGAGACAGGACAGTGTGTTCCGCGGCACCGGCTTTTCCCCACCACCGCTCAGCTGAGACACGGTGGCTTTTGAAATATCATTTTCATTCCTACCTTAGAAAAACTAAAATGAAGAGATTGTCTCCTCCACCTGCTTGATCTGCTTCTTCTGTTTAAATAAACATCAGTCAGGTGGCTGCCCTGTGTAAGTTTTGGGGCTGTGTGTTTAAACGCCCCGCACTGTTTGTGGTACAGGACGTGGGAGCTGAATTTCCTCCCCAGGTGTAAAATAAAATGCTGTTATTTCATGACTTCCCTGTTGCTAGAGAGGCACACACATGAATCTTCCTCCCTCACTGCCTGTGCATGAACAATGTCTTATTATGCAAATACCATGAGTATTAGGCAAAAAGCACGGAAGAAAGGCAGCGGAGCCAGCAGTTTAGATGGAGTGAAGCATGGGCAGTGGGGGCTGTGGGGATCGATGGTCCCCAGGTTTGCTTTAGGTTCACTTTATCAGCAAGAAGTACAGAGCAAGAGGGAGTTCCATGGGGTGGGGGACACCTGCAGCCCCCAGGGGTGTTGGGGAGATGCCCAACACACCAGCCCTTGGCCACAGAATCCTGCACCAGGGTCACTGCAGGGCTGAGCTCCCCCAAGCAAACCCCAAGTTTGCACAGGGGAGCTGGGCTTGCTGCAGGACAGGGGACAGGACCGCTGGTGGCAGCCCTGCAGCCAACAGCCTCCCCTCCTTCAGGGTAAAAAAAAGGGAAATCTAAAGCCTTCTTAAAAGACTTCCCTGCGTTTTAGTTCCTTGCTATTTAAAGACATGTGAGAGCCCAAGAGTTCCAGCCCGGCTGCCTGTGCCTGGATGCTTTGCAAAGTTGTAATCCCCGCTAGTGACATCACGGGCCGTTGCCATGGGGATGTCACAAACTCAGAGCTGTGACTTCACCGCGGCAGAGATGGGCAGCAAGGGAGGCAGTGCTTCCCAGCCACCAGTGCCTCTAGTAATTAGCAAACTGGCATGGAAAATGAGGATGAAACACACAGGATAGGGACATAAAACCATTTTGCAAGTATGATCTATTGGAAAGCATTCCCTCATGAGAAAGCGCCTCCTTAATGTACCCTGCGCTCTTAAATAACCCGCAAAAGGCAGGGAATAAAATAGAAATTATAGTGATTTGTTTTATTGGGCATTTCATTGAGTAATTAAGAGGATAATTATGAGAAGGAACATTAAAAGGCGTTACTCTCAGCCTTCATCCTGCTTTAGAGGAGCATCCTCATAGTGAATGTGCAGCATCATCCGACGTTGTCCTGTGCCAACGCGGGTTTCCCTGCAGGGAGGAAGGCATGCATGGATGTGGGAAGGGGTGAAAAACATCTCCCCCGTGGCCTGACAGGATGCCAGAGTTCTCCCAAGAAATGCAGGGTGGGAACAGTAGGTTGCAGGGAGCAAACCCCACCTTCATGGGGTCTCTTGGCACATGGTGTCAGGCCCTTGTGCATCGTGTGTCGCGCAGGGGAGGCTAAACGAAAAACTGGGGAGAGATCAGTGTGGTGCAAAGTACTGATGGAGCACCACAGCCAAGGCAGAAGTGGCAGAGAGCTGGAAATCCAGCTGAAAGCTCAGCACAGTGGTCACCCTGCATCAGGAGGGCAGCTCTCACCCACCCCCCTTCTAACACCTATCCCCTATTTTGTCTCCTCACCTTTGGAAAGTACATACAGAACTACCTGTTTAACTAATCCAGATCCAGACAGGAGCCAGCACCATTCCAAGAGCCCTCAGCAGTCACAGCTCAGTCTAAGCTGCCTCTCTAAGATTGCCAGTATTTCCCACAGATGAGGAAGCCTTGGTGCTGGCCAACACATCCATGAAACACACCAGTGAAACACAGACCTACTCAGGTCCCGAAATCTGCAGCTCCTTTCTGACCCCAGCACATCCCACCCCATTTACCCACGGGCACAGACACAAGCCCAACAGAAATATTAGGACATCAGGTCCCACCACAGGCTTCCTCTGGAGCCCACATCATATGCTGGGGACCCCAATGCTCACATACTGCCACCTCCTAAGAGGCCCCAGGTGAAAGCCAGCGCCAGTGATGGCAATTTGTCCACTGCAAGTCCCCAGTGGCCGCTGCAGGGAGCAAACGTGGCGATAGGGAAATGCAAACAGGAGTGATGGACACGATGAAGAGAAAGAGCTTTACTGGAAGCAACGAGTCCCACTGGACAGGCATCTATAAACACTGAGATGAGCTAATTCCCATTATTTCCTCAAACCACTTGCACAGGTAGCAAAACAAGCAACCAACCCACCCAGATAAATGAGAAACCCCAACCTGCAACATGACAGTGCTGACCAGTTGCCAAGAATTAAGTAGCCCTTAGGTCCTTGTTTGCTCCAAAACATACATTTGGGAAAGCACGCTGGAGAAGGCTGGCATGTTTTAAACTGGCCTCTGCGGCTGGAAACCCCTTTTGTCTCCCCAGGGAGATGGATGTGACAGCTATAATCCAGTTGCTATGCTGGATTTCAGGGACAGTGGCTTGTCCATGTTGAGCTCAAAGCATCAGACAACTGCCAGAAAAATCCACGTTCAGAAAGCCACCAACCCTCCCTTTTCTTGTCCTGGGAACCACAACTCCCCTCCATACTCCCCTGCTCAGGGGGAGAAATTTCCATCCTCTTCAAAAGAGAGTAAAACCGGCTTTTTGGCTTCTGGCTGGCCCTTCCAGGCACGAGAGCATCTTGCTGGGAGACTCGAGTGCTCAGCACAGCCCTAAAACAAGGCTCCTGTTTGAAGTGCATGGATTGAGGCTGGATTAAGAAAACCCAGGAGGAGTGCTTAGCTCTGCTCCTGCTCTAGAAAGGCTGCTCGGCAGCAGCAGCCAACGCAGCTTCATCCTGCTCAGCCCTTCTCGTGATCCCCGCGAAGCGCCAGGGAAGCGGCGATTTCGTACGCGCGGCTCGACGTGAGCCGGGAGCAGGGAATGGCAGGGCATGTGCTCAGCTTCCCAACGCTGCAGGAGCACCCAGAGGGGAACTGACCCTCCCTGAACTGGCAGCAGGGAATGGCAGAGCCCGTGCTCTGCTTCCCAGTGCTGCAGGAGCACCCAGAGCGGAGCTGCTCCTCCCGGGGGCTGTGGGAGCACCCAGCGTGGTGCTGATTTGGTTCTCATCAAGTGGAGCAGGATCAATAACCTCCATAGGGGCAGGGAAATAACAACAGCAAACGCAGGACAAAACACCACCATTATCCCCCAGCACAGCCTGAAGGGCCTTGCACTGCTTGGGTGCAGAGCAGGTCCCAGGCAGACACTTAGCTGTGGCTCGAGACAAGTTTAGAGAATCCCTTCTGAAGTTTCCCTCTTGCAAACGCCTTATCTCCCCCCTCTACTCGATGCAACGAGCAGGCTTAGTGCAACACAAATAGGGAACAGAGGATGAAACAATTTTCCAGCCCATACCTGAAGGTGCATCCTTCTTTTCTCACCAAGCAGTGGGGAGGACGTTTCTGTCTCTCGGTAATTTTCCAACATCCTGTGTTGCAGGTAGATTTATGCACTGATCATAGTTGAAGCTGTTAATAAAAAAGTGCAAAGAAAACGGATTTTACTGTGAAGTGTAGGGCTGCTTTTCTCCCAGCTTTGCATTATCATGACTTCCTCCTTTTTTAATCTTTTTTTCTATGATTGACCATGTTTGGGGTTCAAAGCTTTAAAAATAAATCGCGGATCGTCTTTCATCTACTATGCATGAGAGAGTCAGAATCATTACATGGTTTAAATGGATATTTTGGGAGCAACTCTGGACCAAGCAGTTCCTGCTTTAACTGGGAGCCAGAGGGATGAAGCTAATTTGCAAATAATGTTACATGCTGGTTTTGCTTGAACTCAGGGAAAAGCTGCAGTGGCTACTTGTCATTCTTTGTGAGAAATTGAACAAAATGGAAATCAGTTCACTAGTTAAAAAAAAAAAATTATATATATATATAAAAAAAATCCGCTGCAGACCAATTTCTCCCGCATCAGGGGAACATCCCAGGACTGCAATTAAGCTGTGGCTCAGCACGAACCCTACTGCTGCCTGAGCACTGAGGACAAACACACCGGCCGTCCTTTTCCTGGGAGCAGATTTTTAACTCGGTGAGCTGCGAGCTTTTCCGCAGCTCCACTCGAGCCACTTCTTCCTCAAGCAGTTCAAAAACCAACTTTCCCCTTCAGCATCACTCACGCCTTCCCCCAGGAGCGGGGAGCTCCGGATTCTGCAGCGCTGCACCTTCCCAGGGAATCGCCTATCGATGACTTTGTGGCTGATGTATACAACGGGAAGCAGAGGAGCTAATATAATGTCATTTTCCATGTTTACTGCATTATTACAGCGGTTGAATCTGCTGATTAGTTCCCTTTTTTTTTTTTTTGCCGTCTCCTCCTAAGCATCCCTTTTATTTTTTGCCCTGCTTATCTGCATAGAGTCATTTATTCACACGGCTGCTGTAACATCAAGCAGGGCCAAAGCCATCATTTCTCCTCCCTTTCACATTTTAATCTCGCAGACCTCAATCTCTGTGATACCGCTATTACTTTGTCCGTATCTGATCTAACGGGAACCTGCTTTTTTTTTTTTTTTGCCTTAAAAAGAGAGAACTAATCTGAGCAAAAGATCGTGGTGGCTGTGGCACTAATGATCCCTGGCATATCTCCTTGCAATGAATCCGGTGCTAGAACAGAGAATGTTTGTTTCCCTTCTCTCTACAGAACTGCAGGAGTGACCCCTCATGCACAGGCAGCTCCCACGAATAAACAACATTGCCCCGATCTCCCGGGGGATTCATTCCTCTGCCAACTATCTCAGCAGCTCTTCTTCTTGTCTTATTTATCCAAACAGTGGAAAAACAACTCAAGTGGAGCTACTCTCCAACACCATGACTGTTACTGGTTTGTTCAGATTTGCTCCCCTTCAAGCTAGGAAAGCCTCTTGCCCCAGTGGTTATTAACTGAAAAGGGAGTGGGGAAATCTCCTGTAATATGAACAATAACAGAAAAAATGCTCTTCCTTCCTGTTCTTTGAAGATCATGGCAAGGCACTTTGCCCCCCAGGCTCCCTAATGCTCCCCAGCTCCCAGCTCTGAGCTATCACCCCAACTGGCGACCATCCATCGAAGCACCAAGCCAAGATGCTCTGCATATGCCAGCCACACCAGCCAGAAAGGATTTACTTGGGAGAGGCAAGGAGACAAACAGGAATCCCTCTACTCCCTTCTCCTGCATCCCGAGGTTTTTCAAACAGCGGGTGCTCACTCAACATTCTCATTTCGTGTCCACAATCTGCACCATCACTGTGGTTTCTACCTACGTCCTGCTCCTCACCTCTGCTTTCAGTCCAGAGACCTCCAAGTGCCCACCCTTCTCTCAGGAATATTATAAATAAATCAGGGGCCATGTTCAGCTCTTGGTCTGTGATGCAAGCAGGGACATGGAACTGCTTCAAAGACACACGGCACCGGCAGGGCAGAGGATCCTGCCTGTCCCCTGTCCAGGATTTACACAGATGAGACTTGTGGAAATCAGAACAAGCCCTTCCCCACATCCTCTGCTGATCTGGAGAAGCCCTTGCTCATGGAGCTCCCAGCTGTCCCAGCTGTAGCACTGTGAGAACCTGAGAGCTTCTTGGTCTAGATGCTCCCCGGTGTGTATTGTATTCACTATTAATGAAAGATTAAATGTTCTAAAGAGCTACTAATAGTCATCAGCTGTCCCTCACTTCACCCCACAAGCCTGAGAGCTGTAATGAAAGAGCAAATTCCAGCTCAGAGCATCTGTAAGCCGGGATCCACAGCCCAGCTCCGCAGCTCAGGGCCCACAGGCATTTTCTGCAAGTAGTGAGGACCCTCCACAATCTTCTAATGTGAGCAACCATAAAAAGCCAGAAATGGCAAAAAAATAATTGTCTGTTATCCTTGTCTTTGAAAGTAAGGACTCACACAAACCTCCCAGCTCTGCAACACCAATCTGACTTCTCTTGTGCCAGTCTGCACCCCTGTGATCGCCCCAAGAGCCCAGGTTTGCTCAGTGACCTGTCACAGCAGTCATTAGATGCTGATAACCCATTTTAGTTCCAAGGGAAAGTCTGCATTTCCAAATGTGTTCCTTGCCCTCCTCCTCCTCGGGAAAATGCAGCTCCTTGCAGGAGCAAGAGCCAAACAGAAGTCACTACGGACCCATCCCAAATCAGTTCTCACAGGACAGGAGTGTCCATGGGATCACATAACACCCACCTCGCCTCCCAAAAGTAGCATTTGCTCCCATCAGAGGTGCTCCATCAGCTCCAGGAGCAGGGCCATTTCTGCCCTGAATCCTCCAGCTACTCAATAGGACAAGCAGAGCAGGAAGCCACCAGCCCCAGCAGGGAACCCGTGTGTCAGAAGGGCACATGTGCAGGTACAAAGCATCCTTTGCACACCAGCAGTTTTCCTGCTGCCTCGGCACCTCAGCACTGGTGGTGAATCACATCTCCTTTGTATTTCACTTGGAAGAACAGGGAGAAAGACGTATTTCACAGAAGAGAGTCACAAAGAGGCCCACCTTGGAAAATAGGCTATTTTTGGCTCTATAATCCCTTTCCTGTGAAGAAGAGAGGGAGGCCCAAGAGACCGAAGGAGCTGCTGAAACCCAGAGAGGAATCTGGTAGCAGAGCCTGGGGCATAATTCAGATATGGGGGACCAACAACCAGGACTAAGACCCATGTTTAAAGACTGTACCAGCCCCAGGACTGATACCTGTGCTTCACCACCTGCCTGCCCACCAATCCAGCCACGCCAATGTGGGATGCTGCAGAGCAAGAAGGTGAGCACTCTGTTTGCTCCCACAGACCTTTCCCAAGCATGCAAAGATCTGGCTCTTCATTTGAGTGCTAATTCTCACTCTCTTTCATCCCAGTTTTTTGCAGCTTTTCCACAAATGCAGAATACATTTGAGTGATCAGCACAATGTTTAGCGAGAAAATCGTATGCTACATTTCCGCTTGGCATGATTTTGAAATGGTTAAGCTGTTAAGCCCTGAAAGGGAAGTTTTAAGAATACCGTGAATAAAAGAAGCCAAAAACAAAAATAAACCAACAGCGGCAAAATTAGAGCATGACATAAAGGAACCGTTTGGATGGATCCTTTTTTCCAGTGAAATGGTGCATGCTGGCTGCTCCAGTGTCAGGATCTCTGCAGTTGTGTAGCACCTGGACTTTCATTACAGCAGCAGAGAAATAAATGGAGAATCATCACTAGCACACAGGAGAGGGAGAAAGTTTTCCTAAGCTGTGATCAAATCCCTTACAAACTTCCCTAAACCACAGCCACATCGCCCCTGAGGGTCCCTTTTGCCCATCCCACTCTGTCCCAGCAAGGGAGATGCTGCCAGAGCAGGAAGGGGCTGCTTGACACACAGATAAGGACAGGCAATGGTCCAGGGTGGGCTACTCCAGGAGGTACCCTAGAAATGCTCGAATGCCCCCATTTTGCAGGTAAACTCTTCCAAGGAGAAGCAAATCCTGCCCCAATGTGTGTCTCACACAACACAACCCCAGTGATGTTGGTCTCTCTAAGGACAGCAGGTTCTGCCCAGAGCATTCCAGGGATGGGGGGACTTCCCACCTTCACCCAACCAACTTGACTCACACAATGAAGTGACAGCTGTGTGGCCCCTCTGTCCCCTGGGTCACTCAGAGGTCCCTCCTGAATGCTGCACTGCTTTGCTGCTGTGCACACTGACTCAGTGGCTTACTTGAGCAGCCAGTTACTGATCTGAAGGACACAGCTCCAACCATGACCACTTTACACTGATTTTCGCCATAAAATGTGATTCGATGCTGGATCAAAAGACCTCCCAGAATCCATACGTGTGACAATGTCCCACTCCAGCTGTGACACAAAGCATTAAGGTAATGACGGTTGCATTCATACCTGCTACTTTTAGGTCCACCCAGCCCAGAGCAGCTGAGAGGAACAAGGGCTCTCTTCCTCCCACTCCAGCCTCCCCTGAGCTGCTGTGAAGCGTTTGCTAGTCAAAAAGTTCCTGCAAGAGAGCTCTCTCACCTGGGAGGGCCTGGATCAGAGGCATCAGGTCAGGTCATCTACAAAGGTAATGGTGGGGAAAACATCATTCCCGAGCACATTCATGTCTGTGCACGTCTCTGCAGAGGTCAGGCATGCTCTGGGTAAGGGCATCTCCTGTCCAGTTCTGTACCCTGACCCAGCTTCAGCTGGGCATGATGAAGAAGACGAACAAACAGCCAAAAACAGCCCTTTCCTCCATCCCCTACAACTTCTCCAGCTCAGGTCCTCACCTGTCTTTTTTGAAGTGCCAAAGGATCTCACACTGCCACAGGATGAACCCATGACCTGTACCCCCAAATACCTCTGCTCCCCCAGGGAGGCAGGGACCTGAGCAGTCAACCCACCACCTGTGTCCACCCTGGGAGGCGTTCTAAGACTTGCCTAGACAAAGTCAACACCAACCTGAGTCACTGCTGGCAAAAGTCCTGCTTCAAAAGAGAAACTGGGCTGCAGAGTCCCAGAGGTCCCTGGTGCCAGCATTTCTGAGCCCCACCTTGCAACCTCCCCTCCTGATCCAGCCTCCTCCACAATCTTGAAACTGCAGTTCCTCTGGAAAGCTCTCTGTCTCCACAAGCAGAGGCTCTCGTATCTGAAGCACTGCCAAAACACTGGGATTTCATTTTTATTGGAAAAACAAAGCCCCCTCTGCACAGGCCCCTTCCCTGATGACAAACAGCGTCTCTGCAGCTACTGATTACCCCTGAAGCACAGGACACACAGGAACAGGCCACGAGACAGGGCAGAGCACATGGTGACCTGCAGAGGACTTGGGCTGAGAAAACAGCATAATAAATGCTTTAATGCAAGCCAAGGGCCAGCACTTCCACAAGGAGGAGAATTTTATTCTGCACTGGTTTTTATATCACAACCTGCTTCTATGGTACGGCCTCAAAGAGCCCTTGCTTCTCCTCACTCTGGCAGGAAGCCTGGCAGCCTCATCCCAGGACGCTGTTTCCCCTTCAGGCAGAGGGAATCATTCCTCTGGACAAGGTGGGTAACAGCACAGTGCTGCTCGTGCTCAGGGAGGCACTCACCTCCCACCAACCACCACTGCGTGTGGGCTCCCAGTTACCTTTTATTATCTCAAACTTCCTCCATCCCATTTCCAAGTGAGCCAGTGGGATTCATGGGAGGCTGGAGCTGGATCTTTAGATGTCATACAGAATAATACCTAAACAAGTACACACCTCTTTCTTCCCCCATCTGAAGTGCCACGTTACCAAGTGCTAAAATTCTTTAAAGAAATTACTGGGCAAGTGTCCCTGCTACTGCAGCACCACAGAACAAACGAGCACAGGGCAAAAGTAAATCAGTGTTTGTGGAGGAGGACTCCTGTCCATGGGTGTTTCTCCACACTGGCAGCCTGGTGACTCCCAGTGCAGTACAGCTTCATGACAAAAGATGCTGAGAAGGCGCTGGTGTAGAAGAGAAACTCTTTTTCCCTCCCTTTTGTTTTACAAGTGCCTCTGCTGGCACTGGCTCCTGGACATGCATTTCACCAAGCCCAGCTGAGCATGTTAACACAGCAGCACAGACCCAGGCACTGCTCTCTGTAGATCAGCTGGGTGATGAGGAAAAGGTTTGTCTGCATTGCTGGCGTTTGTTATTTGCAGAATGCCCAGAGCACAGGATGGCCACAGGAGTTAACCTTCACACCACACACCTTCCTGAAAGCAAAATCCTCCTACCAGCCCTCTGTGCCACCCCAGGGTGGCAGGGCAAGGTCACGGCACCCAGCTCTGCCCCCCAAGTAGGCAAGGCTCCTGTGACACTGCTCAAGGCACCGCAGGCCAAAGCAGCCCTCGAGATGCCCTCAAACACATCAAGTATTCAGTCCTCAGCTACAGAGCTGGGAAACACCAGGAGAGCCTGGAAGACAAGCAGTTGTGTTATCAGGCATTCATCATCAGGAATGAGAGCACACAACTCAACACGAGTGTCCTCCACTGGCTTCAAGGGCACACATGCATCGAAATTCCCAGCAGATTCAGGGCTCTTGTTTGCACTTCCATCACAGCCACGGCCAGAAGCTCTGAAGGCTTTCCAGGCAAACCCAGGAGTTCCACTAGGACTGGCAGCCTTGGTTTGCACCCGTGCAGTGCTTTGTGGATGCTCCTGGGAGAGAGATGGAGGGATTTTATCTATTTATTAATTAGAAGAGTGGTTTACGTATTTTAAACAAAAAGGTAGAGGAGACTTTGCTTTTTTTTTTCCCCTTCATTTATTCCTAAATTGTTCTAATCATCAGTACTTCTTGCCATGACAAACAACGAGACAGTTGTGATGTTACCTTAGACGTATCATGGCAGGCAGCTAATCCTGTTGGTCATAAATCATGTCCCTTTCAATCTCCATTATATAGCAAGAGCAAATTTGTTATGATGCATGTGTCATTACACACCAATGCCTTTCCATTATCATATAACCGGATACCCCCAAGGTTTGTAATTTGCAGTATAATAGTAATTTTTAAAGAACCATTGGTAATCAATAGCTCTCAGCATCACTGTCAGGATCATTTGCAAAACAAATAACAACACTGATCTCAACCAACTTTACAGGAGGGATATTTAATCCCCACGAACTGCATTATATGATGGATAAGCGAGGAATCCTAGACTATGTATCATGTATTTTCCTTGGATTAAATATCACTTCAATCAATGTTGCTCCCAGCTGTACAATGCCGTCTGTGTTTTCACTGGGTAATGCTGAAGTATTGTTTTACAAATTGACATCAGCTACGTGCTGGGCAACAAAACCCCGGGGTGGGGAGTGAGGAGGGGGCACGGCCGAGGGCAAGGCCAGTGTGATGCTCACGGGAGCACCCAGCAGCAGCAAGGCTGGGGGCACAGGGGGCTGCAGGGACCCCACAAACAGGGCACTGCTGCACCGAGGGGGCACAGCAGATGTTTGACCATGGCCATTGCTGTGGTGGGGTGAGCACAGATGGTTCTCAGCCCTGAGAGACTGAGCAGGGCAGAGGTGATGCTCCCTCTCAGCGTGGGTTTGCTCTGCACGGCTCTCCGAGGCTCAGACCTGCCCTCCACGCCAGGATGCCCAGCACAACCTCGGTGCCAGGACGGAACGAGCGGCAGGAGGAGGTGCAGTTCTCATCCCCTGTCCACACGGAGCTGGGCTTTAACCAAGTTGCCCTGTAACTCCACAAAAATGCTGTGCAGTACCATCTGAGAGGTTCAGCCACTGCCCCACCGGCTAACAGGGCAACAAACAGAGGCTCGACTTCACTTACTGCTTTTCCTTTTCCTTCAGCATGCACAGGCAGAGGCTGGAATCAGGATGCGCCCCATCCACCCTGCCCTGGCTGTGGTCAGTCTGTCCATCTGCATCCCAGGCCCTGACAGCCTTCAGTGCAGCTTTTCCATACAAAAATGGAGACAGAAGCAGCTGATCCAGCAGGACCCCGTGCAAGCAGTGCATGGACAGCGCTCACATGGACAGCACCAGCCGCGGGCTGTGCTGCAGCCCTGAGAGAGCCCAGGGCTCCCTAATGAACATCTCCCAAGTCAGATTAAAACCACCACACCTGTGCTTCAGCAGCCTCCCCATCAGCCAGCCCGAGTGACCTGTTGCACGGCCAAGAGCCGGCCAGCACCTGCAGCTTCCCTTACAGATGGCTTTCTGAGGCATTAAATCCACATTTAAATTTTCTCCTCAGTTTCGCCTCTCCGGAGCTCTCCGGCAGGGCCGTATCTCACTCCTTGCAGCTGGAGACACCTTTAGTAAAATCTCCAGCTCCTACTGATGTGGAAAAATTCATGCATTTCTCTCCCTGTGTAAGCACGGGTCTGGCATTCACGGCACTTCCCAGAGATAAGCCCCAAATCACTCATCACTAGAAACCCCGCACTTTGGTAAGGATGGACAGAGTTGGGATAAAAAAAAACACCCTTGGACCCTAACTGAACACTTCAGCTGCTGGAGATTACAGAATCCTATTTAGTTATACCAGAGAGCATTTTCCACAGAGGAAACGTCTTCAACCTGGCTCTAGGAGGCCAGTAGAATTAAAAATTTTGGAAGGAAGAAGAAATCCAGAGTTTTGCTTGGTTTGGTTCATTTTCAGAGACAAATGTGGTTTAGAAATGGGATTAACTGGGGTATCCTGGCACTCCTGCCTGCTCAGCAGCACCTCAACTGGGCTGTGCACTCCTGCAAGCTCCCGGCTGCCCCAAGGAAAATGCCATTAAAGAAAATACAGCTATTTTTAAAGCCAGAAGGACAAATTCTCCTCCCAGTTACACCAGTGACCTTGTGACTCTCCACAAGGCTGGGCAGGCTCAGCTCTGATTTGGGGCTATTTTGAGCATCCTCCAGAGTCACCAGGCACCCAGCAGGCAGAGAGCACCGAGGAGCAGGATGAGGCCCTTGTCTCCAGATCCAACTCAACCTGTTATGACAGCGATAACTTTCACCAACTAAAGGGTAAAATACAGACTCCCTTTTTAAATAAAACACTTTAACCAACGCAACCACTTCCCCCACGTGCACGTGGGCCTGAGCAGGGCTGGTGCTCACTGCTGCTCCTGCTGCCATCCCCACTCATTCATCACACATGCACATGTAGTACAAACTCATTCAGGGCTCTTCTGCAGATGAAATATTTAAATGGTTTATAATTTGCTACCCCTTTTAAATAAAATGGAACCGCCATAAACAGACTTGGGCCGATGTGCTCTCTCCACCACCTTTTTCTCTTTTAATGCTCTCCCTGCAGTTTCATCAGGCTGCATCCAGCTCGATTCAGGAGCTTCACGGGCACAATCCATGCTGGTAAATGGATGGAGACCCCTTGGATGGTGCAGATATTGCAGAGGGATGAGGAAGCAGTTTTTGTTCTCCTGAGCAAGCACGTGGGCTATGGCGTGACTGAGGGGATATCACCCACGAGGAGAGATGCAGAGCCTGGGCTTCCCAGTCTGCATTCAACCAGCTGGGATGAACAGAACCCGCCCTGCCATCTGACCCAGCCTGCTTGTGCTACCCCTTTCAGGAGCTGCTGGCTCCCACCCCAAGGCAGCAGCCACATTTTAGCTGCTGGTGACACCAGCAAAAGCAAGATCCTGGGCCAGCTCTGGCAGACAAGACATGGCCAACATGTAATGTTGCTGCTGATGTGCTGACACGCCACCCAAAACCTCCAAGAGCATCAGGTTTGGAGGAATTTCCCAGCTTCTGTGGTCCAAGGAAGATGGTACCACAACACAGAGGCTTTCCCTCCACTGCCATGCCCAGCTCCCAAGTGTCCCAGGAGGCTCCACACACGCACTGGCTTCACCAGGAAACTTGATGGGCAAGGACTGAGCCAAGCAACCAGCGATCCTACCCAAATTCACCCCCGTGGTCTCACACTGGAGGCCAGGGCACCCAGTGCTGCTGCCCCTGGTGTGAGGGGAGAGGGGACACGTCCATGGGCAGGGAGGGAAGATCTCTCCCTTCCCTGCAGAAGCCTGGAGAAGGAAAACGCTTACAGCTGTGTCCGCATCCATATGCATAAGAGAACAGGCCCTGATCCAGCACACGCTTACGTCAATCTGCCGTCACCAAGATTTAGGAGAACATTTAAAATTAAACAAAAATTTCCTTGCACTGCAAAACTAAGGACAAAGAAGGGAAGTAAGTCTTGTGGGTGGTGCAGAAGCAGGTGTGGAAGGACCTGGTCCCAGCAAGGCTCTGGTGCTGACACCCCAGATAACCCTGGACGTGTCACTTCACCTCCAGGTTTACCCAGTGAATGCAGCTGCCAGCTCTCTGGATATCATTCTGATGACAGATAAGGGGCTCTCAGGTGGTCACAGAAAACCTGACCAGCTCAGAAGGTTATTTCCCATCTGGTCCCCATGCCTGGCTCTTTACACGCTGTGTGCAGAACAGGTTACCTGTAACTCAGCACCTCCAAGGACCCCACAAGCCCTGGCTCCAAGGAGCTGCTTGCAATCTAAGCCACAGAAGTAAGTCAGCATTTGCAACAACACTTCAGATTTTACCTGCTGAAAATAAAGACAACAGCTTTTCAAAATAAATGGGGAGAAAAAGCAAGATCAATAAGTGACACACACTTAATTCCCAAGCCAGCCTCATTAAAATGAAGTGTGTTACTCTGTTTACCCCCACAAATAAAGAGTTCCAGTGCAAAAGAGAGTGTGCTGTCCTAAGGGCTATATAAGCTGATGCTGTTTTATGGCTGTTTTGTTAAGATTGGGAATGGAATGGACAAAGAAAAATCATAACATGAATTATCCATTCTTTATTGACAGAGAGGGGGAAAGCTATGCAGAAAGTTTGGGGCTTTTTCTTAAAGCCAATGTGGTATTAGAGAACCTACAAGCTAGTTCATAACTGGAAAGGATTTTAATATAGGACTTTTCTGCAAAAGTGTTGGAGAATCATAGAATCATTTCTGTTGGAAAGTACCTCCAAGATCATCAAATCCATTAGTAAAGCTCAAGATTAACAAACTGACCCACACAGTAAACAATGAGACAAACTTCTCTGAACTTGGATGGGGCCGTGACGTTCACTTTGCTTGTAAGCATTACGGCTGGACTTTGTCTTTCAGGGTATTTTCCAACCTAAATGATTATATGGTTTCTAACAAAGTTTTAAGAATCTCATCCCACAGATTTACTTCCCCCTTTTTTTTATATACACGAAGCAGTTACACAAACTCCACAGCCTGATTTCTGTTCCTTTGTGAACAGGGACAGAGGCTGCAACGTGTTGACTTATGGAAGTTTCCCCCCCCACTCCTCTGTGGCAGATGTTCTCCAGAAGCAGTTGCGTTATTCCTGAGCCCAGGCTTCTGTGTTTCTCTGGACAACGTAAAAAAGGAGCCAGGCCAGGTGAGGAACACCAGAGGGGCTCAGCGAGGTGTCCATCCCCATCCACCCCATGTGCACCCCTCATTCCCAGCCCCACCTGCCTGCTCAGCAGTGCTGGGCAGAGGCAGAGCTCCACTCCATTCCCCCCTCAGTGCCCTGCTCTGCTGCACAGCTTGCCAAGCACAGCCTGTTCCCAGCACGGGCCAGGTCCCTGCAGCCCCCACGCACAAAGGCTCCAACCCAGGCAGCGTGGAAGTTCAGTGGTGCCAGAAAACACAAGAGACTGGCTTGAACTCCCAGATTTTAAACACAAAGAGATTTCCAGCAGCTCTCCATCCCCCTTGGGCCGCACACCAGACCTTGCAATTCATTGCTCAGCACCACCTTCCCAGGAGACAGAGGCTGGAAGTGACATTACTGCCGTGCCTCCCTCCAGCCCCAGGAGTCAATCAGCTCGGTGCCACCAGCAGTCCCATCCCTCATCCCACTCTTCCCGACAGATGCCATGTCTGTCCCACTCCTCACATCTGCCCACATCAGCCTTTGTACCTGCCCCACCCTGAGCAGGTGCAGAGCAGCACGAGGGTTACAGGGTTTGCTTTCCAGCCCTGTCCTTTGGCAGGAGTAAAGCAGAAACAGGTATTTTTTACACCACAAATCAGATATTCAATACCTTTTTAAAATCATTCAATACCTTTTTTTTTTGCATTGCTTTAATAAATCTACCTTTCTTTTTTGGGGTAGTGAGAGCTGGGGAGGGTAAGTGGAAAGTGCCCCTGCAGTGCTGCTCCACACACCCCTGCTTTTACTCAAGCTGGGTCAGGCACAAATTTCTCAGCACAACGATGAAAAGAAACTACTTCAACTTCTCAAGTGTCCCAAGCTTTTTCCTGGTAACCAGACTGACCAACTGTTTAGCCTGGAGAGGGAAGGGTTAATTAATAATGTCACAAGATGAGCCCCTGGGCCACACAACTACCATCTCCTGCTTGCAGGTGAACTGCCAGCATTAAAGGAACCAGCACTGAGCCGAAGCTAAGACATTTATCCTTTGACAATACTCTATTGCAACAACTTTATTTTGATGATACAGGATGATTAATGCTCACAGCCACTGTCATTTCCTTTGATAGATTTTGGGGCTGTGGAGTGACACTTGCTCAATGCACCGTTCCTGAAAAGCTGCACTCGTCGTAGCGTGGAGGAGAGGGATGCTCCATGCATCAGCCATCAGTAACCTGCCTCTGCCAGCTGCAGGTGGCCAGGAGAGATACTGTGAGGAATTGGGGGATGCTTACGGGAAGCCTTGGCTGGTAAAGGCTGTGGGGTGAGACGAAGGTGTGTTAAACAGCCAACATTGTAAGAAATGGTGAGAGTTTGTCTTTCCCAGGAGAAAGAAAAGAGACTGTTGGTTGCAAACACCACAGCCAAGAGCTGCAGCAGACTTTGCTGTTTTGCCACGAGCACGCTGGAAGATCAGATCCCAGGAGAGACTCTCTGGGGCTGAGTCGCAGCCATAGAAATGTCTCACGACTGCTCTTGAAGGCAAAACACATCCAAAAAATCAGACTGATCAATCAGCATGCTCAACTGTAGCATTCACCGATGGAAAAAAAAAAACCCAACCCAACTTGGAAACCTGAATCTTAACCTGTGCACCTCTGAGTTCCCCCCCACACCTGTAGCATCAAGGACAAGAATCATTTCCCTCACCCGGCTGCTGCAAGGTTCTCCTAATCAATCAGCTCATTAATTCATGCAAAGCATTAGGCAGGCAGCAGATGGATGGCTTTACACAATAGTGTTTTCTACAGTGAAATATTTCTACTTAATTCTCCACCAGCAGCTGCCTGCCCACTCCCACCACACCAGCACGGAGTGGTCCAGGCTCACACAGGGACACCCGTGAGATCCAGAGCGGTGGAGTCTCCTCTGGATCCAAGCAGCACCCGGTGCCACATGGAATTCCCTGGCTGGAGACACCCTTTCCACAAGGCTTCTTAACACACTTGATTTTCCTCATATTTAAAAGCTGTCTCAGGAGCGTAATGATTTTAAATTCACTCCCCGCCGCAGTCAATCAATGGAGCGGCGGCTGCCGGTGCCTGGCGAGCAGGCGGTGATGAATGGGGCTTGGGAGGCTGCACCGCTCGCCTCCGAGCGAGAGCAGAGCGTGGGCAGAGGGTGGGGAAGAGAAGCAAAGCCAGGAACAAAAATTAAAAGGGAGAAGTGGGGCGGGGGGTGGAAAAGCCCAAACTGCTCTCTGCAGAGCTGGGACAAGTGCTGGTCTGGAAGGCAGCGCTTGGAGGGAGCGGCGCTGGCTTGCGTTCGTCTCCCCGATCAGTTACCATCCCATCACTTGAGTAAACCAGGTAATACATTTGTTTTAATCAAGGGCTAACCCCGAGCCTGGCTTGTGGCAAGGACCAGAGCCCTGGCACCAGCATCCACCCTGCCCGTGTGCCACTGAGCCGGCTCTGCTTTCCAGGAGGTGCCAAAGCACAAACGCCTGAGAGCAGCTCAGGGGAGCACATCTTCCCTCTGGACAGAGCAGTGAAAGGCACAGCACCAAAGGTGTTGTCCCTCAACCTTTCCCGTGCAGAAGCAGGCAGACAAGCCCTGTGGGGTCACACACAGCACCCTGTGCCTCCCCACCCCTGCCGGGAGGAGCAGCCCTGCGTGGCGCAGTCACCCCAGAGGGACAGGGAGTGCCCATCCCTACAAGTACCACGAGTTTCCAGAGAGGAAAAAAAAAAAAAAAAAATCAAATAAGCCCATTTGGGGGAGCCCAAAGGGCCAAATCCTGCCCCAGCATGCTGCAGATCACCCTGCTCTACGGAGAACAGATGCTGCTCAGCATTCAAAAGGAGCTGCTTCAGATCTGGGCTCTTTTTCTCCCTCTTCCTCCTATTACGGGGTCAGGTCAGTGCTGTGCAGCCTGTCAGCGTAAAAAAAAGTATTGAAAAAAAATCATAATACAGAAAACTGGTATTCCCAAAGAAGCTGCAGCTTGTGGCATGAGCATCACAGCTGAGTGTTACGAGTCTCACAAAGCAGAGGGGGGAAAGAGTCAAAAATGAAACTCACCACACCAGCAAAATAAAAATATGACACAGTAAATTAATGATGTTGCTCCAATTTGAGAAAACACTAATTAAGAATGTGTAATTGAATTAATGCATTATTTAGAAACCCCAGCAAATCCTGAGTGGGAATATAAATACATTATAGGGTTCCTTTGACATCAAGTCTCTCTCATAGTTCACTACCTGCAATTTACTGTAATGTCACCAGAATCCCCAGATTTATTTACGTTCTTGTCATTGACCACTGCTTTACATTTATCCCATATATCAAAACCCTCTCCCCTCCATTCCACACACTCAAGTGCTCCATATGGGGTGGTGATGACCGTCTGATAAGTCATAAGTAAGTGTAATTAATTAGCTCAGCTCATCAACCACTTCCCCTCCCAATGCCCTGCAGCCACAGATCTGGGTCTAATTTGTTTAGAGCCTGGAAAAACATCAAATACCTCATTAGAAAATAAATCCATCTCCTAGAAATACATTTTTTTCTACAGCTTCAAGCATTGGTTTGCTCCATGTTACACTGGGAAAGGCCCTGCACAAGCAGGATCTAAACCCAGCCCAGAACAGGTCAAGAAACTGATATCATCACATCGTGAAAATAAAAGAAAACAGTTATCTCAGGAAAAAGGGAGAAAAAAAGCCCCTCAAAGGTATCATAGCAGATGTTGGTACCTGTGAAAGGTCCTGAGATCATGCATTTGCAGCTGGGACAGTTTGGGAGTGCTTTGGGTATTCAGCAAGAGGCTTTATCAACATTATTCTCCCTCATTTTGAGCCCTTCACAGCAAGGGTTAGGGTTCTGACTAGCATTTCTAGGGAGAGACACAAATACACCAAAAAGAAAGAAAGAAATCCAGTTAAACTGTTTAAAACTGCTAAAGACACTTTTAAGGAAAGCAGCACGAGACGATAATGCAGGGAAATCCAAGTTCACGTACGTACATACAGCTCTGGGAGAGGGAAAAGAGAGGCAGCACTAAAGTGCCTTGTGTTAGGTATGAGCATACACTGTAGCAAAATATGCATGCTGTTTATAAAACATATTGGAAGACTTTTCCCTAAAAGATGCCATGGAGAGTATAAAATTTTATGATCTCTGCCTGTCCATTTTACAAAGATATACACAAACAAGTAGCCAAATCTGCCCGCAGTTTAACTCCATTAAATCCAATGAATGAGTTTGGCCCACGAAAAACTCTGCACTTACTGTAATAAAGTTAAAAGCTGATAGCAGCTGATACAGTAAAACACATACATTTCCATACACTTATTCCTGCAGATTTAAAAATACGAATGAGCTCCAGAGATTGCCCTTGTCCAGCTCATAAAGAAATGCTGGAATAGGAAAGAAAAAAACCCTCAGATCTTGGAGATTTTCCCACTGGTTCCCTCTAAGCACAGAGGAGAGAGGGGTAGGGGAAGCCAGCAGAGTTGTGGTCATTTGGCTTTCCAGAGAGCCCTGAACAAATACAATGTGTGTGTTTGAATAAACCCCTGATGGTTTGGTCCCCAGGTGGGGCAGGGAAGAGGGGTCACAGCTCTGGAACCCCACTTGTCCCTCATCAGTCCCCAGAGAGGACAAGGAGCTCAGGCTCTGAGGGCAGAGATGTGGGATGCTCTGCTCCCTGAGGGAGCTGGCCACACTTCCATGAGCAGAGGGCTTTCCTCGTGAGCAGTGGTTCTACAGCCTCTGGGTCATCTCGAATTCCACCTTGAACCTCACATTGCACAGGGGACCAGACCAGGCAGTGCAGAGACCAAGCCCAAACAACAGATTTAAGCCTTCCCTGATTGATAGGCGTTTTGGGTTTGTTTGTGGAGGTGGTTTTTTAAACACAGGCAGCTTTCTCAGGGGCTGCTGCCACAACCACACCAAGTCCCATCTCCACCTCCCCGGCCTCCTGCTGTGTCCCCCCAGCTCCCTTACCCAGCCTCATACACCCCTTGCATCCTCAGTGCCACCCCCCTCAGACCCTCAGCTGGAGCTAGCTCTCACAACTCCTTTCTTTGATATTTATTATTATTTGTTCCTATTACAGGGATGTCTCAGGGACCCAGATAAGCCTTGTGCTGGGTACATACACTCCCCACTCCAGCAGCCAAACACCCCCACACAAATCATTTTATGCTCTTTATCCGCTTCTTCCCCACCCAGCCTCTGGCACTGCTCTGCTGGGGGTTTAGCACACATGGGACCACGGCTCAGGGTCTCCAGTCCCTCCACCCCAAGGTCCTCACAGACCTACTGCTTTCACAGCTCTGCCTCCCTCCTCACCCGCAGTCTGGGCTCTGTCTGGCTCCATAGCTGTCCTATCAAGCTCCACACAGCTCCTCTCCTCCCCACCAGCCTCCCCTGGGCCCAGTTTACTGCTGGCCACCACATCTCCATCTCCCCATAGCCAGATACTCAGCCCCAATGCTGTCCTGCCATCGGGCTCACTCAAACCCTCCCCAAGCCCTAGGTTTGCAACACCAGGAAAATCCAGCAGCTGCACCAAATCGTGCCAAACACTGCTCAAGGCTCTGCTCCCTGCTCATACCCCCTGAACAGCCTCCACAGTAGCTTCCCACCTCCTCAGCCCTGCACCTCACAGCCTTGTTGGTGACTGCACAGCTGCCTCCCCACAGCCCAGAACAGCACAGCTTACCTGCAGCGAGCCCCCAGCCCCACACCCTCTCCTCCTGAGGCTCCTCACTGCCCTGCAACAGCTCCTTCATAAGTCCCTCTGCCCCACCGGGCTTCCCAGTGCCCTTTGCTGAGAAACCACATAATCCCAGGCTTTTGCTTCACCTGGAGCTAACACCAATCCGCAGCAAGTGCCGGCAGCTGGGATGCTGCAGGCGGTGCTGTGCTGCTGTGGCTTTTCTCGGCATGAAGTCCTGGCCCTGGAGCGGCCAGCAGGGAAAAACACCCTGAGCAGCATGGCTGGGATGGTCCTGGGCACTGCTTTCCGTGTCCCTCTGGAACTCAGGGCTTCACTGACATAGCCCACTCACTCATCCCCAACACACACATGGAGAAATAAGTATGGGAAAAAATTGCCCAAGGATGCGGCTGAGACTTGACAAACAGGAGGGACAGCTCTGGACTCTCCAGGGCATGGACCTCGTGCCTTGTCCCCATCGTGGTTCCTCCAACCCCAGAGCTCGACTCATAAACCTCGGAAGCACTGACCACGTCCCTTCAGTTTGCATGCATCGTGCACTCCTGTGTTTAGCACACGACGGGAGAACCGGAATACACAACCCACAGCTCACAATAACAAACCTGGCACCCAGCACAAGCCAAAAGCCTGACCTTTCATAGCTAAGCATCCTGGTGAGAGGTTAGATCTCGTGTTTTCTGATCATCAAACAGGGAAGCATTAGCCAGACAGGGAGAACAAGCTCTTATCTAGACCTGATTTCTCTCCCCTCCAGGGGATCCTGTAGGATATTTCAGTTCTCTCTCGCTCGCTGTATGATTCTTCCCTCCCCCAGTAGCTTGAAATCAGCCAAATTCACAATCTAATCTGGCCAGGAGTCAAAGGGGAGAAAAATCAAGTCCTAATGCAGTGACTACTTTGAATGGGGAATTGAAGCCAATCAGAAAGGCATTATTGATCCCTGCTCGGAGCACCTCGGTCAGGGAGGGGAAAGCTGCGGGCAGCCGCAGAGCTGCCCACCGCAGCCAGCCAGGGCTGCCCTGCCAGGCCTGCAGCGTTCCCAGCAGAGTTCCCAGCGCCCGCCCGGGCTGGGAGCCGGCCCCGTCCGGCACGAGGAGAGCACCCACCGCCCCCGTGCCGGCACGGGCGAGCACCAGCCCTTGGCGAGCACCAGCCCCTGGCGAGCACCAGCCCACGTGTGTGCGACAGCGTGACCCGTGCGCTGCCCGCAGCGCTGTGTTTGTGTGCAAACACTTGCAGTGTGCATCGCCTCGGCGTGGGCCCATCGGCGGGAGCCGGGCTGCTCCGCGGGACGCGCTGGGCGTGCGGCTGTGCGCTCCAAGGGCTCCGCGCCGCTGGTGCGGGGCAGCTCTGCGGGAGAGCCAGGGGCAGGGCAGGGTGTGTAGGGTTGTGGAGGGGGGTGTAGGGGTGTGTAGGGGTGTGTAGGGGTGAACCTGTGCCACACGGTGCCCGCAGCAACCAGGGACAGGCAGTGGGTAGCTCAGCATGGGCAGCGGGGCAGAGGATGGGGAGCAGCCGGACAAGGCTGAGCTCAGCTCTGGGCATCCCTGGGTGCGATCCCGATGATCCGGCCCGCGTCAGCGCTGGCTACGGGTTCCTCTGCCTTATGTAACCACAGCAGGGACGGAGCGCCGAACGGGGATGGAGAGCGGGGGGAGAGGAGCTCCCCACTGAACCCCCGAAGCAAAGGGGCCGCGGCAGAAGCTGGACACCCCCGGCAGCGTAACTCTAAACGCCGGGCCGAGTTGCGTTGCCACCGGGCAGGCTGGCCCGGCTCGGGGCTGCCCCGGTGCGGGGCAGGTCCAGCCGCCGGGGCCGGTCCCCTCCGGGAGCTGCCGCCGGGCTCAGCCCGGAACCCGGCAGGCGCAGGGCGGCAGTACCGGGGGAGCAAAGGAGTCCTGGGAAGTTTAGGGACTCCACGTTTTGCAAGGAGTCAGGAGGAAAACATGCTCCCTAAAAAAACCCCCCAAACCCATGCAGGGTCCCGGTAGCTCCTGTCCACCTTTGGCTGTGCCCCCCAACCTGCCATCGCGGGCACCGCGGGGCCGTGCGGCACCGGCACCCCCTTACCTGCCGGCGTCACGTCTGCTGCTGCCTGCCCTGCTCCGGCTCTTCCTCCTCCTCTCCTTCCTCCTCCTCTCTCCCTCTCCCTGCTGCTTGGGGCTCTTTATGGAGATTCATTCATTCATGCCTTCCCATCGGTCCCTCAGCCTTTCCCTGCCTCCCGGAGGCAGAGCGTGTGACGCCTCGCCCCTTTCCAGCCACTTTCTGTTGTCACAGAGCGGCGCTGCCCCAGCCCGGAGCGGCGGCCGGGCTGGGACACGCGTGGGCAGCGCCGGGCCGGGGGAGCGTCCCCCAGCGCGGGGTGAGGGGCGTGGGCGGGCGTGGGCACGGCACAGACCCGCCCTGGAGGGTACAGACCGTCTCTGGCACCCGCAGCAGGGGCGTCGGGTCGGCCTCAGGGCTTTCCGCTCTGCCCTCCGCTTTCCCCATCCCCACGCCGAGGCGCTGCCCATCGCCGCTGGCTCCCACCGAGCAGCGGCTCTGCGGAGAGGGCACGGGTGGGCTCGGACCCCCGGCCGGTCCCCGGGTAACCCTCGCCCTTTCTTTCCCTCTCTGTTCGTCCCTCCATCCTATCCCAGCTCGTCTTTCGTCCCCCTCTCCCGCTGCCTCCGCACCCGCGCCAGAACCGCATCCCGCTCCGCCGAGCGCTGCCCCATCCCCGCCGCTGACAGAAGCGCTGACTCAAGCTCGGAGCGGGCGGCGGAGCCCGGCGTGGGGGGCCAGGGCTCACCGGCCACCCGGCCGGTCCCGTGTCCTTCCCACCCCACCCTGGGGAGGCCTCCCTGATCCCGAGGGCCGCTCGCTCCTCCAGGTCATCGGGCAAACTTCATCTCTGCCTTCCCCAGGACGGGGGACCCCCCCACAGCCCAGCGCTGCACTTCGGGGGGCTGGGGAGACGCTCCCGGTCCCCACCGACAGCACCCCGCTGCCCACTGCCCCCCGCTGCCATGGCAAACCCGGAGGGTCCGGGGGAGTGTGAGCCCTGCATGGTGTCAGGCAGCACGGCGGGAGGTGCTGACGGGGGATTTTAGGTGCTAAACTCGAGCGGATTGCCTCGTCTCTGCGAAGGCACGGGGTTATTCTTTCCAGGCAGGCAGGGCGGAAAGAACGCGCTTTTTAAAGACATCATCGGAAATGTGAAGAGCAGCTCCCGGGTTTCGGCGCTGCCACAGCATTCGGAGCGATAAACCCTTAACTTGGGGTGAAACCCCTTAAAAACCCTCCCAGGAGCGCCCCGCCCGCTCCCGCTGAGCCGCGCCGTTCCCGCCGCCGGTGCCACCCCCTTTGCATCGGTGCCATCAATTTCTATTAACGATCGCTTTATTCACCGCTGCAAACTTCTAAATATTTAATCCAGCGCGAACCGGCGGCGGAACGCGCGAAGCTGACGGGAGGAGGCGAGTCCCCGGCCGGGGAGGCGGGAGCGGCGGCTCTGCCCCAGGGGAGCCTGGTGATGCCAGTCCCACCGTGCCCTCCCTCCGCGGGGCTTGCCCGGGGCTGCAAATCACAGCCTGGACGTGGGCAGCACCGCAGGTCCCCCGGGCTGCCCGACCCGGACAGGCAGGGATGAGCAGGGGTGCGGAGGATGCTGTCCAGGGAGAGCTGGAGGAGGAAAGGGCTGCGGGGGGAGCACCCCGGCAGGCCGGCATCTCCCCGGCACCGGGACGCCTCGCACGGGAGGAGCAGCCACGCTCCACGTGGAGCGGGACGAGGACTGGGGAACGCCGGGGGTTTGGGCTGGTTGGAGAGGTCCTGCCCGGGGAGCGGGGGCTGTCCCCACGTCCCTGGCACCCCCGGGTTCCACGCACCGCTCCGCGGCCGCCCCGAGGACCCCCAGACCCGGCCGAGCCTCGTTTAAAACGCAACCAAGAAAATTCTTTGGCAACTCCGCTGCGCCGACGGGCGAGTGCCCAGTCCGACGGGCGAGTACCCCAATCCGACGGGCGAGTTTCCCGGTGCTCCGTGCTCTGCCTGCGTTCAGGAACCGAGACGGAACTTTACGGCAACATCTGTCATTATAATTAAAACTGCAACACACCCTCCGGGAAGGAACGCGTTCCCGCGTCGTCGTGTGTCCGTACCACCCCCCACCGCCGCCCTTTTCTTAAAAAAAAACCAAAAAAAACCAACAAAGCGAAAGCGGCTCAAACTCTCAGGCGGGCACCTGCCCCCCGCCTCCCCCGAGCCATCAGCGACGGCAGCGATCATCAGCCGCACCCGGCGAGGTCCCGGGGACCGTCCCCGGAGCACGGACACCCCCCCGCCCTCCTCCACTAATTTTCTTTAATTAAAGCTCTATGTGCGGCGCGTTTGGCGAGGACAGAAATAGCCGCTGAAGGAGCGCGTGTGGGGGGAGGCAGGTCCCAACTGCCGGCGTGGGAATGCAGAAGGGATTGGGGGGGCGGGGGGAGCAGAGCCGGAGAGCGGCTCTACCACAGCTCCCACCCCAAGGCTCGCAGCCTCCAGGGTTATTTGGGGTGAGGGCGACAGCCTCCCCTGTCCGAGCGCTCCGTGCGGCGCTGTGGCGACCCGGGCGGGAGACCCCTGCCCCCGGGGCGACGGCTGCTGCCCGCGGCACCGGCTCTTCCCCCGGAGCACCGGAGCTTCCCGCAGGCAACAGTTGCAGGGGCTCCCCCGGGAATGCTCCGGCTCGGGCGCACCCGCCGGCGGAGGGAGACCCCGAAGTGGGGATCCCCCACGGGCGGGGGAGGGAACACGGGCCGAGCGGCCGGAGGGGTTCCCGGCTCCGCGTCCCCGGCCCGGCCGTGGGGAGCGGCTCCGGTCCCGATCTCCCGCTCGCCCTGGGGAGAAGGACAGCGGGAGCAGCCCCGGCCGAGCCCGGGGACCCCCCGCCCGCGGAGGGAAGGGCGCCCCGCTCCCCCCGCCGCCTGCCCCGCGGTNCCCGCGGCTGCGGCTCCCCGCGCCCTTCCAAGCGGGCGGGCCGGGGGCAGGAGGCGGGCAGGGAAACGCAGCCGGAGCCGAGCAAATCCCAGCGCTGGAGCCCGGCCTCCGAGAAGAGAAGGGCTGCAGCTCCTCACTGCGTCAGGCGGAGAGCCCTGCCCGTGNGGGGGGCCCGGGCGGGCTGCGGCGGGGGATGCGGGCGCACCTACCTGCTCCGGAGGCGGCTCCCGGCGCTCGGCGGCGCGCCCAGCCCCGAAGCGCGGTGATGGGCGGCGGACGCACCCGCGGCTGCGGCTCCCCGCGCCCTTCCAAGCGGGCGGGCCGGGGGCAGGAGGCGGGCAGGGAAACGCAGCCGGAGCCGAGCAAATCCCAGCGCTGGAGCCCGGCCTCCGAGAAGAGAAGGGCTGCAGCTCCTCACTGCGTCAGGCGGA
>VWZW01000753.1:522038-576721 GCA_013397115.1 Edolisoma coerulescens | reverse complement strand
CGCACGGTTCGGCTCGGTACGGCCTAGCACGGTCCGGTACGGCTGGGCACGGCCGGTTCAGCTCGGTCCTGGCTCGGCACGGCACGGTTCGGTAGAGCTCTCCGGGGCTCGGTCACGGCCCGGAGCGATAAGCGGCTTGACCGGCAGAGTCGGGCTGGCACCGGGGGGATGGGGGCTGTGTGTGGGTGACACGGGGTGTGGCTCGGTACGGCCTAGCACGGTCCNCTGTGTTTGTGCCCCTTGCATGTGTGTGACACTGCATGAGTGTGTGACACCTTGTGAGAGTGGGGTTGTGGGTGTGCAGGGCTTGTGAAGGTGTGAGTGTCCGTGTGGGGACATCTGCCTTTGCGTGTGGGTGTCCCTCTGTGCTTGTGTGTGAGTGTGGTGACACCCTGAGGGGGTGCGGGGATGATTGGGGTGTGTGTATGTTGGGGTGTATCTGTGCCCTGGGGGGGCACAGGGGCTGTGTCTGTGTGTCTGTGTGTCTGTGTGTCTGTGTGTCTGTGTGTCTGTATTTACACACCTGTCTGTCTCTGTGAGCCTGTGTGAACCTCTCTGTGGGTCCCCATGTGTGCATGACAGCCACCCCACCCCCTCACACCAAATCCGAACCTCCATGGGCCAAACCGATCCCATCTGGGCGGCGCCGGGTGATGCTGGGAGCACGGGGACTGGGATGAGCCGTGACACGAATGGGGCTGGACCGCGACCCCCGCCCACAGCTCCCAGGGGTCCCCAGCCCTGTGCTCAGCCCTTCCCAGGCATCCTCCTGCCTCAGCCCACCCTTCACCTGTGCCAGAGACTGCCATCCTGCCTCTTCATTTTGGGCAGGTTTTTTATGCTGTTTTAGCAACACAACACACCTTTAATCAGGATGATTAAAGTGTGGCTGGCACTGAGCCGGCCCTTGGAACAGAAGTGCTCTTCTCTCTCCCCAGGCACTGTCATTTGAGGTAAGGACTGGCCCGTGTGGTTTTTGTGACGGTTCGAGGTGTCTCAAACCATCTCCAAAACCACCTCCTAGCGAGCAGATCTCCTTTTGCAGCCCTGCAAGAAGGTGGCAGGGGAGAGAGAGAAGGGCAGGAGAGAAATTTTACTCCTTTCAATTTAATAGCAACAACACCAACACCACCACAGCCAAAAAACCTGAAGCGTGGAGTAATAGAGCTGGGAGACAGCCTGGGAACAGGCAAGCAATGGCCCCTCTCCAAACGGCAGCTGGCAACCTGGCACAGCACTCAGCTGCATTAGACACACGGCCCAGGGACAGTGCCCATGGGAATGCAGGAGATACCTGGCATGATGGAGAGGATGGGCATGGAGAATGGATCCAGCATCCTCTGTTCCACAGCTGTGACCCAGTCCCCAGGGTCTTGGTTTCTGGGTGAGCAGGTTGCTCTGAGGTTCTTCCATTCCTCTTCCCTTCACCACCTGTGCTCGTGCTCTTGAAGCATGGAAGATCCCTTCCTCCCTGGAGCAGGGATATCCTATTCTCCCATGTCCCATGGGATGCCCTGAAGTTAAGGAATTCCCATTGAAATTGCTTTGGACTAATAAATGCCTAGGCAATGACATGAAATAGCAGGGTCACCATGAGGGTGGCTCTGGGGTCAAATGTCTTTGTGGGGACACGAGGGCTAAGAGGTCCCATCCCTCCCCTGCCTTTGCTGGAGAAGGAACAGACTGGTTTCCCTGGGCAGGGAGCAGACACTGCCAGGTGCCTCCTGGTGCCAGGAGCAGGGTGTTCTAGGGATCAGCCCCCACATCAGTGCCACACAAACCCTGGGGCAGCCACAAACACTGCGGGTTCATGCCAGCCCTGGAGCTGCGACCGGCACCTGGCAGCTGGAAGAAGAATCACCCAGAGGGGACGTGGATGCCACTGGCACTCCATTAGAGATCTTCACCCATGGAGATCAGCACTGAGGAGAGGGAAGATTTGCCAAAGGCTCTTTGCAAATTTGCTGCCTGCTGGCACACAGTGCCCCTGTTCCTCAGGGTTGCTTTGGGAAATGCAGCACCAAAAACCTCGAGCCCCACCCATGGATCAAGGACAGGCTTTAAGCAGCATCATTTCTTCCAGCTGCCAGGTCAACGGGGGATGGAAAGACTCGGTGCAATCAAACAACTTCGTAAACCAAGATAAATTAATAAAAGGAGTAAGTACTTCTGAGCAAGCTGTTCCAGTTCTTCTGGGAGGAAGTGACGCCAGCCCAGACTCTGGCCCCTATATTTAGTAAAAATCTAAACCAGACATTGATAATATTATTAAAGACAGGAAGGAGTAAAAGAAGACGTAGCCGTGCTGGGATGACTGATCTATTTATGCGAGATGGCGGGAGGAGTGCTGTGAGAAAGGTGTCTGGGGTCAGGAGAGCTTCTGTGAGCCCTTCCCCTCCACCAGCAGAAGGTGTCTAACACAGCAGGCTCGAGCAGTCCTAACCCAGTTTAACAAGTGTTACAGGAGGGAGAGGTGGTTAATAAAACCCTGGCTGCTTCCCAGGAGTGGAGGGGGTATGGGAATGAGAGCTCTTCTGCTGCCTCTTTGAGAATCACCTGGAAAGAAATGCTGGCCAAGGGACAGAGCGTTGGCTGGGCACTGCTCCATTTGCCCATGCAGAACGGGGAGGTGTTGAGTAAGATAAGGAAACAAAGTGTGACCTTGGGTAGGCGATGTCTCTTCTGTCCTTGCTCAGGGCAGGCACTGAGTTGTTCCCCTGCAGTGCCCACAGCAGCAGAGCTTGACTCTGGATCCTCCTTGTGTCACAGTGAGAGTGACAACCTGGTGTCCTTGTAGAGAGGCAAGTGCTCACCAGAACAGGGGAGTCTGGAGGGACAGGTGGCGATGTGACAGCCGTGTGACTGCCTCTGTGCCGAGCCTGGGGGACAGTCAGAAGTCCCCACCATGTCTTCATGGGACGCCACGTGGGCAAGGGATGGAGTCCTGGTGTACTTTGCTTGGTTATATTATTCATCTCCCCCAAAAAGCAGCGGCTTCAACTGTCTTAGAAATCCCAAGTACCTGAACCCCTGCAGTGAGACCCTTAACAGCAACCACCCACCTTACACAGGGGGCAAAAATCCAACCATCCTTGCTCCACCCAGGACCCCCACGAGGGCTCTGCCTCCAGCTCCTCTCTCTGCTGTGGGCACCTGAAAAATGCACCACGACAGGGAGCTCTCACCAGAGAAAAGGGAGGACGATCCTCACAGGAAGGGTGTGAACTCCCCCTTCACATCCCTATGAGGTGTCCCCTGGTTTGGAGGGTGATTAGATCTGCCCCACCATGAGTCACCATCCAGCAGGATGAGGGGATGCTGCTGTGCAGTTCCCAGCGTGGTTGTGGGTGACTTGACATCCAAGGGATAATTTTTTTTCAGCCTGAAATGCTTTTTAACTGCTGTTGTCAAATCCTATCTAAAAATCATCAGATTAATTAGAAAACAAAAAATGACATTTTATGGGCTGTTAGTGCTGCAAGTGGACTAAGGCCTTATGGTATTTAGAGAATGTTTGGAAAACAACTGCAATATTTACATCTGGGAAAGTTACCAGGCCCAGGCAGAAGCTGCATTTCAGAACATTTTTGTTTAACGTACTCAGCCTTGGTGATGACAAATATTACTGCACATCATTACTCCAATTTTTCAGGGTGTTAATACCTCATCCATTGCAAATCACATCTGCTGGAGACTTGGCAGCTTGGACGTGTTTTTATAGGTCCCCATTTGTTCTGAGTTTCTTTTTCAGTTTTGACTTTGAGACTGTCAAGAAGTCAATGAAAAGTCAGCGAGAGGTGACAGCAGTGGGATGGGGGACTCCTGCCAGCCCAGGTGCAGAGTGACTGTGCACCATGAGTTGCTCTGCTCACCACCTGGAGCTGGTGGGGACATCCAGGACTGGCTTGGTCTCTAGTTCTACCTTTACTTGCTGGGCCTGGCAGCTGAGGGCACGTCCATGAGGACGGTGCAGTTCCCATTAGACATCCCTGCTCAAAGCAGAGGCACTTCCCTGTACTGTGTGCTGCTTGTATTGACCACTAAGTCTGAAAATGGGATTCATTTGGTCCTCTTCCTCCTTGTTGATGCTGATCACTGTCTCCCTGCTGTGCTTGCATCCCTGTGGAGCCTACATCTGTAACTCTGGATTCAGTGCAGCACAGTTGGATGTCCTTCACCAAGGCCCCAAGGGACTCATCCCACTGTTGATGGTTTCTTTTGGACCTTCTGGATACCTTGACATGCTATTGTAATGCAGATTGCACAGAGTCTTCCTCTTGGGGACTCCAAGAAAGTAGACAGAGTAAATAATTCAAAATGAGCAATTTCTTTAAAGATTTTTGTCTTTCTTTTTTTTCCCTCTGTCACACACACATTGTCCATGAAGAAAATGAGAAATTCTCCAGTGCATTTGTTAGCTGCTATTTACAAGTCTCTTTGGAGAATAACTCTCAGCTTGTGGGGGCTTTCAAACCAAGGAGTCTGTTACCAAATCTTCAAGTCACGATTTGGGTCATGGCCCAGCAAAACACACATTTCAAACCATGCATCCCAGGGCAGTGTCCAAAATCCACCCTGCATGCTTAGCCACGTCCAAACACCAGTGTATGGAGAGGAAAGTCTTGTCTCTCCCCTCCTGGCACTGCACAGATCCAAGCACAGACATCACGAACCCCATTTTTACAAGTGGTCATTGATTTGGGGGCTTCACTCAAGACATCAAAGCCATGCCATGGGTACCCGAGGTTCAGTCTCCTTTGGGGTGGTGATGGAGGAAAGTCAGCCTGAGTGCGAAGGTCTTCACAGCAAAACCTTTCCTTTGTTGCTCTGCCTTCGGTTCTCCCACACTCCTGATGTCCATGAGGGTATCTCCAGTGACTTTTTGCTTGAGCAGTCTCACCTTGTCATGCATGAGGGGCAACATCTGTCCCTCAAAAGGCAGAGCCGGTTCAAGGCTTCTCGGTGGCACTGGCCAAACCAAGCGACGCTTTTCCAGGGCTGTCATTAAAATGAAGCTATTCAGCTTTGCCACAGCCATCTCTGAAGCTGATTCCAGCAAGAAAGGTTGACAGGGAGCACACGCCTGCCTTGGAAACATGTAGATGCAGCATGGCTTTCTTTTTATTTACAGAGCATCAGATTGCACATTCCCTAAGAGCTCTGATTCATCCCTCTCAAACCCTAGAACAAATATTCCAAAATCAGTCTACGGCATGGGGACAGGCTTTGTTCAGTGCTTTGAAAGAGAGCAGGTAAAGTCATTACCCTCACTTTGCATAGCAAAAAATGATATGCATAAAGCTGCATAGAACAACCCTGCAAAGCTCAAAGGAAACAAATGGGCGACTTGCACCATGAATTTCAATGGGACTTTGTGCCGCCAGGATAATAGCCAGGGAGACAGTGAAATATTGCATGGAGAGACACTGGGCAGTAAAAACATGTTCGACTTGCTAATGCAGTGGAATATCCCGCAATATCACACGGGGGGAGATTGCAGAGCAGTTGTGTGGGGACACGTGGATCAGGCTGGGAGGTAATGGAGCACACACGGGCCCAGGACAGGAACCATTTGGGATGGTAACTGCAGGGATATTTAAACACACGGAATCGCCCCGTGGCTTCTCTCTGGAGCTGCCCCCCTGGCTTGGAGAGCTATTTATCCAGCTTGCCTTGGAGGCAGAACCTGGTTTGCAGGGAGGTCTCCAGCCAATTTTTCACGTGGGTTAACTACAGCCCTTGGAGCCTGACCTGGGATGGAGATCTGTAGCCAAGTTTCTTATTATTATTCCCAGCAACTGCCTTCACCCTGATCCCTGGCTGCCAAACACAGCCTGCCTCAGGTTCCCACCGTCCTGTGGTCCCAAGCAGGAGAGACAAAGCAGAGTTTTCAGAAAGGGCTGGCCCCAGGGAGCCCCAGCAAGACTACAGCATCCCAGCAGCATCCCAGCTCCATTGGGATAGTGCCCCAAAGCATCTCTGCCTTCTGCGAGCTCCCTGCTCCTCCAGCTGTCCTTGTGGGACGCCCTGTGGGCCATGGGCACAGCAAAGTCTCTAAATATAGACTGAAGAAAATCATCCTCCTATTTGACACCCGGAGAAAAGGAGGTTTGCACGTAGCTGGATAACTCACCCGAGGATGGAGTGGAGTGAATTAGCATCCTTTAAATTAAAGAGCTTTAAACAGCATCTTCTCCCCAAATTGCCACTATATCCATTTCAATAGTTATAGCAAACACTTTGCAAGTACACCCAGAGGAAGAGGCAGGAGGAGGGAGAAAGCCAGGAAAGAGAGGATGGGCGATGCTGCGACGTGCTGGGGAGGGGGCCGGGAGAAGCCCATTTGCACCAGGAGCAGCTGCACTGTTACCAAGGAAAAGATGCTAAAGCCAGGAATTCCCTAAGGCACCCTAAACTTCTATAGATTGCTGATGGTGAAAGCAGTAAATGAAAAGACACCTCTGAGTGAGCGCTCGTGTATTAAGCAGACTTGGAGGTTGTCCCCATGCAAAACAGAGTGTGCCTTTCAAAGCTGTGCAACTCCACAGTGGAGACAACAGGTGAGGGGTGCGAAATCCAGACAGGGAAACCTCGTCAGGACCTTCAAGCTGCATTTTGAAGATGTCCATGACAAGGGGCAATGGCAGTACCATGTCTGAGTGCCACCATGGAGACTGGCTACTGGTTCCTCTGCGTGGCCACCTGCACTATTCAAGGCGATTTAAGGGTCATTTGTGTTTTGGGCCAAAGGAAGAAGGGGAGAAAGGAGTGAATACCTGAGATGTGTAGGTGAAGCTACAAGACAGGACCAGTTATGGCTCAGCTGTAGACATTTACTCTTTGGCTCTGAAAAGCAGAAAAAAACTAAGATGGGTGAAAGCAGTGAACAAATTAGAAATTCAGATGGGAATCCAGCTATTCAATCCACAAAATCTGGGATTAATGACACCATGTCAGCTTCTTCTCCTATTTTAAGGCTGACTGGAGATCCAGGAGAACATGAGCGCTTTCAGGAAGGGAATGGAAATGGGTTCAGAACGAGCCATGTGGTGCATCTCCTTTTCCCCAGGATTCCAGGAGACCTTCAAATCCATCACCTTCTTTAGCTGGTCCAGGCAGGCTGAGTGCATCCTTGAAATAAGAGTGTGGGGAGCAATTCCCCTCCATCCACACCAACCCAGCACCAGGACTCCAAAGGCAGCGCTCTGGTAATGTCCCTTTTATTGACACAACATTCAAAATAGGGCAGCACTGGGGCTGCTGACTCAGAGGTCCCCAGGTAAGGAAGGAGCTGCTGCGACGGCTCCAAAGCTGTGAGCAGATCCCACAACAAGCCCTGGCCGTGCAGTGACTGCAGCCATCCAAAATAGCATTTGTCTGTGCTGAGACTCACAAGCCCCTTGGGAAGGGAAGGACCAGCTATTCAGCAGTGCCGTCAGATCCCAGGGGAATGTTTCGCTCGGAGAATGGGAGTTTGGAGGTTTTCTGCAGCTTCCCCTCCCAGTCTCAATTTACCTCACCGAATTAAAAGCAGTGTGGGCTGGAAACGACGTTAAAAGGAAAAAGACGACAGAAAAATCACACTGAGAGTATTGTTCTGGATAAATAAGACACAGGCCTGTTGTGGAAGGTAGCTAAACCCAGCCCACAAATGGTCTTCTCCAGCTAGGAAGATGTGACAAAAATAATTACTTGGGCTACACATAATTATTGTGCTGCTTTGAGCAGCTGCCTGCCCTTGGGTCCCTTAAGGGAGCCTTCTCCTGGTATTGATTAGTGACATTAACCATGAGCCCACTAAAGCCCTGACCTGCTGAAGGGGCTGGGATGTCCCCAGTGATGTTGCTGTGTGTCTGCCCATGCTGATGCAGGAGCACCCTGTGCCTGTTGCAGGGGAAATGCTCCCAGCTGCCATTCCCAGTTGCACCAGTGCCTGGAGGTGGATGGACCCCAGTGCAATTCTGCATTAAGATCTCCACTCAGGAGATGCTGATTGCCACTAGCAGGACCAGGATGGCACCACAGATGCCAAAGATGGTTGGTGGTACTCATAGGAGGTAGGACCAGTGCTGGAAAACACAGAATTGGTTTAATGATAAAAAAAAGCAAGGGAAAAGGCAATGAAATCACTTTTTTTTTCTCCCTTGTGTGAAGAAAGCTCCAAATCCCTCCAGATTTGGTCCAGCTGCCAGAAAGAGACCTGCTCCATGGGTCACTTGGGGAAACCTCCATGGAATAAATTAAATGTTCTTCATTTAATTCTCTCAAAGGAGGAAATAAGAGTTTTACAACCAGCTGTCAAGTGCTCGGCAGCTAAAATATCAACAAAGTATGACAGATGCAAGACTGAAAAAGCCTCTGAGGTTTCCTTTTATTGACTGGGAAGTCTCTGGTTTCTATCTTATTATCTTTCAAGCTAAACTGATATGAGCTGAACAATCAGGAAATTGAATAGCATCATTGGCAAAGACCATCCTCTCCCAAAATAGCTGACAGTGATGAATACCTGAGAAGATCCATTGCTCCAGCATGGTGGGATCTAACAAAACAACGCTTGATATTATCCCATACAACCATTTGGCCAGAGGTGGCGGAGAGCCAAACGTCCTGCATCTCCTTTATCTGGGAATAATCTAACATCTGGGTCACGTGGAGCCGGGTTGCAGATTGATAATCGCATACTTGAAGATCACAGGCTATGAAAATTATTGCTGTGCTGGCTGGAATAAATTATGCAAAGCAATGCGTTATCTGGAAGGCTGCGACGCGGAGGCACACGCGCACACGCACACTTCGGTGATCTATCGCTCTCCATGCAGATGTTCTGCTGCAAAGACATTTTAATTAATACATTGAAAATACGTTTCCTGCCTTGTCTGAGCCGGAGATGAGCAGGGAAATGACGCTGAGTGGGGTAAAGCCCCCACTGCAAAAGAAATGGAGAAGGGAAACGCAGTGATTTCAAACCAGTCAGAGCTCGGAGGTGTCTGAACCGGGGCCCAGTCGTGCGTTGAGCAGGTGTTGGCAGGAGGGTGAGCTGCAGGAACTGAAGATGCTCTCCTGAAGGCACTATGGGGCTGTAGCACAACTCAATCTTTACTATCCCTGTTCCTCCTGCTGAGGACATCCCTTCACCCACTCTTCATCCCTGGCGTTCCCACTGCCTTCATGTGCATCACCAGGGATGACCCAGGTTAAGGCTCAGTCAGTCACTGCTCAAAGCAGACACCAAACCTAATGCATGAAAATGTCCAGAAGGGCCATAGAAATGAAAAGGCCCAGTCAAGACACCAACCACACCAGCAACATTTAGATACAAGTATCTTTCCAGACAGAGAAATAATCTGAAAAAGCAATTCCCATCCCTCAGTACAAATCGAAAGGGTGGGACATCTGCCTTAATTGTGAAAAGGATTTTTGCCTTTCATGCTCTTCTCCTTTTTTATTTTATTTTTACTGACTCTCCTGCCTCACCCCTGAGACTCTCCCACACGGACCAGCCAAGGACTGCAGTGGCAGCAATAGGGAGGAAGGGGACATGGCGATGCACACCATTAGAGCAAAGTATTTCTGTGTGCTCTCCTTTGACACAGGAAGCTGGAGAGAGACTTTGCAGAAGCATTTCCTTCCCCAAAGGCCAAGCACAGTGGCTGTGCCCAGTTCTCCTTCCTGCAGCCACGTTTTAATGAGACATCCCGGGCACAGGCACGCAGAGCTCCAGAAGCATCGTGGAGCACGCAGCTCCGTGCTGGGAATATCAGTGGAGACAAAGAGACTTCACTCACAGGTACGTCGTCGCTTGATTGACACCCTGTAATAAAGAGATTCGCCACATAATTACTGTGCACTTGGGATGCAGCACCAGGGATTATTTTAACCCAGTGACAGCCTTAAACGGTAGTTAAAGTATATGTTTATATTAATGCCATTAGTTATTTTTGTGTCTTTCACACAAAAGGCTTTTCCTTGAAATGGCAATACTGTAAACAACAGCTCAGGTGTCTTCCAGAGACATCTCTGCCTCTGCTTTCTGATGAACTGTTGAAGCAAAGAGGAGGGGAAGGATCTGAGCTGAGATTCAACGAGCAGCACCTTGACTTGAGGACAACAAGGGGTGCAGATCAGGCACTGGTGTCAGGAGCCTCTCACCTCTCACCACTACAGGGCAAATGCAGGAGCCTGAAAAAAACTTCCATACTCAGTGTCCAGCTGTGGCAGCAAGGAACTGCCACACGTGGCACACTGCCAGTGGCTGAGACCTGACCTCTGTCAGCACACCTACAACTGGGTACAGCCAGGATGGGGACACCACTGCAGTCATATTCAGGTATCTATTCCAGCCTTGCCACAAAAGATGTTAATCTAGACTTATAACAAATGGGAGAAGGCGCTGAGCATTTACTGGTAGGGAATAACAATAATAAATGATGGTTTTTATTAAGAAATATTACCTAGAAAGCTTATTTCTATTTAAGGGCCTCCAACAGCCAGCAATGTAATAAAAAGGAAAAAGAATATGGGAAGGGGAAAATTAGAAAAATGAAGGTGATCAAATAAAAACACACGCCCATCTATGCCTTAAGTCAATAATACCTAGACATCACAGTTGGGTTCTTCTGCAATGAAAGAAAGGCCACATTTCATAAACTGATACAAATTATCCTGGAATCAAAATGAAAATGGGTACAAAAGAGGTGGTGAAATACTATCAGTCAGCAATGGGAACACAGGTCCTTCCATCACTGTCACCACGAAGTTGTGATGCCAGCGGATGCGCGGAGCCTGGCACCGCTCCTGGTGGTGCCCCTGCGTGCCATGGGGTCACACACCACCTGGGAGCACTCCTCCTTTATTTGACTTACCTCCACTTCGTGCTGTGATGCTGAGATGGACACAACAGGCCCGTCCTGGGGCTGGGTTGCATCTCTGCAGTGTGGTCACCCACCATTAACTACGTGACTCAGGCATTTTTCCCGAGCTGCTGCTCGGTTCCCAGCTGGTAGCAGAAGTTCTCCTCATCTGCCCTTATGTGAGCGACCTTGCACTGCTGGCACTCTTAGATTTAATCACTTCTACTCATGTCGAGATCACCCAGGTCTTCTGGTATGACATTATGTGCCTCTGTATTGAGGATATTTCACAGCATTGCATCTCTAGAGCATTTCATTAGCATAAGACTAATTTTTATACCAAGGTCATTAATTAAAACATTAAATGATGAAAACATTGGCATTCCTGAAACCTGCCCTTGAGGAACTTGGTCAGCCCTTTGCTTTGTGCTTCCCTGCTCCCCACCGCCCCCACATTTTATCCTATTAATTCCCACCTCCTCTGGTTTAATTAATAGGACATGAGACAGGTGAGGCAGCCAGGCTGTGAAACTGCCTAGGAAGTGAGTTTTGGGGTAATGATGGAAAAAAAGGACACAGCTCAGGGAGGAGACCGGTCTGCACACACACAGCTTGCAAAGGTGACCCAACCCTGAAGTGTGCACCTCAGCAGCCTCGTCTCTGAGGGAGGAGGGGACCACACAGGTGCTCTTAGGGACAGACTGAGGCCCTCTGCGGGCACAGTGACAGCCTGCTGCTGTCACTGCCTTCTCAGGAGGTGGAAGCAATGTGGGGATTTAAAGGTCTGCATCTGAATTTAGTTAGAGAACACCCCAAAACCTTCCTCTTTGCATCCATCCTTCCGCAGCGATGCCTGCACTCCTTAGCAGGAACCTGAGCCCGCTCCTGGAGCACCACCAACCTGTCTCAGCAGACCTTGCCATGGAAAAGAACAGCCTCACAGCATTGCCACATCCCAGAGGGATGTCTCTGCTAGCACTCACTGCATGTGGGTCACCAAAGTTACTCTGTGTGTGTGTAAAAAACCAGGAGATCTGCAGAGAGGACACTGAAGTGCAAGGGACAAGAAAGAGAAGGTCCCCAATGGATGGAGGAAGCCACAGTATCCACAAGGAGCCGTTCCAGAGCTCAGCCCATGGGAAGGTCAGCGCACACGTCCTCATGGCCCAAAGACTTTTTAACTCTTCTCTCCAGCTGACTGGCAGGCTAGAAGTAACCTCAGTGATTGCATTTCTTTGTATGACCCCATCTAAAACTTTCTGCATCAGATAAACAACTCCCAAGGGTCAATTAACATGTCTTGAGATGATTAGAGTCTGACACTGATGAAACCCAGCAGTAATTAGCAAATTAAAAAAAAAAACCAACCCTTTTGATTAGTACTCAGCATAATTCCCTCCAATTATTCAAAGTTCATGACTACAGGGGGTGGAATATCTCCAGGAATATTTATTTATATCCCTATTTTTTTCCAATCAACTTTGTGAATCTAGTTAATCATCAGCACTTGAACTTGTTAACTTGGAGAGTTTCAGAGCTGTCACTCTGTCTGATTGCTGGAGACAGCCCGGGGAAGAGTTTGGGAAGCACAGAGAATCCAAATACCTGTCTCAGGCAAAGAAAAAAAAACAAAAACAAGAAGAAAGAAAAAACTCCAACTGAGTGCAGCAGCAGAGAAAATAAAAATACAGTGTTTTCCCTCTCTTTGTTTCAAGTCACAGCTTGGTGCTGGCATGTTTTGCATTAGCCTGTCACACGGTGCTTTGCAAAGGCATTACATCTCCTTCTGCACATGGACAAAATCCTCTCCAAAGGGATGCTCCTGCCTGCAAAGCCCAAATATGTGGGCAGGAGCAGCCCAGGCAGCCAAGCGTCCCCGAAAATGTGCTCCATGGTAATGCAGGCAAAGAATGGCCTTAAGCTGTGAAGCTCCTTGTCTGCAGGTGCAGTAAATCAGCTCCCCAGCCAGCCCCCCACTGCGGCTGGGGCAGGGCTGACCTGCCCACCATTCACGGGAAGGGCAAGCCACAAAAAAGCTGGAATTGCTCTGGAAGTTGCTGTTGCCTGCAGGGAAGCTTTGCTGAAGTATTTCATGCCTGTCTTCAGATGGTATGAGAACAGTTTTCCTGCCCTAAATTCTCCCACATCCTTTCCAGCAGCAGGGAAGGGACTGGGAACCATGAAACCACTCCTTCACTATCCCTCCCCAAAGGGAGGTCACTGCTCCAGTGCTCCTGGCTGGCTGAACGTGGGACCAGCATCCCCACACTGCTGTCAGAGGGGAGTGTGTGACCCCATCTTCTCCAGAACTATTGCTGTGTCCTTGCCCTCAGAGACGGCTCCAGACCTGTGGGAGAGGTAGATGGAGAGGGCGTTAGAGATCACAGCACCTTGAAGGATCACAGTGGTCGGAGCACCACGAGGCTTTATTGGGAAACTGCCCCAGGGGAGTCAGGTAAAAGCTACACTTTGCAGAGAGGACAGGCGCTCCCTCATCTCCTGGCACAGGCTCTCAGCATCCCCATCTCTGCTGGCCCTTGCCTCCCACCAGCCACGTTGTTTGGGCAGAGACACTGCCCACCCTGGTGGCCTGCAGGGACTGCCCTTGTTGATCTACACGGGTAAGTGCCAGGGGCATGGGGAAGTGGCCACGTGGGAAGTGGGCTTGTCAGGCTCTGAGCTGCCAACTCCTCCACCCTCTGCTTCACTAAAAACTTCTTCCCTGCCTGACTGAGCCCTGAGGGATGGAGAAGTCTAGTCCTAGATAGGAAGACACACTTAAACCTTTCAAAGCCATTTTTCATTGGACTTTTCTATATTCATCACTGCAGACGAACAGAGATTTTCTGTCTAGTTTAGATGATTTTTTTTTTAAATTTAATCCTATCCAGTGAGAGCCCTCTAGGGAGCTCCTAACCCTGCTTTAATAACATGCTCATTAGCGAGGTTATTCAGGGAGTGGTTTCTATTTGACACTCCAGCATCTTTCCAATTAATGTTGCTTTAAAACAAGCAAACCTTAAAAAAGAGAGAATATCAAACAGCTCAGAGTCAGCACTGCGGGAAGCCAGCAATTTCCTCTGGATTTTCATCTCCCTCCTCTCCAAAACTTGGTTCTTAGTATCGCAGCCATTTGATGAGACAGGAGTAAATTAAAAGACTGCAAGGCCCCGCCATCTCCGTAGCTCAGGGATGTCAAACCAGAAGCCACAACACTGAGTGGGACAACGAGGGTGGTTTTGTTGAGCTGGATCAGCTCCTGCATGATGCATTCTCTGGGTCATGCAAATGCAAGGTTGTACCAATGCACACAGGCACTCCCATGGGCCAAGGGACACCCGAGTGACATTTCCTGACATCTCTGCAACTGGGAATCCCTCCCAGAACAGGAGGTCTTTCCCTTGGTCCCTCACTTGAGGCTCCCAAAGGGAGGTCGCTGCTCCAGTGACCAGTGCTCCTGGCTGAACATGGGACCAGCAGCCCCTCACTGCTGGGATGGGGGTGGATGTGTGACCCCATCCCACAGCTCCATCTGCTCCAGGTGCTGCAGAAGGTGAAGCATTACACTATCAGGACATGAGTTATTGAAAACCGTTTCAAAACGTGCTCAATTTGCCCAAGATAAGCAGGACTGAAGCACTTCCTCCACTGTCCACCACTTCCCCCGCTGCAGTAACGGGACCTATTAATTTCATTTTAGGTGTAGAAAATTGAAATCTGGGTCGGAAGAGTGGAAAGCAGAGGCCCACGAGGTACACAGGCACTGCAAAGAAATACCACCCCTGGCAAGTCAGCAGCTACAAAGGGAGCAGGACAGGGACAAATTCTGCACTGTTGGAGGGCCAGCACCAGTCCAGTGGCCAAAGGGAACTGCAGCAATTTGTACCCAGCTGAGCTTGGCCTCAGAGGGCTGAGGGCAAGTACTGCTTGAGCCAGGAATGAAATCAAAGGGGTGAAACAGCAAGAGAAAAGAGTGTTCAGAGCCTGTGAGTTCCTAGAGCTGGTAACAACACCGAGACTTGTTACCCTTTGTGTTGTCTTCAAGTCATTCCCCACGACTTGGACTGAAGTGAGTGCATAACCGTGTTGCCTACCACAGCCCGCCTTGCACACCTTGCTGCCTGTGATGCAGGGAATGTCAGCGTTACCTGGTTGTGGGAACAGATAAACTCTGAGTGAGTGTGCTGGCATCCTCCGCTCTCTATTATCACAAGTCCCCCTCAGGCTCTTCTCTTTGCCTTCCCCAGTCTTACGCAGAATTTTGGCTCTTTCCACGTTAATTAAATGACAGCCGTCTGCAGCCAGAGCTTGAATTACACCTGCCTAAAGCGATCAGCAGTGATTGGAATTGTTGCATCATTTTGATGGCAAAGATTCCCACACGAGTCAAAACAGGCAGGGAGCGCAGGCAGTGCTGGAGCTCTAACGAGGCTGAGACAACTTCCCTTCTACTGACACACACCCAAGGCCCATCCCAAGCTCTTCTCTGCAAGAGTTTTAACAGCAAGGCTGACAGAGTGGGTTTGTTTCCCTTGAGCTGCAGCTCCTGCAGTGGTTTGCAGTGGGAGCAGATGATGCTGCTGCTGGCCAGAGCTGTTTGTGGGACCCAAGGCAGTGCTAGAGATGAGGCACAGCCCACATACATCCTGCTCTGCTGTTTCAGGATTATTTCTTCACATCATGCTTGCAGCAGTTGATGTTTCCCTGGCTTGTTTTACAGCTGTGGTGGAAGAAGAAAAGCCAATGAAAAGGATATAACTGAAATAGGAAAACTTAGAAGCAGGCACATAAAGATGAAAGAGTACAGATCAGTGAGGCTCTATGGAAGCTCTCCCCAGCAAGCATCGTGCCAGGATTTCCCCAGGGATCGTCCACTCCTCTCCGTGCTGCACTGCGGTGCAAACACCAGCCCTCCTCTGCAGTTGTTCTCCACTCCCCCATAAAGTCTTGACCACGCACACAACAAATGGGATGCCCAAGACTTCCCAGTATACCAGGAAAAGTCTATCCCAGAGCTCACGGGAGGCTGTGATGGCACAGAAATGCTGGAAGTGCTGGGAGAGGACCTGTGAGTAGCCTGGGGAGAGGAGGGTCAGGCTGAACGCCTGATCCCCTGCTTCCATCAGCTCTCACATTGAACCAGGCACATGAAAAATGTGTTCAGTAAATATCAAACCAGCCAGGAAATGGACAATCCAAGAATTCAAAATCGTTGGTGAAATCAGGCTGAGTTTGGGAAAATTGCAATGAAAATCCTTAGGGGAAGAAGGCAGAGGAAAGATGTTGCCCTCTGTAAATGAAACTTCTAACTATGATTTCAAAGGACAGTTTTCTTTAAGACCAGACCTCATTTTTAAAGTGAAGCAGGGAGAAGGCAGGAAAAGTGTGTGTCAGGTCAAATAACTTAAAGCAAAATATTTCAATTCAGATCTAGTGAGACAGCTGGGGTCCCCAGCTGAAAGACAAAGCAGGGGGGAAACGAACCAAATTTTTTTTCCCTTGATTTGTTGGATCAGATACCAGCCAAAAGCCTTCTGACTTGTCAGCTCTGCTCTCCAGCCCAGGGCCGTGGCAGGGGCACTCACAGGACACTGCTGGGGGAGCATCTCCCTCCTGCTCAATCCCGCTCAGGAATTGCAGTGCCCCTTTCTGTTGCTACAGAAACAGCCGTGATGTCATCCCCGCAGATGAGGAGGTAGCGCAGGAGCTCCCGGGAAGGGCAGAGAGGTCACACAGGATTGTGTCCTCCCTGTGCCAAACCCCAGGCACTCTGTCCCCGGGCATGCAAAGGTGTGCCGGGGAACACAAGAGCTGCAGGAGAAGAGGTGAACAGATTTGTGTCCTTGGGAAGCACATTTTAAGCATTTTAAGTACTGAAAACTCACATTTTTTGGAGACCTGGAGTAGATTTTTCAACGTATTGGTTTGGAGCAATAATGACATCCAGTGGCTGGTTAGCTTAGTTCTCAAGGGGAACTGTGCATGAGCATCCCCCGTCCTGTTGCTGCTCAAGGGTGTTAGAGAGGGACAGGCTGGAGCAGAAGGAGCTGTTTGCAGGTCACTCCTCTTGCACCTGGAAGGAACAGCACTAGGATGAGTGCTCCAGCAGCTAAAGAACCTGCTCCCAGGATGTGCTGCTGCTGCATCATCCCCAGCAAACCCCAAGCCTGCTTCTTTTGAAGTTTAAAGTCTCTTGATTTCAGGGAGAGAGCAGAATGAGAGCCAAGAACTCTGCTGGTTCCGGCAGCCCCAGGCTTGCTGGAGAAGCACGTACGGTGAACACCAACCTAGAGCAGCCAGTCAGCAGCATGGGCACTGAACACTGACATGGTTTGTGGCATTGAGTGACAAGAGCTGAGACATCTGAGGCCAAGCTGAGCAATTTCTGTGCCCAGGGAAACCAGGGAACCTTGAAACACTGGGACACCACACAGGGTGCCAACAGGATGCCAACACAGAGCAACTCCACTGGTTGTCACGGTGCCCATGCCAAGGGTGACACTGACTGCTGTGCCCCACAGCTTTCTCAGCAATTGCCCTGAAAGGGGTCCCCAGGCACCACGGGCAAGGGGCCAAGGCCTGGGGCACATCACAACCTCTGCATAGCAGAAACACTTTTGTCTGCATGGTGCGCAGGAGCACATTTCCTTGGTGTTGGGAAGATGGTCTGGGGTCAGTATCTCCTCTCAGCCAGGCTGTCCCTCCTTCAGTCCCAGCCAGGCTGCGTGTGTGGCATTTGGAGAAGCAGTGGCTGGAGATCCTCTTGGCAGACCTCCTCCTGCAAGGTCAGGCTCCCAAGCAGGCACAAAGCCAACCTAAAAAAACCCAGCAGCATCTCAGGGCCTTCAGCAAGATGCAGAGTTGTGTCCCCGTTGCCCAAACCAGGGACTGGGACAGCAGCATTTGGGGATCTGAGGCACAGAATATCAGCAGATTTATGTGGGATGAAATGAGACTCACCATCTCAGGGGTGGCTTCATCACATCCCCTAATGACAGATTTATTTGAAGCCAGAGCCCAGTCGCTGGGTTTTTAAGGTCTCTGAATGCATCCCTTGCAAAAAGCCAGGTTGGCAAAGCCTGTCAGGAGTGGTTTCTCTGCTCATCCCTGCCAACGATTAGTGGGTCAGGCAGAGGTTTCACTCCAGAGCTGATGGCTTTACATGCATGGATGTTCCCGGTTCCCCTCAAGGCTCCAGAAGCAAACCCAGCTCGGCTCACGTGCGCCTGCCCAGACCCAAACCAAGCCACTGAGACGTGAAGGATGCAGTTATGCAAGCAGAGAGCGAGCTCCAGTGCCTCTGCCCCTGCAGCTCAAAAATGGGCTGAGCTGGCAGAGGTGCTGGCACAGCATCCCCCCACTGGGATCATCCCTCAGAGGGATCAACGTGGGTGCAGGCCACGGCCATGGCACGGTCCCAGGCGCCTCTCAGCCCGTGATGGCAGCCTTAAAGCTCTCCCTCACATGTGCTAGGAGAGTGAGGTTTGCCCCACATCTGCTTCTCATCTGTAACTGCATCTTCGGGAGAGCCACCTTTGTCCTGGATGAGCAGATGGAGCCGTTCATCTCTGAGGAACCTGGGAGAATGCTGAAGTCAATTAAGCCAGGGTCCTAATTGCAAAGGGTCAACAGGCATCTCTCACCACCCTGGAAAATGTGCAAAGACCCATGAACAATCAGGGACACAGAAGATCAGTTGATTTGGGGAATCACCTCTTTACAAAGCCACTCTAACTGTAAGGCCATCACCTTACAGAATGATCTATGCTCTCTGCAGTGACATTTTCCCAGCACGGGTTGCACCGGTTTCTATCACAGCCTGTAAGCTCACAAACACCTTCATTTCAGTGCTGTGAGGGCCTTGCTCACACTTCTCACTTCTTGGAGAGGCTTATGCTGTGTACCCAGCACCCAAACACAACTGCAGGAGGGAACTGTCTCCTGGCATTGCTGTTAGCAGGGCAAGTGCTTGCTTTAACAGCTCTGTGGGCCTCAAAACTGCCTGTCTCCAGCCCTCAGGGGAAAGGGACTCTGCTAACATGGTGCTTCTCCATGGGGTGTTTCACCCAGGTGCTGAATGAACAGGCTTCCTGTTCTTTTCCCCTTTTAAAATTAATAGCAAGCGCTCAGAGTCACATCTGCATGGGAGACGCACTCCAGAGTCCACCGTGTCCCTCTCCTGCTGTTTGTGACAGGCCACCAGAGTCTCAGCAGTGCCAGGAGAGGAGAAGCCCTGAGGCTCTCCCCTTGAAGTGCCATGTGCTGCTGTGACAGGGAAACCTCTGCTGAAGCGAGGGAGAGATCAGCCACAGCTGGTCCAGGTGTTACCTTGGCCAACACATGGTGTGGATGAGATGTCTTTGTTTTTGCAGAGCCTGGTGCACTCAGCCAGCTCTTCTTGGCCAGCTGCTGGTGCACAGAGAGCAGGAAGCAATCCAGGACAGTCCTGCTGTGGAGGTTTCTCAAGCAAGGAGCAGAAGAAAGAGATCGTTGCACAAATGCAGGAAAACTCGTCAAATGTTTGGTAGGGACTTTTTTTCTGAGGGAGACATGAGGGACAGCCAGCCTTTGGGAGGGCAGGGAAACAGAACACAGGTCTGTCTTCCCTGCCTTCATTTCAGAATCACAGAAATGAAGGAGTTAGAAGGAACTCACAAGGATCGAGTCCAGCTCCTAAGTGAATAGCCCATGGAGGGATCAAACCCACAGCCTTGGTGTTAGCACCATGCCCTGACCAATGGAGCTAATCTCATTGCTGTTGCTCATTTCTGGTCTGGGGTGAAAGGAAAAAGAGGAAAGAAATGGAAAGGAAGGGTGAAAAGAGAGAAAAAAAGAAAAGAAAGAAAAAGGAAAGGGAAAGAGAAAAAGGAAAGGGAAACTAAAAAGGAAAGAAAAGGAGAAGCTATTCCAGACCCAAAGGACCCTTCCAGGCCAACTTTCAATAGGTTTTCTCCTTTTATATTAGCACTAGACAATCAAACTGTTCAGCACAAGGTTATTTCCCTCTAGGATAGAGCAGTGACCTGGCGAATGTTAAGAAGATCTAACAGACATGTTATTGTGTTCCTGAAGGCTGAGGGATCACCAACAGCTCATGCTGGCCTCTGATGGCCTCGTGCTGCTGGGCATGACGGGTTTGGAATGAGACAAACTGGATGTCTCAGCTGAGGGAAGTCACCCCAAGCTCTGCCTTTTGTCCCAGGGAGGAAGGGACCCCATTCCCTGGCCAGCCTCAGCCATGTGGCAGTTCTCTCCCAGCTCACCTGTGCAGACACGTGGCTCTGCTGGGCTTCCCAATGCTCTGTTGCCAGCTGCCACGGAACAGCTGCCACGTGGCCCCCTGAGAGGTTTCCTCATGCTGGCATCCAATCCTCCACCACCTCACAAAATGCTGTGGGAACAAACACACATCCTACCCACAGCATCCGCCAGGCACTGCCACAGCTCCTCCTGCCTGCACTGGGGACACGGGCGCCATGCACTGAGGGATCTGCTGCCCAATTCAACTGCGGGGCCCAAACCCCAGCCAGCCTCACTGCTAAAAAAGTGGGTTTCAGTTATGTAAATGGAATTTTTTTTTCTCTCTTGCAGCTCATGCCCACAAGGTACAGTTTTGTCAGTCACTAATTAAGCAAAATCATGTATTTCCTTCCTTCAGGCAGGGCTCCTTACACCCTTATATCTTAGCCTGAATATTCCCTACTTTCCTCTACAGATTTAATTTCCTTAATCCTTTGTCCTGTAACTCCTCCCTGCAACTTCCCATGCTGGTGCCTTATTGCCCTGCCCCAGTCGGGGTGGGATCCCTCCGTGGCATCCCCTGTGCTGGACAACGCAAAACAGATTCTGGGTCTTACACACAGAATCTCCACGTGGCACAACACCTGCCACGGGATCTTTGGATCTTTTCTCTTCCTTCCTTCCTTCCTTCCTTCCTTCCTTCCTTCCTTTTTTCTCCTTTCTGTGTTTNCTTCTCTTCTCTCTCATACCTCATTTCCTTTGAGTGCTCTGATTTCAACCCTCAATCACCATTTCTGTCGTATTCCCCCTCATTACATCTCATTTTTTGGCCTCCAGTTTACCAGGATCAAATTACATTACAAAGACTAGAAATGTCCATGTAGTTAAAGCTCTGGGGCTGAGAGACAGGGGTTTAACTCCCATCCCTGACACACTCTATTTGTACAGTAAGGTGCTTAGATATGACAGCAATGAGACCCATAGAAAATCCCTCCGAGGCTTATTTATGGAGGATGGTAAAGTGCATTTGAACATCTAATCCCTACAGGTGCAGAGTTGTTCAATCTCACTTTTCCTAGTCCATGTGACTCTTCTGTGGAGTTTAGAAACCTCAGTATCTCCCCAGCCTAGCACCACTCTGTTGCCAGCACAAATCCCAGCTCCCCTGTGCCGCAGCAAGCCTTTTAGAGCTCTTTTAAATGACATTACCTTTTCTTTCTATATTTTTGATCCAAAGCACAGGAGAAAGCTAACAGAGGGAAATCAGCATTTTAACTTGGTGATGTGGCAGTTCATAAGCAAGTCAGCTTATACATGGGTTTGGATGATACAGAAATTGGCTAGTGGGAAGAATATTTACAGGAGTCTTTTCCCAGCTTTGGAATTAGAGAAAATAATCCTACTAAATTAAACAAAAGTGATAATAATATAAGAGAGTGCTTCTTAAACACAACAGCATCCTTCCTTGCCAGCAACATGGAACTCAACGTTTTCAACACATGTATAATGCATTTTTAATGTAAACAGCATGAGGCAAAATTCCAGCATAGGATGTGAAATAGAAAGAGGAATTGTTCAGGAAGGGAGCTGGGGAAATTGCTAACGCTGCACACAGAATGAAACTTTCTCTAAATCCCAAGCTCTGTCTGCGGGGCATTACAGCATCAATACCATTATCACTGCACACCATGGGCCGCTTATTGCTTTTAATTATGTTACCAAAATAAAGGATCCTTTCTGGCTGGACTGGATGGACAATGTTAAGCCATGCTGGCAAAGCTGGATAAACCTCATTAAGGAGAATTTGGCACAGGGAGAGATAAGGCTGCACGCTCACCGAGTTGAGGATACTTCAAAGGGAAAAAAGGCTTTTGATAATGGATTTCTCGGGAGTCACAACATGACTGGGCACCTTACTCATCCTGCAGCCAACTGCTACAGAGGAGGGGAGATCTTCATGGGAAAGGGCCCTCTGCTTGCCTTGCCACCTCCGCAGCCACGTGAAGTAATGGTGCTGCATCATAACTAAATTGTGGGGTGACAAGGCTCTGCCCCTTTGTTTCAGTGTCCCTGAAACCAGCGAGCATGCAGTGAAAGGGCCATGGCCCCAGGCATGCACAAAATGGGATGGCAGATCCCCGCAGATCTGCTGCACCCAGTGGTTCCCAGGCTGTAAGGCTGTTCTCCTGTGTTTGCTCCATTTTGTTTGCATGGAAGACATGGTGAGGGATGAAGGAGCAGGTTTATTATGCATGCAAACAAGAGTGATTGGGGAGGGATGGCAAGGACACTTTGGGGACAAGGTTAGAATTCAAAATTATTTAGACAAGTTGGATGAAATGGCCCCAAATACTGAGGTGAAATGCGAACAGGGGACAACAGCAAGGCACTGCATTTCAGCAGAAGGCACAGACTGCTCAAATCCAGGGTGGGAATGAATGGAGGCATGGCTTTTCTTCCAGAAAGGAATTGGGATAATGGCAGTTACAGGGTAATGGTCTGTCCTGCAGCTCTCCTCCTCCTGAGGAATGGTTCTTCTCCTTGCACAGCTTAACAAGTGGCAGAGGAGAGATGTTAACCTTGTCTCCCCCTCAGCTTAACTATTCAGTCCTTAAGGCCTTTAAAAGATAACCTTCTGAGGAAGGGAACAGTCTGTCCTCTGCAGCTGCAGCAGATAGGACAAGATGATACGGGTTTAAATTGCAGTGAGAGCAAATCAGGTTAGACACGGAGGACTGTTTACAGGGTCTGGAGTAGATAACTTTGGGATGCTGGGGAGTCTCCATGTCAAGAGCTGTAAACTTTTCTTTCCTGTTAGTCTACAGGTCTTTTCTCCCTTCTGTGGTGTCTAAAATGCCATCTGTGTGGCAAAGGAATTTGGGAATTTTACCCATCCTTGAGGAAAGGTGCTTGTCTGGGTTCCCCTGAAGCATTTTCCCTAGAACAGGGGAGGCAAGGCCAGCTCATCATCCTATGTACTAACGCTGCCCTGAATATTGGGAAAAGATAGAAGCGATGCTATTTTTGAAGGCAATATTGAATATAAATAGACATGGCAAGGTGCCAGCTTCAAAACAGAACTGTTTCCAATAGAGCTGGGCGAGGCACTCAAAGAGTCTTTTGAAAAATCCATTAAGGCTCCATCAAAACAAGGAGCTTTTCAGGATGACAGACACATAGGTGCCTCCTTCAGCTCATTCACTGAAATAGAAAAATCAGGCATGTTTTCTCCTTATTTCCTTTCATTCAGATTCAGCCCCTTCAGAGGAGAAAAAAAAAAAAGTAAATTAAAGTTTCTGTTGCGGAGAAGAAGGCATCAGCGTTTCAAGTTTTAACAGATCTTCTATTGATCAGCCTTAAATCAGATCTTCTACTGATCAGGCTCAAATCGGCTGCGCGCTGCCTGCAGTCGAGCTCTCGGCTCCGCTGCACTGCTGCTGACATGGAAAGGACTTAGCAGGCAAGCAGAGAGCTCCCGAGTCTGCAACCCTCATCCGGTGCTCAAAGCTTCAATATGCAGAAGCTTTCAAGACTGAAAAGCCCAGGCTTTTGCCTTTCCACCAGTAGGTCTTTGAACACCTCTGGGTCTTTGTAATAGCAGCATCTGCTTCATCATTTCAGTTTCTGCATGAGTCACAGTTCCCCTCATGTACTACTTTTCCTTTCCCACTCTGCCTCAGAGATAAGAATTCAGTGTCCCAGAGCAGAGATTTGAGAAACCTCAGGCAAGGGATTCATGTCCAGAAAAAAATGAATCTTATCTAAGACAAAGAGGGAAAGGGAAGGGGGCGAAATGTGTTTGTAGTAAAATTGTTAAGAGACCAACTCTGTGCTTCCTTAGGAAGTTCCTGGGTTGTAAAGCACCAATTAACGTGCACATGATGTGAAATATGAATAGGGCAGGGCTTTGACTCATCCCCCAGTGCAAACCAAGTGAAGAGCTTGAGTTGGCAACACAAGTAGCAATTTGAAGAGGGAAAAGGGAGGCCTTTCATTTGAACTGGATGTGCCTCCAGCCACAGCAGAGGGACAGAGGAAGTGATACAAGTTAGGAAGTGCCAAGACACAGAGAGGTGAGAAAAGGGTGCCTGGGGTCTGCCCTGGTCACATGCCAGATGACAGCCCCAGGTCCTCAAAATTATTTCCATCATGAATCCAACAACTACTGCAAATTTGCACACATAAGCAAGAACCTCAGGCTCCAAAGAACAATACACACTTAAGCTGTGGATTCCCAAGCACTGGGTCACGCTGATCAACCAGCCCACTCAGTGCCTCTGGCAGCAGAGTATTTTTAAAATATTTTAGGAGACAGGACAAGGATCAAATTGTTGAGAAAGCCACCAGAACTGATCATTTGATTCTTTAGAAGATGTTTGTTCTACATGATTGCAGCTGAATGCTGGGGACATGAGGAGACAGATGGGTGATACATCCTTGGTTGTGACCCCCAACTGTCCCAGTCAAGACAGCACCGGTGCCCCTGTCGTGCCTGGCTGATTGATATTTGGGACCCAGCAGAGTTGGTGCTCAGCTGCTGAGGACAAACGAAAGCCATTTTTGGTGCTCTCTATTTACAGCTGCAGCACAACCAAGTCCATCAAACGGGAAGAGGAGTTCAGCTGTCACTGTCACATCTGGAGGAAGACTGGGCTGACTCAATTAGAAGACATACATGAGTATTGATTATTGCCAAGTACAAATTCTCTCTCCCTCTCAACTATGGGGTATACTGTTAGTTTATTTTCCCCCTCCAGCTTATTCTTAATTTCAAAATAACATGATTGTTGTTGTTCCCAATGTACAATACAAATTGACAATATAATATAGCTTGTATTACCAGAGTCCCTACTGGCCTCTGACGAGTTAGTAACTCAGCCATTTGATTTCCTCATACTTTTTTCCCTTTTTGTGGATTCCAAGTGCTCTGAAAATGCATTTCTTGTTTACATTCAAAGCAAAGCCACCTCACAGCCATAGGATGCCTGAAAGATCTTTCTTGCCCTTGGACTCTACTATAGAGGGAGCTGGCTCTGTTCCAAAGATCTCACCTTGTAACTGCAGCCATCAGTCGCTTATTCCCAGGGAACCTTATGTCCAAGGCATCAGTGTGGGGTGAGGGCAGGTTCCTGGGAGCCAACCCTCTCTGTATGCTGGGACAACTATTTTGGAGGGGACAGCAGAGGCTGTGAGCTCCCCACCTCAGCTTACAGGCTGGGACTAAGCAAGGAATGGATGTAGCAAGCTACAGTCTCCCAGGATAAATGAAGTGTTAGATCCCGCCAAACACATCTCCTACAGACCTGTTTCTTCAAGTGTGAGTCCATCATCCCTGCCTCTGGAAATAAAGCCATTAGAGTACCTTGCTATAAACTCATGAGCCTAAAAAAGAGTCTCCCTCATCTGAAAATGGAGATCTCATGGTCCTGCACAGAGCAAACAGAAAAGTCCAACTTTCTGCGCAAGCATCACTCTCCTGCCCGTGCAGGGGAGTCCGGGAGCCCAACATCTCCCAAACCTGCAGTTCCTTGCATGGAACTGGAAAATGCACTGACTGCATTGAATAAGCCTAGGGACTCAGAGGTCCCATGATCTCACCAGGAGATATTAAAATTCTTCATCTTCCTCTCGCCTTGATGAAAGATGGATGAAGTGTGCTTGGGCCAGTCAGAAATTAAACTATTTCCAGTGTTTAACATCTATTGCTCTCCTTGGGGATGACTCAGGATGTGAGCTACACATTTCTGGTGGAATGATACTGGAGAGGACAGCAGGGCCAGCACTTCAGTTCTGTATTTATGGATATCATCAGAAAAGTTTTATTGGATACATATTTTGCATCCCTCTCTCTGGAGGATCTTGCCTGCTTTCATAGTAGTTTTGTTCTCTTGCTTTCAGTAACTGATTTTACACATGTATGTATACACAGGGGATTTGGGTAAGAATTCCTCAAAGTATGGAGAAACACTGGGTGTTTCCTACTTTCTATAGGGAAGGAACATGGAACTCCAGCCTTGACTGAAAGTCCAAAGGGGCTGGAGAACATCTGGTCCTTTTACCTGTTACCACATCACATTTCCCTCCTCTAAAGGAGAACTGCCATGCACTTGCCTTGAGCAAAGGCCATCTGCCTTTTTCTTCTGGCTCCCCACCAAGATGTGCTGCTTTCTCCATTTAAGTCACCTGTCAAGGGCACCCGAGTGCCCCCCTTGAGGGCTAATCCCGCTGGTGATGCTCCCCCAAGGAGCCCTGGGTTGTGTTTCAGAGGGTGTAAGTCTTCAGCACATGGTCCCAAAAGCCTTCCTGCCAAGCCCTGAGCCCAGCTCTCCGCAGGGACAGTGCGCTCATGGTGGCACAACTGAAACATGGGATCATTGTGTAGCTAAAGACAAAACCCATCTGCATTCAGATGCACCAGAGAGTGATTAAATACCAGTCCTGGTTTAGCACCTTGTCCTAGGTACCAGATGCCCCATCAGAGTGTGTTGTCCTTTCTCCAAAAGGTGAGACATCCCGAGATTTTCACCCAAATAGGGAAAAAGGAGGAAATATTTTAAAGGTTTTCACAAAACCAGCATATCCTGCAGGTAGTTTGGGTCAATCAAATGTTTTCTTTTGCTCACTTTTCCCATGTAAGATAAAATGTGGATAAAAAATTGACACGAAGTGACTGCGACTTTGTTTGAAAAATCATCAAAGCAGAACACTGTAACCTAAAAGTTACTTTTGAAAAGGGAGTCATCAAAACAATATGGCCTGATGCATCGAAATAACATTTCCAACAAAAAATCCTTTAACAACATTTTCTCAAAAGCTCTTCATTGCACCCTTCCCAAAAGGACCATTCCTGGTGATAGCACGAAGAGATCACCCAGGAATTTTCTCCTCTTATGCTTCCTTTTAAGGCAGTGGCAACGTGCATTGGTCTTTCCTTCTCTCTTCATGTGCTGTCTTTGAGGCTTTTAGTCTTTTGTACCAAGTCTTGTTATTAATGTTGGCCACGGGGAGCAGTTTTGAGATGCACAGCACCACAGACCCTGCACAGCTGTATCACATTTGCCTGCAATAACGGGGGGCTGGCTGGACTGACACTGATGTCCCCAGGACATCTTTCAGAAGATGTCCAGCCCCATGGGAAGGTCACACGACATGTTTTGCCCCATTCATATTTTAAGTCCAGTGTGCTTCTGTTTGCTGCTGTGCATGTACAGAGCAGGTACGTAGATAAGAGGGGGTGTGCTCATGCACTTGCCAGCAGAGCATTGAGATGTCCAGCACGTAGTAGAAATATATATAGGAGTTATATATAGGAGATGATGGGTGGAGCATGATTGGGTGATCCCTCAGCCCAAGATAGTACATGCTGAACTCTGTCCACACGAGTAGGCTGGTACAGACCTGAACAGAACATAATGAATGCCCTTCCTCATCATGCAGGTGTCACTTCTCCTGACTCAGATTCAATTACACCCGTGGAGCTGATTGCAGATTTCAGCCTACTCTTGCATATCAAGCACATATTCGATGTTCCAGGGACTCAGTGAAACAAAAAGTCAGCACGTGGTCTTCCTTACAGCCCCTGAGGCTTGTTCATCCCTGGTGGAGCCACGTAAAGAATGAGTTTGGCCTATTTTGTCAGATGCAGGGATATCTGTGGGATAGTATGTTCAATCCTTTATGTCAGGTCATCTATCTCTTCTCAGCAAAATGTATCTGTGCTTACTTCTCCGTTTGCTGGTTTTTTTAAATGCAGAATTACACAATAACCCTCAAACTGAAGGAGAGGGGAGTAAAAAATGTTTAATTTAAAAGTTTAACTAGTCAAAGCGAGGTTAGGGAAAGCACTGAGCATCTCAGGTGCTGGTTAACCTATAAATGAAAAATAATGAAGACCGGAAAAAGGAATATTAAATGAAGTATATTCTTAGAGGAATCATATCTTGGCTCATATACAAGTCCTCGCTGCTGCAGGAAAGGAATGGGAAGACTGAGCTGGAGGAAAAGGGACAATTGGTGTCTTTTCATGGAAAACAAGGGAAAACATCAGTGGAGCTTGGGTAGAATGGAAAATAGCTCCACTTACAAAATTTAAGTCACATTCATACCACATAACAGCAGTAATGTGTTTTGCCCTCAAAAACAAATAGCAAAGGAAGTCACAAGCTCACATACAGCTTATCCATGCATGCAGCTGACACACGGCCCTGTAAGGATTGTTCCCGTTGCATGGAGCTCCTGCCTCATTGTAAAGAAGGAGTTGTAGTGTCAGGAGAGTGCCCAGAGATGGAGCTGCACACTGCTCGTTCTCCTCCAGACAGGGATACAGTCCCTTGGGAACACACACTGGCTTTTTGTAGCCCCCTTCATAATTTATGGCAAGTTGTCTCAACATCCTCCCTGGATGCCTTCCTTTCCCCCGTGCAGGCATGTGGGACCCAGGAGCAGTGCAAGAGCCATCACCTCCCGCAGCAGGTTGGGGACAAGGACAGCTACAGACACCGCAGTCCCGCTGTCTCCAGCTTCTCTGCAGGAGCTGATGCTGTAAGATCCATGTTGCATTGCTGTGTAGGAAAGTAGAAACTCCTCTCCAAAGCTCTAACGTGGCTTCCAAGTCAACAGCAAATAAACTTCTGTGAAGAATGCTGAGTTGTAATGCTGGTCCCAGCTGGTTTGGGGAACATTGTTCTGTTGGAAACCGTTTTTCATGGTCTGTAACTGTGACAGGGTTTTCTGAAGATGGCCAAGCATGTGGGGACATTTCTCACTCCCTGGAAGCTAATGGTTGTTCCTAAGCACAGATTTACAATTTAATTGAAATAAAATGAGAGAAAGAGAAGACATTTTGATTAACACTGCTCTTAATCATCAAAGCTTTAGCTGGAAACCACCTGGTTTTACCAGCCCGAGCTGTAACATGTATTAGAGGACTGACAGTAGAAACATCCAGGGAGGAGAATAAAACAAGAATGGGGCAAATGATGGTCTCACTTGCTCAGGAGCAACTCCATGACATAAATATCTACTTCACATTTATGTGGCTGCAGAAGCTCAGCTTGTCCCAATGCCTTCTCAACACTGAACATTTGTCCTGTCTTCTAATCTTTAGGAACTTTCCTCAGCAAGTCTCCCTTCAGGCTCCTATTTGTACTGTTTGCATGACATATCAGAAAACATCTCTAAAAAGAGACATCAGTCCATGGCACAGAATTGTCTCTGGGAAATAATCTGCTGTGCTGCAGGCTGTGTAGGGGAGATCTGTTACCATTCATGAGCTGTCCCATTCAAAAACTGCTGAAGCAAAGAGAAAAAATTCTCTGAGTCAACCCTGAACCAAAGTCCCAGCCAACATCAGGGAGCCCTTTTCTGTTAGAAGAGCCTCTTTCCAGTTAAGACTTTCATCCAAGGTTATCTGAACACTTGCAATCAAACAGCATTTTGTGCTAACATTAATCCTGCTGTCCTGGCCACATTCCAGCTCGAGTAACAACATGCTGCCAACCTAAATTCCTCCAGAGGTTTCAGTAGGATGGAATTTTCTTCTTCCTTTTTGTCTTCCATTTCTGTTTGGTTAATTCTGGACAGTGCAAAAGACTGACTGACCACGTTCCAACCCAGCACTGGCAGCACCTCTATCAGGAGGAAAGTGGACCTTGAAGTGAGAAGGACCAAAATCCTGCATGAAAACACGTAATTAATAATAAATGGCTTTTAAAACACTTCTGTAGTTTTCTTTTAAATTCTGGTATCAGTGAAAATGTAGAGCTGGAATACTACTGACATCTCTGAGAAAGTTTATTGGCAATCCCAGCAATCAGAACAGAGGAGTGCCTTTTAAGTTGTAATCAATACACTTGTGACACACATGAAAGGGAGATGTTACATGAGGAGTTTTTTATACTGGAGAGAGCCCTGACAGCCAGTTATTGCACTGAGGAAAGGAAGTCACCCAGATGGACTCTCCGTCACACTAATGAAGCCATCTCATAACTGTAACAGAGACCTCATGTATCTGCTGTGACACCCAGCAAATCCGGGCATGAATAAATAACCAAAGTCCAATTGAATTAACCTCCAGCTGATCAGCCCTACTAAACAAATTATCCTAAACTCTGAATAAGATTAGAAGGACTGGCACAGGCCAGAATCATGTGGCAGGAGTGTTAATTCAGTTTAACAAGTTTAAACCTAATCCTCCAGTGTTCTCAGATCTCAGGGTTTCAGGGCAAACTAGCTCCAAAATGCTCTTGGAAGGGTTAGAAAAGGAGGCTCACGTGAAGCTGGGAACAAAAACAAGAGCTCAGCCTAGAGTCACCTAAAGACACAGAAGAAGAATTGCAAATGCAGAGCAAAGAAGGATTTAGGCGGAGCATTTCTTACAGAGACAGAAGAGAGTAGGAAAATGACATTGATTTCCTCATGGAATATTCCAACCTCATTTCCAGGATGAAACTTAAAAAGTTGATAGCATATCTGCCTTTCTTAATTATCATGTTTCTTGTGCAGAAACAGGAGATAAGCACCTATGAAATAAGGGACAATACCTCATTTTAATGCCATTTTCCCCAGTATATAATTGTATTTTCTTCTAAGAGTACATTTGTATAGTCCATCAAAAGCACAATTAAATTATCACAAACTTCAGCACATTACTTAGAATGGCACTAACAAACAATTTCAGTACTTGTTTCTTTTTATGTTGATTCATAAAAGAATTTATGTGGTCAGTTAAAATTAACTTTGAACTTCAACTGTAACAGACTCAGTATTTTGCAGGGCTTTGAAACATTAAATGTGCTTCCAAGAAGAAATACGTATTTGATTACTCTCTAGACACATGGGGAGATGTAGTAAACTCTACAAGTTTTCTGAAATGGAGAAAACCAGGATTTGAAACACTCCTAAAAACAAATTCCTGCAGTATATGCACATGTCTCACAAAACCTTTCAAATAGCAATATTCTTCACAAATGTACTTCCAATCTTCTGTCATAGGTAAGTCCTTCAATACAGCCGCCAGTTTCCTAAAATCTCACACCTTTTCAGGGAGTCTGCTTAGTACAGGCAGATGAAGACAGAAATCTGAGAGTCTCTACAGCCCACTAAAGGACACCTGCCTGCATTCTTCTGCCTTGTCACAGAATGTCTTTACACAAGTCTGACTTGGATTCTTTACTGTGACTTCCAGCATAACTTCAGTTTTATGTGCTAAACTTAAGCACCAGAAAGGATGATAATTTTGACTAGATGGTAAACAAATTTAATGTATCACGAAAGAGACATTCAGACACCAGGCATTTCCACCATCTTCAACATCTTCGACACCTATAAAGAACTTTAAAATCAGATGAGGCCAATCTTCACCTGATATTCAGAAGTCATTCATAATATCCAGAAATCATTTTGGTATTGTTTCATTGACAAGGCATTGTTGCCCATTTTGTTGAGAACTGCCTGAATGCTTCCACATATTTGAGTGTTGCAAAATTAATACCTCCTGTAATTCTGAAACTTCTGTTACACAACCCTCAAAATGGAATCATGACTTGTCTGCTGTGTACTTTGCTGTTATTTATGCAGTATATAAATGCAAGGTAAATATTTATTCTCATTTTCCACTGTGTGCACTGACTGATATCTCCAAAAGTTAACAGCAGCATTATGAACTGCAAATGATGACACATTGTCAAAGTTGAAACCATTTGGTTAGATGCCTCTTACATTTTCAAATATTCCCAATGCAATTTCATAACTGTCTTGAACATAATGAGGCAATGGATTTTTCCTCTTTCAACTGTGTAACAATGAACAACTATTAGAACCACTTTATTATTTCCAGAGTTTGAGGGATCAGTGGCCACAGAGAAAGTATGCCCTTTTCAACCAAGTTTTTAATTGTTTTCTCACTTGAAAGAGGAGCTAATTTATTACTGGCAGCACAGAAGGCATTTGTCTCATCAAGATATATCATTTTAACTGTGGGTGAATTCTAGACAACAACACTATTTAATTTGCTGTCACAATTAAGTGATTTATAGGACTGACTATACTATTAGCATCATACTAATACTCTGGCATTCTCGTTACTTCTGCAAGAGCCATGGAGTTATTTTCTGTGCTTTCACACTTCTCAGGAACAGAGAGGTATGAGTTTTACTCTTAGAAGCTATGCCACAATAATTTTTACAATCCACTCCATTTGCATGTTGTCTTTCATCTGACAGACCACCACAAGCACCTGAAAATCTCCTACATGAACTACAGTGAGCTTTAAGGCAATTCCTGCTGTCTTTACTGATCCCTGGAAATAATTCCTTTGGCCATTGCAGCAATACAAAGCTTCTGCTGCTCACAGGGTAGATCTGCTGATGGATGATACCATCCACAGGCGCTGTCATGGCTGTGATCTATGTAGGGCTGTTATTTGACAAATGAAAATTATGTAAACAGTACTCAAACTCAATCTTGCCTCATGATGACTCTGTCTGTTCCATACCCCCTGCCTACAGTGCCCAGAACAGCCAGCTGTTATCTCATGATAAATATCGAGGATAAAATTATCATCAGACAGCACCAGGTTGACTGCATGATGTAATCCTGACTCTTTTAGGTAGCAGGAGCTCTTTTAGCTCTCTTAGGTAGTCTGGAGTGATTCTGGAGATGTATCTCACACATTTTCAGAATGTCATTTTCATTTCAATGGTTGTTGGAATAATTTCTGGAGGAATTTTTGCAAAGAAATTTAAGATGTGCTGGTTTTAAGGATACTGAATATATGAAAATTACTGCTGCTTGAGATCAAGCACCCCAGAAACTCTTTTTAGCAAAGTCTTTCTGCAGGTGTGACTTGCTTCACTCTTGCCAGGCTCTGCAATCTCAGCAGAAGCCCCTTCCCAAAATTCTCCCCCAGCACCAAGGTTGCTCCTTTCTCCTCTCAGCCCCATGGATCCGTAATCCTCCTCCCCCAGCCTGCACAGCAGCTCAGAAAACACCAATGACACAGCATAAAAAAGTCCTACAAGGGCTGGAGTACTCCTCTATTTATAGGTCGCTAAATCTGACTAAAAAAAACTTCCACAGAGCACCAGTCAAATTGCTACCTAGATGTTTCCAGGCCCAGCCAGGGCATGCTGGCTTCCTGCCATGTTTTTAAATCCTACCCTGTGCATTGAGCTTTCTCAGGAAAACCTGCTAGTGCTCATATGTGGGCAGTTACTATTGACACAAACATTAATGAACATTCCCATATTGCTTCCTTACTAAGCTGCAAGTGCAAGAAACCAAAACAACAGCGTGACCTGACAGTCTCAGGCATGTAAAGACATCCAGCACTTCTATTTCAGATGTGCAGCTGAGTGCAGCTCACACAGAAAGGGAAAAATTTGGGTTTAAGTGTTATGTTTGTTTTTTCTTGTAAGAATGTGTTTTTTGCTGGCTGAATTCTACACTGGGAAAAAAAATGTTTCATCAACAACAAAATAGGTTGGAGTGGTTCTGCAATGCCTAATGGATTGGCTGAGCCTTCCTCTTACACAATCAATGAAATAAGAGATGTTCCATACAATAAGAGCCATGGGGACAACTTCAGAACAAAGCAAACCTCTTAGAATTGTCTCTCAGAATAAGAATGGATAATCTTGTTATCCTAGGGAGCACAGAAGAGGGACCAACACACAACAGAGCCAGAATCCCCTCATCTTCCTTCAAGATATGAGCACATAAACTGAGAGCCTCAGAGCTTTAACTCTGAGATGCTGTTCAGGTATCACCTAATCCTGGACTCATCTGAACTCTTCAGAGGCTCACACTCCAACCTCAGGCTCCCCTGCACACCTGATGTCCCATTTCTGCTCACGTGCAGAAGCAGCTGGGCTGTGGTCATGTTGGGCAGGCTCATACCTGTGTCAGGAGGAGCTCTAGAAACCCAGAGCTAAATCAGCCAACTTCAGGTGCAGCTGGGGTGACTCCTGACTGCGGACAGCTGGGTTCAAAGCCGTGTTTCCACTCTGCACCAAAGGCCAAGGCCTCCCTCCACTGACTGCAGAGAGCCACCCAGGGAGACCCGACTGCTGGGGCTAAAAAGGCCCAGGTGTGCTCCTCTGCCTGCCTCCCCCAAGGCCTCGACTCACTCTTATTTTCTGAACACCGTCTCTGACAGACTAATTAAATGCAGTGGGGACAGCTTGAAAGGAGAAATCCATGAGTGAATTTCTGCTGTCCCTCCTACTCCTTTTACAATGGCCCCATAGAGAAAGCCCTGACATAGCCCCGCACCACCCACAGCCCCGACCTTCTGTGACAATAATAAGGGGAAGAGGAGCACTCTGATATTGTCTGGCCCGAGGAATGTACTCACAGGCAGCTCCACTTCATGTACCTGATTTATAACAAGGGTCAAAATAATTCCCAAGCAGCTCCTGCATCAGGGAGCAAACTAATTCCTTTCCTCTCTCCTTGGCTGCGCAGCCCAGAGCCCAGCTGCACCCAAGGTTCCAGCTCACAGTCTATATTCTGCATCATAAAAGATACAAGAGAGAAATCTAACCTAGAGAAGTAATAACCTGTAAACTAATAAACCAACCCAGCACTTTGATAGTGAGGCACTCCCCAGAGCAGGGATTATTAATGGATGTCCTGAAACACTGTGTGTCTGTGTTCGAGAGAACTGGGAAACATTTCTGATGCTCTTTGGAGCTTACACATTTGTTCTTATAAAAGCAGTTCAGATAAATGCAAAGACTAATATAAAAGTAGCCTCTTTCCAATCTACACACAAAGAGGCACTTAAGTAGTTTACAAAGAAAAGCAGTACAAAACTGCTTGAATAAATAATAATAAAGGTATAAAGCTGCAATATTAGGAGTAGTTTTGCTTGTCAAAGTATGGGGCTGCACAGTCATTGATTTTCTCTTACAATTGAGATAGTGACATGCACAACTTATGTTTCTTCGGCAGCGAGTGCATGGGAATGGAAGAAGGGATCTTGAAATCCAGCAGAATCTCCAGCTGAGGATTTGATGGCTCTGAACTGCTGTCGGTCTCGATTCTTTACTTCCCTTGAACCATAAAATGGGTTATATTAACAATCTGTTATGCTGAAAGACAGTTTATGAAGCTAAATGTAATGATGTTTGCGATGTGATTAGGGATCTATGGAGGAAAAGTGTTACAGAAACCAGGAGTGTGAGCATGGCTACAGATCCTTCTCAGCCAGGAAGCGCTGGGAAGCAGATGGCAGGCAGACAGACCCCCTCAGGAAAGGTCCCATCACCTGTCATGGTGTGTATTCTCAAAGCCCCATTCCCTGCCTCAGTCACACAGACAACAGGACTCTTCTCCTTAGATCATTTCTTTAATGTGTACACTTTCAGTGGTGAAGATTCGGTGCTCAGTTACCTCAGTTTGCTATATCCCACCTCAGCTACATGCCAAAATGAGACATCCAATTGACTGAAACTCTGAAAAACAACTTTTTTTTTGTCCCAAAATAATGCAAAACAGCAAAGAATGGTGTTTCCATGTAAATCTGAAACTACAGTGGACTCTCTTTGTCCTCCTGTCATGTAAAAAATAAAATGAAGTTTGGTAAGGATGGCAGGAAGAATCCAGTCCTTTGTGTCCTGCAGTAAAGTTACTCTCTGGAGAAGGCAGAGCAGGAATAAACTTCTTTATGAGTCAGGAGGTTTTACTGACAATAGCTGCTATTATCTCTGTCAAACAGGCAAAGCCTCGAGTGATTGTGGTAAGCAGGAAAGAGGAATGCTGTTTATTCAGTGCTGGAAAACAGACTATTTGCCAGACTGCAAAGAGTACCGAAAAGGTATCGAGCCTCTCCGTTAGAATTAACCACAAAAATAACCTGCTGAATTGAAAGCTTTTCCATGGACCTCTGCTGCTCTCTAACGGTGCCTTAAAGAATTCTCAGCACAAAGTCTATGTGCTCCTTCTGTAATCAAGTTTTGGTAAAACTTTTAATGCAAAACAAACTGAAGAAGTATTAGTGAGGTCCTTAAGAGATGTCACCAGAACAGATAACCCACAGGTCAGGTAACTATTGCTGTACCCGTGGCCAGGATATTTGTAGTGTGATGAGAATGCCAATAAAGGACAGCTAAAATGTGGGAATGAAGGTTTTGATTGTATTTTAGATGCAGCAATTGCAGGAGTCAGGAAGGTTGCAAACCTCTGAGAAATGCCAACTTTCAGGTCTTTGTATAAATTAGAATATAAAATTTTTATTCATGAGTACCAGTATTTCCAAGAAAAAAAATTAGCACTGTATTAATTGGGTCTAATTACTAGAAATTAATGTTTGCACCTGGGACAGACACGTTTGGTTTCAATTTCCTCACACAGATGTCTTTATTTTATCCCCCAGTACAGCTCCTACCAATGCTTCCTCAGCCAATGGCAAGGCCGTTTCCATGACCAAAACCAGCCTTGTTTTCATGGAGTCACAGAATGATTTGAGTTGGAAAGGACCTTAAAGATCATCTCGTTTCACCCTGTTGTGGGCAGGGACATCTTCCACTGTCCCAGGTTGCTCCAAGCCCCGTCCAACCCGGCCTTGGACACTTCCACGGATTCAGGGGCAGCCACAGCTTCGCCGGGCAACCTGTGCCAGGGCCTCCCCACCCTCATAAGGAAGTTCTTCCTAATATCCAATATAAATTTCTTCTCTTTTAGTTTAAAATCATTCGCCTTGTCCTAGCTCTGTCTGCCTATGTGAAAAGTTGCTCTCCCTCTTTTACACAAGCCCCCTTTATAAGCCACTTTTATTTAGATGGGAAAGCATGCTCAGGAGCTTACAGCGTGGCCTAACAACAGCCAGTAGTGGCAGCGATCGCATCCCATGGGGAAACGGAGGGTAAAAGGAAAATTAACAATATTCACATCCCCTCTCGGGCCCCCAGGGTCACCTGTCCCCTCACACGCCACCCCTTCATGGCGCAGGGGGGTCCTGCCCTGTGACTCCTCCCCACCTCACGGTGTGAAACGGGGAGAAACCGGGCGTGGAGACCGGACCGGGGGAAGGGGTTCATCCCCGGGAGAAGGGAATCATCCCCGGGGAAGGGACCGGGTGCGGCAGCACTGCCCGGGGCTGGCGAGAGAGTACGGCCGTGAGGGGAGCGGGGCGGGGGAGCTGGAGATGGCGCCTTCCCGCGCGCGAGCGCGGCGGGTAATGGCGGCGGCGCTGAGGGAAGGGGAGGGGAGGGGACGGGCCGTGAGGGCAGCGGCTGCCCTGCGCCATCGCCCCCCGCCGGCTGCGAGAGGGAGGGAGGGAAGGGAAAGGAAAGGAAAAGAAAGGCGCCGCTTCCGCCGCGGCGAGGCGGTCCTGGGCAGAGAGCGGCGGCGCGGCGGGGCCGGCAAGGGTAGGGGCGGTGAGGGCCGCGGCCCGGCGGGATAGGGGGGTGGCTGTCTCCCTCAGGAAAAGCCTAGTGGAAATCAGGGCTCGGGGTTTCCCCTTCGGTACCAGCTACCCTCGTTAGCGGGAACCCTCTCAGAGGCAGCGGGGGCATTGATGCCATCGCTGCGGGGCTGCGAAATCCCCCTCACTCAGGGGTTCGGGTGTGCACCGCTGGCCTGTGGACACCCACCTCCGGATGCTTCCGTGGGCTGAAATTAACCGTGGGTATTTCAAATTATGGGAAGGATTCAGTCTTTTTGTAGCCGGTAGCGCATGTTTTTAATCTAATGTTGTTTCACTGTTGTCGTCGTTTTTTTGTTCTTTTTCGGAAGCGATGGAAGCGAGTCCCATCGTGACGTCCAAGCAGCGAGAGGAGGTGGTGCACGGGGTGCCGACGGAGGTGGTGTGCACGGCCTTCTCCAACTCGGTCCTCGTGGTGGTCACACAGTACGGCAAGATGGGGACCATCGTCTACGTGGACCCCAACACCATCGGCGACAACGTGGGCAGGCCCTCGCTCACCACGAAGGTGCTGCTGGGCAAGGATGAGGTGAGAACAGATGCGAAGCGCAGAGGCAGCAAGGATAAGGGGGAAATGTGGTAGGTGGGGCTGTGCGAGTTGCCAGGGAGTTGATGAATCATAGCAGTTAAGCGGTGTTTGAACAGTGATAAGATTAATTTTAAAATGAGGAAAGAGGGGCTCATCAGAAAAGTATGTGCGCTCGTCTGCTCTTGGGACATAAAAGTTTAACTAACCGTGAGTGGTTTGGGGATCTGTTACTTTGTGTCCCACAGGATATGGATTGCTTCTGCATGTTTATGGAAAGTTTGATAAAGCTCTGTTGATTTAAGGGTTGCAAGATTAAATATGCAGCCATTGATAACCTTTTTGGGTTTCTGTTCCAGTGAGTTTGTTTTCCTTTTCAGGTCTGTTTTCCCATCCCTATCCTCCCCAGTCTATGCCAGACCTGTAATGGACTTTAGTTGCCCATTCCCAACTGTGCCTGCCAGCACCTTGCCTTGATAAAGTTTAATTTGTTTTGCTTCAACAAAATGAGGTTTTTATCAACCATTTCACAAAGCTAGAGAGAAAGCAGAAGAAAATGTGTTTCTCAAAGCATCAACTGGTCAAACATTAAAACAGAAAGTTACAGAGCTACAAGATTATGAGGCTTTCCATCAGGGTTGAAGCTATCAAATATTACTTGCTAGCTTTAACTAGAAAAGCTGTAGCAACACAAGTTCCTGATTCTATCCGTGACTTCCCCTTGTGGAGTTCTTTCTCTTGAGCAATAGCCTTCCCTTTCTGGATGGGAGATATTTTGCTTTCTCTGCTGTGATATCTGCTAAGTCTGACCACCTCCACGCCCAAGCTGACTTTATGTTTTATTTGGAAATGGGAAGTGCTATGTTTACTTTGGTACATTCTATTTTTAAATAATTTTAACTAAGTTAACCAATCTAGACTTCAAGAAAAGGCTTTCACTAGTTTGCTGTTTTCCTCCTTGTCACTGCCAACATCCTTCTTTGGGATGGTGCACACTTCCAAACAGCACTGGCAGCTAAAATCAAGCAAACTCATCCTTCTGACAGATACACAACTGTGGGTATAGATAAAACCTAAACAAGCTGGATGGTTCAAAGCTTGCTGGGTGAGGTTCAGGCTGGACATTAGGAAACATTTCTGTTCCAAGAGGGTGGTCAGACACTGGAACAGGCTTGAGGTGGTCGATGCTCTGAGCCTGTCAGTGTTTAAGAGCCATTTGGACAATGCCCTGAATAATGTTTTAACCTGGTCAGCTCTGAGTTGGTCAGGCAGTTGGACTAGATGTCGTTGTAGGTCGCTTCCAAGTGAAATTGGCAATGCTGTTCTAATCTATTCTTGTTAAAGAAACCTCATGGGAAAGGTTATATCCCTTTTCCTGCCTCCTTCAGCCTCTCTACTTATTTCTAGTTTTCATTGTTCTATTAAAATAAAAAGCAACATGTCTGTTACACCAGGCATACAAAAACTGAGGCTATAACACCATTTGGGGGTCTCTAGGAATTGCAAAAATAACAGCTTTTTTCCAGAGCTTGTCAGTGGAACTTGCTCTCTTCAGAACAAGTTTTTAAATAAAAAAACTGTACTCGCAAACTTCTTTAGAAACCTGGCTGTGAAGGAAATGAAGGCATTTTGATCCACAGCATTTCATATCATTTAATACTGGTGCCACAGTTCAGGTGGGAGGATTGTGGAAGGAAAGATTCTCCGTACTGGGTTTCCAAGTTTTCCAGACAGTGCTGAACCCAATTCAAGTGCAGCTCCAGTAAGGTTGGTTCAGGGTGGTGTGGGTGGCTGTCACACTCATGAGACAAAACTCTTCCCTTTTAAGCTGGTTGAGAAAGTGCTTTCTAAATTTCCCTGTCCCATGGCTTGGCTTTGCTGACCATGTTGGAACCGCTCAGCAAACAGCAAGCTCAGTCTGAGTCCAGGATCAACAGGTTCTCCACATCACTCTGGGACTCTCCCCTAACTCCTGAGGGAGGGCTCTCCCATCTGTAGGAGTGTACATCTGTATCCCTTTTCTTTGCAGCCGCTCGTTCACGTTTGTGCCAAAAACCTGGTGGCATTCGTGTCGCAGGAAGCTGGGAACAAACCTGTTCTCCTCGCCATGGCTTTAAAGGACAAGACCATGGAAGGAATACAGGCTCTACGAGAAGTGATCCGGAGCTGCCAAGTGTGGTGAAGTTGTGCCATCTGGATTCAAGGAAATGATCTTGAGTCCATGACTCATCACCACCTATTTAAAAGGACTAGAAATGAAAATGATGGAATGTCTTTGTGGTGGTTTTGGACGTACTGAGGAATTTCATGAATTTTTTCTCTACTGTGTAGAACATTTGTGGGTTTTGTTACTGGGACAGGTTTGCAAGTCCATATAGACAGTGGTGAGACGAGAGCAATTGTCTCAACATACAAGAGAAGTGTTACTTTTATCCCGTTGGGTGGGTCATTTATTTGGGAATCCTGAGGAGCAGCAGATGCCAAGCTCTGTAGCTGTGCCGTACCACAAAGGGGGAACACCCAGTGCAGAGGGAATAAAAGAAACATTGTCAAAGCAAATTTTACCTGTTTTCTTTTTTGCTCTGTGAGAATCACTTCAATTGAAATACAAGCCTTGGTAAAAAAATCAACAATTGTATAATGGGAAAGATTTTCTTGCCTTTTTTAAGGAAATGAGTCCTAGGTAGCTGCTTTTGTCCTTACGTCCATTCCTTTCTGGATGTAGTCTGAATTAATTTTCCACTTTCACTCTGATTTTAAAGAGAGGCAGATAATTATGCTCTGCAAATTTCATGAAAGCTGATGTCAGGGTGGAAGACAGGAACCCAAAATAGTGGTAAGAAAATAACCTCTGCCAATGGATTACATGGTGCCAAGACATCGGAGAGACAGAACACCCATAGGCTGATCACCTGCAGTGAGCATGTGTCTCAGGAGATGTGGGGACAGAGGGTTTGAGGGGTTACACAGGGTTGTTTCTGCCAAGTCATTGACAAAAGTTCAGATGAAGTTGTATGAGCTGATGGAAAGCTTAATAGGCAAACTGTTGCCTTTTGCTTGGAAAGCACACTTGTTTTTACCTCATCTTGTAATAAGCAACAACAAGTAGTAAATTTTTAAGTGAGCTGTTCCACACTTTTGTCACTTATGAACTTGACAGCACAGATGGAGGCCATGTCTTAGATTCTGGGCAGGGAGGAGCTGTGCTAAGACCAGTTAGTGCAGCAGAATCAGCACAGAGCCTGTGCCTTGCCCCATGGTGATCTAGCTGCTGGGTCATTTCTGTTGCTAAAAAATCCCCTAGAAGTAGAAAAGCAGAAAAAGGATTTCAAAAGGACTCTTTTCTCTGAAGTAAGGGTTATTTACAGCATTTAAAGGAATTATGAGAAATGAAACTCTTTTAAAAATACATTCAAACACTGCAGGCTTCCAGCTGCCCTTGACAAGAAACTTGATCTAAAAATAATTTTCCAAACTGTGCTTCCAAGAATCAAAGATTTGCATCTGTCAGAACTATAAATTTTTCCTCTTTTACACTTCCCTTTTTTTTTTTTGTCTAGGAAGGCTGAGAGAGGCATGTGGAATTAGTTATTGTCAGTCTTGGTTTGCTAGTAGGGATTCTCTCCTGACACAAAACTGGTGCTCTTACTGTGTCCATAGCTCCAGCAGCTTGTGGAGAACATAGATGAATTAGCAAATTGGATGGGAATTGCATCTTCCTCTGTGCTGACATAGAGCCATACCACTGCTGTGCCCCAGAGACCTGAGTGTTACTACCTAAAAGCCAGGCACAAGTTCAGCACCTTCATTTCCTGGCTGTGTATATGCCACCAGGTCTGCACAGGGCAGTGGGTGAGGAAAGGACGTGGAAACCTCTCTGATGTGATGCTCAGAGCCAGGACGGACTTACCTTGCTGCCTTTCCACGTCCGATAAATTAGAGCACGAGCAATTGGTCCTTCGACTTTGCTCCTCTCTGCTCCGCAGTAAACCAAGGGGATGGCCTGCCCGAACAACAGGCACAAGGTGCCACCAGCTGCCTGCCTTTTAGTCATCGCTCTCCTCCAGGTAGGGGTTATTTCCCAGCTGCAGGGAAAGCTGCGTTTGCCACGCAGGCAGAGCTCTTGCCCTCGGCCGCGGGACGTGTGCTGGGTGGGGGGCAGCGGCGTCGGGCCACACCGCGGCTTTCCATCCGTGTTTGCTTTCCGGGCGTGGGTGCCGAGCGCGGCGGACTGGAAAGGTAAGTTGGGTAGCTTTTCTGCGGGAGACAAAGCCCGACCTGCTGCTCCAGCTCCCGCGGGGCCCGGGGCGCTGGGAGGGCGCTGGCAGGGCGAGCCGGGCTCAGCGAGGGGGTGCTGGTAAGGTAAGCGGGGCGCCGGCGGGGCCCGGGGCACAGCAAGGGAGAGAGGGGCGCTGGTGGGACCCGGGAAGCAGCGAGGGCGAGTGGGGTGCTGGCAGGGAGAGTGGGAGGCTGACGGGGCCCGGGGTGAGTGGGGCACTGGTGGGACCCGGGGAACAGCGAGGGTAACGGGGGCAGTGGCAGGGCCCGCGGCCAGCAGGNTGGAGGAGGGCACGGGGGATGCAGAGGCAGGTGCACGGCAGCCAGACTCCCTCCCGCAGGAGCCCCAGAGGGTGAGTGGGGCCCTAGGGGGTGCACAGCAGCTGGGGGAAACCCCACAGATCAGGGGTTGACCCAGCCATTGCTTCTGAGTACCTGTGGGAGCCGCTGGGAGGGCAGAGCCTCCTCTAAGAGCCCTGTGCCTGCGTCATTCAGTCCTCGAGATGGGCTTCAAGGAGGGCTCGATGCTGCCCTGCTGCGATTTGTAGCTGTGTGCTGTAGGTCCTTCCTCCTGAGTGGCCTGATGGTGGTGTGGAGAGGCTGGTCCCGTAAATAACCCGAGTGTCCTGGCTTTATCTGAAAGCAATCCGGAGGAAAGGCATGTCTCCTGCGCTGGTGGGGCTAAGCCTGCATGTTCCCCTCCCCGGGATGTGGGTCGGGGGTCTCAGAGGCACTGCTGGAGGGCTGCGAAGGCTCACCTTTCCCTACTGACTTGCTTCACCCCACAGGGGGCTGCCGCTGAGATGGGGATTTGTCCTAGGTCCTTCAGGGCACAGGGAGGGATGTGAGCTGGGAGTCTGGGCTCTGGCAGCCTGCAGATGGAGGGGAATCCCTGGCAAGGTGAAAAGCCCCATTTGCAGGTGGCCTGCCTGAACACAAGCTTCACTGCTCAGTTTATCTTCTCAGTTCTCACTTAGCATCTCTGATATCCCAGGGAGTGTGTGTGACAGGTAGACACTGTATGGCAGGTACCTGCAAAGTGTCTGAAAACAGACAGATTGGATATGGCTCAGTCCCTTCCAGGAGCTGAGTTTTGCAGCTGATATTATTTTCGGTGTCTCCGTGCTGCCTTTGTTTTGGAAGTAAATGGCTCTCTAACTGCATTGAATTGCCTGACTACCTTGCACGGCCGGGATCTAATTACCTGTGGAGCTGGGAGCTCTGTCTCCGAGCGGCACCGAGCCTTTTGCTTTTAATGACTTGCTCTGCCATGTTCAGAGTGTGACAATGTCGGGGAGGCTGCCAGGACTGGCTGTCGGTGCCACCGCGATGGCTGGGAAAGTTAATAGGTGATGGGATATCTTGGGCCAAGCATCTGCGGCACAACACTGAGTTGAAAACAGAATAAATGGGTCTAGTGAAGAGCACAGCTCTCTGCCGTGTCTCGGGGAGCGAGCTGGATCACTCGAAAAGTGACTAGAAAAACACAGCTAGAAAGAGTGAGCTTTCATCCAGCTCTGTCATGATGCTCTGGCAGAGGGAAAGCGTGGCCAAATCCAGCCACTTAGCCCCAGCCAGCAGCAGGGCAGCCCCCAGAGTGAGTGAGGAGTGATTGGGGGAGCGCGGCACAGCCGGGCTCCCATCTCCCTCCCCGTGCCACGAGCTATCTCCGTCCTCCTGTTAATGTTTACAAGGCAGGTCCGGCAGCACCGAAGTCCGTCCAAAGACCAGATCCCGCCCCGGCTTTCCCGGGATCTTTCTTCCTGCTGGCCGGGGCAGGGCCACAGGACGGTGGCAGGGGGAAGAAGGCAGCTCCCTGCTGCCTGTGTAACACTATCGGCCCCGCTGTGCCCGCAGCCAGCTCCAGCTCCGCTCCCCCGCTCGCAGCGCAGGTACTCGGGGTGAGCTGCTGGGGCCCCGCCAGCTGCCGCCCCGGCATCTCCGCTTACAGGCGACTCCTGCCAGGCGGAGCCGGGGAAAGGTATTTTTAGGGCTGTTGATCTGACACCAGCTGAGTTTCCTCTCCTGTGAGGTTGGGGTTCGGTGAGAGGGCAGAACAGGGAGCCGTAGGGTGAGCTCTTGCTTTGGTTTGTTTGCAGTGTTTAATTGGACCGAGGTCATTCCCTACCACTCTTATCTATGGCAGATACTTTCATGCTTCTCTCCAGTTCATGCTTACAGTTTTACCCCAAGCGATAGTTACCCAGCAGCTAAGATATTTGTTTATTAACAATGCACTGAGAAGCATCTATATTGTTAGAGCTCAGCTTGCAGGTTGTTGGGTTTTTTTCAACCGCTCTTGTTATACTTGGGGAAAAAGCAGCTTTCCATAGATTAGCAGAAAGAGAACCCAAACATGGCAGTTTATGCATCTGCTGGCCTTGAGATATGAAGCTGCCCTATAAATAATTGCTTATTATTAGGTTGGTCCTTGCTGTCTGGAGCCGCAGGGTACACGGTGTCCGTGTGCCCAGCCACCCTCTGCAGCAGGAATGCTCAGTGCCTTGGGGCAGCCAGCTTCGAGGAGCACACACACTGACCAGGGAGATGCCATAGCACTCCAGCATCCCCAAAGGGCAGCAGCTCTGCCTCTGGCATGGCAGGCTTGCTGCCTTGTGCTTAATTTGGGTGCAGGAGGGACCGCTGGCTGCCCTTCAGGTCTTGGGGTTGGCACTGCTGGCACACTGACACCCCCACAATCCCGAAATAGCTGGATGAAGAACCTGGGTGACACCAAATGTCTGGTTTCTCGGGCAGCCTCGGGCTTTGCCCCCAGCAGGCCACATATGATGAAAGGAACCAAATTTGGGGGAGGGACCTGGTATTTTCTGGGCTCCCAAGGAAGAAGACACAAGTGTCCTGATGGCTTGTTGGTAAGGGACTCTTATTATCCTGGGTGAGGGATGGGTTTAACCCTTAAGTCTCTGGTTTCTGATGGAAAAGGGTCCTGAACCACAAGTGTGAACTCACAGGGGCACAAATACACACAGATAATTCCTTTTCAAGTGGGAGTGGCTCCTGAGGAAGCAAGGAGGAAAGCTGTGAAGGAGAAGTGTGTGTTTTGGGAGACATGGGAACTGCATAGACCTCCTCAGGGAAAAGAGGGTCTGCTCCTGAAGGACATTTGCATTTTCCTGCTGGGAGAAGCAGACCCAACGTGGCAAATGGGCTGGTTTGGGTGGGGGACACCCCGGAAAAACCCTGGCGAGGAGATAAACCTCACAGGAGGTTTGTACATGCTGTGTGGGCTGGGAAATCTGCTGGGACCCTCCCTGTCACCAGCCTACCTCGCTCCTGCCTTCCTGCACCACTCCCCTTCCCTCTCCCTCCCTGCAGATGAGTAATGCCACACATGCTGTGCCCTCTCCCATGGCACCTGGCACGCCGGGGCCTGGCACAGCAGCCAGGCTGGCCTCAGCCCCCCCATTCTCAGCTGTTGCCCTGCTTACGGCTGCCCACAACAACTCCCAGGACGGCCAGCAGCTTTTCCTGACCACGACAGCGGCGCAGGTCATCTCTGGCATCTTCGTGTGGTCAGCACTCATCATCACCTTCCACCAGGTACGGGCTGGAGCAGAGATGGGGCTCAGCACAGGGGCTGACATGAGAGCAAAACTATCGATTGCCCCCAAGTCCACTGCAAATCACTCAGCTCCTGATAAGTATTTCTTCCTGTTGCTGCTCCTGTCAGGAGCCTGGTGCTGGCAGCTCGTAAGGATGGACTTTGCCCACACTCTCCCGGGTGGTTGCCAGAGCCAGGAGAGGCTGCAGGGCATTGACACTGCCCAGAGGCAACACCCAGCGGGGCATTTGGAGTGTTTGGGGTGCACAGCACCAGCTGCCTTGAGGCATACCCTGAGTGGGCATGGTTTAGGGGGCTGTGCTGCTGAAGGCAGCCCTGGGGCAAGCTGCTGTCTCCAAGTTCTGGGATGGGGTTGCACAGGGGAGGGCACATTCCTCACACAGCCCAGGGAAGGAACCCGATTTCCACGTGTTTTCATGCAAGGGATTGGCCCAGGGACTGGGATGGAGCCTGTTGTGTGTGTTCACTGTGATGGGTCTGTGGTGGAAGGCTGGCAGAGCTCTCACCCCCGAGACAAGGGTTAACACAGCACCCCTGTGGGCTTGAGGGTACCTCTGGTTCCCATCCTGACCTGTGGCAGCCACAACTCTGCATGCCGGCCACTTTGCAGATCTACACACACCTGAAGAATTACACCATCCCCAAGGAGCAGCGCTACATCATCCGCATCCTCTTCATCGTGCCCGTCTACGCCTTCGACTCCTGGCTCAGCCTCCTCCTCCTCGGCAGCCACCAGTACTACGTCTACTTTGACTCGGTGCGTGACTGCTACGAAGGTGAGCACAGCATCTGCTCAGCAGGGAGGCTGAAGGCAAAGCAAGGCTCTCATCCTGCTCACCTGTCTCTGGAGCATCTTGGATTGTGAAGTGGCAAATCTCCATCGCTTTCACTTCCCACTCTCCCTTCCTCCATGCAGAAGTTTTCCCCCTCCTTCTCCGCTGGCAGTAGGGAGGGGATGCCCCACAGACAAACACGAGCTGGTGCCTTTCAGACACAGGTTTGGAGGGACCCCAGCACCAGAGTCATGGGGAAAGAGGCTTTCTGGCTGCCTGTGGGGTAGAAGTGCAGCTTCTCTAAAACATGAGGCAGATGTACCCAAGAAATTGGGGAGTCGGGGTGTTTTGAAGTGCAAGGGAAACTTGTCAGGATTAAGGCTGTTTTTCTACCTTGTTCCTCTCTTCCTCAGGAACTAAGTTGTGTGGGCATTTGCATTACTTCAGGTTTGGAGTATATGAAAAATAAGTGGTGGGGATGTCCAAGAAAACTGTTCAGGACTTGCTCCTTGCTGGCCACCAGCCATTTGTGCTGCCCATTAGCAATTCTGAGGTCCTCCCATGCAGATGGCCCCTGGATGGACTGTGTGTGCCCAGAGGAGCTGCTGTGTCTGTAATGAACTCTGTGCACATAGTGCGATGTGTCTGACTCCACTTGGAAGTCGGATGGATATGTCCTGCTGCTCCTCTCACTGGGCTCCCACCCACCAGCATCCCAAATCTTGATGCAGTGCCAGGTTGGATGAGGAAACACCTGAGCAGGAAGGAATGTGAGATGGAACAACCCTCTCCAGGACTTCCATCAGTCCTGCTGATCATGTCTGCCCTTGCCTTGGCAGCTTTCGTGATTTACAGCTTCCTGAGCCTGTGTTTCGAGTACCTGGGAGGGGAGAGCACCATCATGACAGAGATCCGAGGGAAGCCCATTGCGTAAGTCCCAGCATCCTGTGAGTTCCTTCTCCACCCACTTTCCCCATCCAGCACCCCCAATGGCATCTCCTCGCTTTCTGCTTCCAGGTCCAGCTGCTTTTACGGGACCTGCTGCCTTCAGGGTATGTCCTACTCCATCGGGTTCCTGCGCTTCTGCAAGCAGGTGGGTACCCGATGGGGAGCATCGACTCCACTTCCCTCAGATGAGGGCTCTCTGGGTGGCAGGTCCCTTCCCCACTGCCCTGCCAAGGGGGCTTTGCTTCATCACTCTCCTAAGATGCTGGTTTGGAGTTTTTTTCCTTTGAGGCAGGCAGGTCACCAGCTTGCCGGCACCTGGCCAGCAGCAGGGCTGCTCGCTGTCCTTGCCTCTGACTCACTGCTGAGTCAGGGTCTCCTCCCACTGCAGAGCTCAGATTGCCATCTCTGTCCAGTCCCAGGTTAGCCTGGATGCTCTGTCACTCTCCAGCACTGCACTGTGGGCTGAATCCTGTCACCCGTCTGTCCCCAAGCCACCCGGTCCCCCACCTTGGAGTGGCCATGCTGCCTTTCGGGAGCTGCCTTCTGGGAGCCCCACTCCCTCCCATCTGCAGACCTTGTGCTGGTTCATTTTTCACCCCTCAGCACTGCTCTCTCCCCTGTGTGTCTGTCCCGGGAGCAGAGGGGTGGGATGTGGGGAGTGGGATGTCCCTGCTGCCCGTGGTACACCGTGTCTCTCCCCTGTGCAGGCCACACTGCAGTTCTGCATCGTGAAACCCCTCATGGCAATCGTCACCATCATCCTGCAGGTGTTTGGGAAGTACCATGATGGAGACTTCAAGTGAGGATGCTGGGTTGGGCTGGGGAGGGTGAATGGGAGAGGATGGATCCCTCCTCCATCACCAGTGTGTCCTGCCAGTCTCCCCAGGAAGCTGTTCCACGGACAGTGAGAGCACTGTGAGCCCGAAGTGCCAGGGAACAGAGACTCACTGCCCCCAAAGAATAGAGGGACTAAACTCCTGTGAGCCATAGTAAATAAAATAATAAATAAACAGAGGTCCCACCAACAGAGGAAAAGCTGCTGCTTCTGCCCTCCTCCCCCTCCTGGGCTGTGCAAAGCTATGCACCCTCCCCTTCCCCATTTGATCCCTCCTTGCCCCCAGTTGCACTTGCTTTGCTCCCCACAGCTCAGGGCAGCAGCTCTCTCTCTCTCTCTGCCCGCAGTGTCCACAGTGGATACCTCTACATCACCATCATCTACAACTTCTCTGTCAGCCTGGCCCTTTACGCCCTTTTCCTTTTCTACTTTGCCACCATGGACCTGCTGCGCCCATTTGAGCCGGTCCTCAAGTTCATCACCATCAAGGCCGTCATCTTCCTCTCCTTCTGGCAAGGTGGGTCCCACCATGGATGCCCAACGCTTCTCCTCCCTTAGCCCCACCTGGCTCAGGGATGCCAGAGCAGAACTGATCCCTCTCCCTTCCCCCGCACAGGAATGCTGCTGGCAATCCTGGAGAAATGTGGGGTGATCCCTGAAGTTCAGATCATCGATGGGAAGGAGGTGGGAGCTGGGACAGTGGCTGCTGGCTACCAGAACTTCATCATCTGCATTGAAATGCTCTTTGCTTCCATTGCCCTGCGCTACGCATTCACCTGCCAGGTGTACAGGGAGAAGAAAGAAAACTCAACAGGTAACTCTTCCTCACTTCCTCCTTTCTTCAATGACTAAGGAAAGGGGAAACTTCCCTTATTTTATTAGTATCCCATTACCAATGGGATGCTAAAAGCTACAAGAGGAATTTCTTTATCCTGTGCTCCATGCACGCCTTCTCCCTCTTCTCTCATGAGACCCACAGGCTAGTGGGCAAGTGGGCAGGAAAGGAGACCTTGGTGTGGCTGGGCAGAATTAGGGGATTGTGGTATTACCCACATGCTGTTGGAGAGGATCCATCCTCTTTGGAACATGGAGCTGGGGTTGCCTTCCTTCTCCTCGGAACTTGGAACCGCAAGCTAATGTGGCCCACAATGAGCCCCTGATCTTGACTGTCTAAGGAAAAGTGTCTTGGATCGCTTGGGCTCATTGATTGTCTGCTGTCCCATCACCTTCCTGCTCTCCCTGTTTTGCAGCAAACCTTGCCCCGATGCAGAGCATCTCGAGTGGGCTGAAGGAGACCATCAGCCCCCAGGACATCGTGCAGGATGCCATCCACAACTTCTCGCCCACGTACCAGCAGTACACCCAGCAGTCGATGCAGGAGGCAGAGCGCAAAGCGCCGGGGGAGAATGGGCATGTGGCCTCCAAGATGGATGGACAGAGCAGCAGAAAGAGCAAAAACATTGAAAAGAGAATGCTAATCCTCTCAGATGAGGAGCTGTAGGAGATATCAGAAGAGACACTGACACTGGAGAGGTTTTAACCCATGCAAAGAGGAGGTGTCTTGAGGCTGAGACAGCCTGGGCTAATCAGAGTACTGAGAAGCCAGGAACTCTACCCAAAAAGCCAGTCTCTTGAAGGGAAGATGCAATAACCCAGAAAAGGTTAAGTCAAATAGTGCCAGCTTCTGCTGTCATGGATGAAGCTGTGTTGGACCCCATGTTGCAGTCTCTCTGCCAGCTCTGTGCCAATGCTGGGGGATGCCAGGCAGGGAGGGGAGCCGGGGTGCAGGACAGACCGGCCGCCCTCGCCCTCCTCTTACCTCCAAGCAGTGCTGAGGCCTGAGAGAAATGCTTTTCTCAGCACAGTTCTGCTCTAGTTTCTCCCAATTTGAGTAAAAAACGATCTCCAAGGGCTCCGTGGAGAAAACCAGCCCAGGAAGGTGACTTCGCTTCACCTCAAAACCCGGTAAAGGTTGAAAGACGTCATTCCTTATTTTTACATCTTTCCCCCCTCTCCTTCTCACAGCAAAGCTTATAGAGATGTGCAAAAGACCTTTACCATGGAGAAAGAGTAAGTCATCCTCTTCTCCCTCCAGATGTGGATGCAGCTGTCCAAGTAACTCCCCCGGGAGCGTGGCAGGACCTCACTGGGACTAACCAGAGGTCTGCAGCTGCATTTCTGAGAGCTGCCGGTGACAGAAGTGCTTGTTTACATCTAAATGCGCTTATCTCTGAATGGATCAGAAGTTAAAAGGGATTCCAGTTTCCTTATCAGAATCTTTATTAGGGAACCAGACTGTGACTGGTGGTGGTAGGAATTCACTTACTGGGAACTGTCTGTTCCTCCTAACCCTTCACTATTCCCCATCCCTGGGCTTTGCCTGACCTGTGGGAAGGCAAGGAGGAGCTGAGCCCAGCCGGGTGACCATGGTAAGGATAGAAAGGTGCTGAGGGATGTTTCCACTTGGGGCAAGACCACAGGCAAGGGAAGACTATATGGAGGGATGCTCCTCCTATCAGTGAGCCCATATATGGAGAGCACACATCCTTCTGTTAGACTTCTCCTTTCTTTCTCAATTTCTAGTCTAATTTCTATTCTACTGTTAATGAGATGATCCCTTAGGTACTGGTTGGGCTGTGGTCAGGGGTGGTAGCTGGCTAGTGGCAGGATGAAGGCAAATCTAGAGCCTCAGATTTGCAGTCACGTGGCAAACAAGACTGATGGATAAGGCTTGGAGCCCTTTTAAACACAACTTGTGGAATTTGGATCTTTTTTTTTCCCTGGTCTTAAGCTGTAAAATGTAAATCACAACACGAAATTATTTATTTTTTTTTTCTAATAAACAGCAATTTCTAGCACAGAGCAAGCAAGCGTTTTCACTGAGCTCAGCAAGCAAAGCCCACGATCTGCCTGTTCCTGCTATAATGCTGATGCTCTTAAGCTTAACGTCCTCCCTGCCCCTCAATGCTGGCCCAGCAGAAATACCTGCACACGCAGCATCCTGCACATTTTGGCATTCCTACAGGATTTGTGCTCATCTTTTTCACTCCACAAAGAACGTGCGTGTCTCCCGCTTCCTCTCCTTGCACAGCACCTCTTCCAACCCTCGCCTAAGCTGTGGATGCAGTGGTTCAGAGGTTCTGGTTTAGCTAAGCTAAGCCCAGACTCCAGCACCAACAAGACAAGCTCTGTTTATTATTATTGGAGAAATCTTACCATGCTGAAGCCTGGACTCCACACGAGCAGCCTATAATTCAGCCAGTCCTGCAAGTCCCTCTGGTCCGAAGGAGCACTGCTCATACCTGTCCAGCTGGTGAGACTGCTGCCACTCTCCCTGCAATAAGGTCCATAAACAAGAGCCAGATGCTCTGCACATCCAGGCATTCATCCAGGATCTTGCACATCCTGGGAGCAAGACTGTCCTGCACAGAAAGTGCAGCCTCAGTACTCAGGGACAAGGCTGCTTGGCTTTGCAACGCAGCCAGCACCGAAGCAGAGACATCTCAGGTGAACATCTTGGTCTTCACCCCTCTGGGAGAGGACAGCCACAGCTGCAGGAACAGAGGCTGCTCCAGCTCCTGGGGCGAGGACAGACTGCAAAGGTGATGATGGCACATCTGCCAGCACACTCGCAGCCGCTGCGATAAAGACTTGCACAAGAACACAGCGAGAACCGTGGTTGTACTTCATTGCACAAATGATCGACTCCGGTGCGTAATGGGCTGCCTCCATTGCTCTGCCAGCAGGTGCAACTCCCACCGCAGAAAATAACATTTGCCTATTTATGTCAAGCCCTGATTACTGTATTACATGTAAAACAGATCTTTCTTGCAAGCCAAACAAGGAGGGGGGAAGAAGAAAAAAAAAAAAAAGTCAGCTGTGACTCATGCAAGTCAGCAGTGTGATACCAGCCTGAAGGAGCCGTGCTGGGCTGGACACCAGCTGGCTGCCGCGACGGCAGCAGCAGGCACCCTCCCTGCTCCAGCCGGCGCGAGCTGGGCCTCCTGCTCGTCCTTTTTCTTGTAGGGGGGAGAGAGGCAAGAGCTGACGGCTCAGGCTGGGCGCTGTCACGGCCCTCAAACCCTTAGGCTGTCAAAAGGCATCCACGGGGAATAGAAATGCCAACGGTGGTGGAGGCTGGACGCGGTCTGCTGTGCTAACGCGTCTCCTCCACCTCCTCAACAAGGACACGGGGAAAGCTGGCGGCGAGCACACGGGTGACCTACACAGGAGCCTGCTGTGCCTGGAGCCACGCCAGCAGGCAGCCCGGGAGGAACAGGCGTCTCTCACTGCCAGCAGCAGGCTCCGGTGGTCGGCAGATTTGTTTTCCCGTTGTCGCTTGTCCTCGGGCTTTCCCCAAGGACAAGGCTGAGCTGCAGCTATCAGAGCTCCTGGTGCTTTTTGGGCTTGGATCAGGCAGGTTTACACCCTGTTCATCATCACAGGTGCCACTCCCCCCGCAGGAGCTCGGGCTGACCTCCCTAAAAGCAGAGGGGAAGGAAGGCGGCCGCTGGCACCACAGCAGAGGCAGCTCTCACGCACGGCCGCTCGCTGCACAACACCCAGAGACAGAGACACTTCTTTTTTTGGGTGCTAGCACCCACTGAGTCCCTGGGCCCAGCTGCTGACAGGCACGAGCCTGCCAGACCTGCACCAGAGAGCAGGATTTGTGCTTTCACCACTCGGTTCACAGAGACCTTCTATGCTCCTCCCTTATGCACGGTGAAGGTTGTTTCCTTTCACTGCTGAACCTCCACCTGGCCCATTTCTGATGCCCTTTTCCTCCTGAACTAATGCTCCTCCATCCCTCCAACAGTCACAACTGGCCCACCTCCCTGTCCTTTCCCTTGTCACCAGCTCCTTGCTGCAGTCTCTCCAGGCAGGAGCCAAAGCAGCTGATGATGCTTCTTTTGCTCAGCTCAGAGACTGCCATCACCCCCAGGCTTCACTCACGTGCCTGCTCAGCCAAGCCTGCCTGGCCCCACCTAATGACCATCCATTACCTGCTGACACACAAAGCCTTTCAGCCCTCCTCCTCTCCACTTTGCCCTACCTCTTAATTCCAGCTTTGGCCAACACACCCATCTGTCTCCAACCTACTGCCTCAACACAAGTGTTTTACCCCCTTCAGCTGTTCCCTCGAGAAATGACCACTTGGAATAGGGAATTAAAGCCAACACAACCCCCTGGGAGCTCACTGGCACAAGGTACCACCTTTTTAAAGCCCCAACAGGGAAGAGCAAAAAGATGAAGTATTGATGGAAGGGGTTAAAGCAGTTTATTCACAAGCAGTCACACAGGGAATCCACAAAGGGATATTTCACAACCCAAAGGAAGAGAGAGGAGTGTCTGTCTCCAGCACTTCAGGACAGGTCACAGTGTCTCTAAGCCACAAGTGGCCTCGCTCAGCATCACGACTGCAGGCAGGTGCCTGCTGAGCTGTCAGTCCTGCTTGTGCTAACACAGACACCCACTGATTGTGCACAAAGACAGAGCCCCTGGGTTAGGAACACACACACACATGGTCTGAGCACAGGATGGACCTGACAAACAGCTCGGATGAGCTGTCCCTGGAGCACATTCCAAGCATCCCAAGAAAGCAACACAGCAAGGCTGAGATGGGCTTCAGCAGGCTGGGTCAGATGATTGCAAAAGCCCAAGCTGCCATCCCAGTCGCCTTAGCCCAGCCTGCCTCCAAAAAACACATCGCTCACCGCAGCGCCACAGCCAGCCGTGGGCTGCACTGGGGACAGGCAGCAAAAAAACCCGAGGAAAACATCCACTGAAGATCAATTCAGGCTCCAAAACGCTGACCATAGACCAGGGCAAGTCTGAAACCAGAAAATGCTTTATTGGAAAGGTACAAAAAAACCAGTCACTGCAGCTAAATTTACAGCAATAAATTACGTTGTGGCTGTCAAGAGAAGTAATGGACACATACACAGGGCTATTCGCCTTACAAACAGGAATCCACATTGCTTGGTATATCAATAATTTATTTTATAATAAAAAAGCAGCACAAAAATAAATATTGAAATGAAATTACTGAGTAACCACAGAGGATAGAATGAGCTGGTGATAAAAAACAACTTAAAACAGAAGACTTCTATCATTAAAAAAATGAAAGCAAGTATCCACCATCTACAGAAACACCCCAGCAGACTGAAGTACAGACGAAGGAAAACAAATCCACATTACAAAAGTTTTTCGGTTGTGTTTTGTTTC
>VWZW01000753.1:508615-520990 GCA_013397115.1 Edolisoma coerulescens | reverse complement strand
TTTTCTTTTTTACGAAAAATCTGTACGATAAAATGTATATAATTATATATTTATATATATATTTCTCTCTCTTTAAATATTTCCATGTGGTCCTTATGGATATCCAATATGGATTACCTACCATGGCTATGGTATCAACAGCTTTAACAACACCCAGGCCTCTTGTTCTTTATCGAGTGACCAGAGATTTAAGTGCCTACCAGCACCAAACTAGCAATCACTTGGACAAGCCTTTGGCACCCTTCCAAGAACTGGAAAAAAAAGAAATACTTGGCCACAAGGGAAGTGCCACATAAAGATATGTTTCTCAACTCATTCCAACAGCAAGAAGACCCCACGGAACAAAGTTCGACCTCCGTCCCCTTCGGTGAGACAGGTCTGATTTCCCCGGAGGGGTGTCAAGGGCAGCCAGAGGGTGTTCCTATCTAGCCAGGAATGTTATGGAGCTCTGGAGCTGTTTTAAAGACTGGAAGCATTTGGGCATTTTCAAGTCAACTGGCCTTTTTCATTAAAGTTTTCATTTAAAGCCCCAACAGTGCCAGGAGTCTCCATTTTGCCTGTTTTTGGAGGCACCTGTAAGGTCTGGGAAAGTGTCCAATGTCTGTGAGCTGGAGAACATGAGAGGACCAGGAAATGACCGTAACATCTTTCTCTTCCTCAGCTTCTGCTGTGGGAGTCAATAACTGGTACTGATACACAGGACATCGATCTGCCTGTTTGGAGATAGGGGGGGAATGGAGGAGAAATGAGGTAACACTAAGTGTCATCCAAACTCTACGTGTCGGAAAATCATTTGAAGGAAACTCCCTGCTCCCCTCCAAAACACGTGGATCTGGCAGGGGGAACGAGCCCTCAGGAAGCATTTCACTGACACCCTTTCTGGCTCAGTAAGGTCACGGATGTCGATGTTGGGGACTGAATGAGAACCAAGTCTGAGGTTTCTCTTTTCATTAACCTATTTCACAAAGGATCCTCCTGGGAAATCCAGAGACTCCAATGACAAGGTGAAAAAAAAAAAAAAAGAAAAAGCAAGCTAACAACTTCTTCCAAAGACAAGTAGGGCTTCACTAAATTTCTACCAACTTACTGCCATTCAAGGCAAGACAAAGCCTCAAACAACAAATTATACTGGGTGTCAGATGCCAGTTCACTGTCCTCTTTCCAACAACAGTGGCACTTGATTATTCTCTTTCAGTCCAAACCACTTATGAATTCTCCATGATCTTTGTTTTCTGTTCTGGAGCCCAAATTCTCTAAGCTCTTCTCCTCATCTTAAACCTCAGCAATCTCATGCTCTTCTCACCTGCATGACAACAGGCATCGTCCATTCCACAAGTCTCTGACCTGCCCTACAAAACTCACAGTCCCTTTTCTTTCCTACTTCAAGAAGAAAAAAAACAACAACAAAACACACGAACACCAACATAGCTATTTTTTTTTTTTTTTACAGTGACCTGGAAACATTCATTGTTTCATCACTGCTGCGCGACAGCAGAACCTCTCCTTTCAGCTTCCCAAATCCTGCCCACTGCCGAGCCAGAAATCCCTCTCCCAAACCACTGCTCAGAGCCAAACAAACGACTTCTCGATCCCAATTCTTCTGTCCCCTACACACACACACACACTGATTTTCCATCCTGCCCTCCGTGCACCTCTCGGGATAACTCACCCATTTGCAAGAGAAAGCATCAAGTTTCAGGGTCACATTCACACAGGTTGTCTGAACACTGAGGGTTGTTCACTGTACTCTTTGGATCCCAAATTCAGCATCTGATGTGCTATGGAGAGGGAAAGACTCTTCCAAGCTCCCATCTGACCTCCCCATAGCCCTTCTCTGACCACCAAGGACTGGCGAGCGCAGCTCCCCAGCTAAGGATGCTCACCGCTAACCCACCAATGCTTTTGTCAAAGAGGAGACTAAACTGCTCTCCTCCTGGCTGAATGCTATTGCCCTCTAGTTACACTTCAGTGCTTTAAAATCATCCTTCTGAAATACTCTGCACAAACCCCTTCTCATAGTGCTGATCCCAGCAGAACTGTCCCACCTTCTCTCACAGCCAATTCTGCCTCCACCAGTAATACGTGCAGCACTTTTCCTCCTCATCTCCCCTTCTCCTCCCCATCACACTGCTCTTCACAGCATTTACTGTGCCTCCCCTCCCTTCAGCTTCAGGTAATCCAGGAAATAAAAGCTGCTACTTCAAGACTGCGGATCATTTGGAAGAAATAAACTGCATAAATATACCCAATTCACAGGCACACCTTTGGGAAGGAGCTATTGGGAAACTTGGGCTTGGAATAAAGGAGGCTGCAATGTAGTTTCTTTACAGGCCACACAGGTAATGGGGCATATTAAAATATGTAAAATATATATTTTTCCATATTTTAACAGCATGGATTGAAAACAAAAGGTTATTCTTAATGGGTGTGGTCAGACCCAAGCCTTTATCTCCATCATCCTCCCACTCCCATCCACTCTTAGCAGGATGAAATCAAATCCAAAAAGCCTATATTCCTGCCCTCATAATATCAGATGGAAGTGGGGAAGGTAGGGGAGACCCTTCTTACAAGGAGTAGGAGGCCACTAAAGGAAACACTTTTTCCCATACATTCATCTCACATGATGATTTCTACGGTCCATCTGTTTCCTGGCTCTTGAGCATCATTCACGAAGACTCCGGAGGCTCCTCAGGTATCTTCTCCCAGCTGGAAAGCTGCCCACAGCTGAGAGGGGTTTGTGGAGGCAGGGGGAAGGAGGAAGCAGATCTTGCAATTTGTACTGCATACAGAGCTCAAATCCTGGACACGAGAGGTTGATGGAGCCACTGAGTCCAGACAGAAGCAGCCAGTTAAGTTCCCTTTGTAGGAACCCTTTGGGTTTGTTTGTTTTTCTCTTTTCTTTTTTTTTTTTCTTCTGTTTTTTGCACTTTTGGAAGAGACTTCTTCAAATGCCAATTCTTGACGTGACCAAGGACTCCGGAACAATGCATAAGAGCCTTATCCCCTCCCCTCTGAAAGGCTGCTAGTTCCCCCCACCGAGGGCACTAGGACGCTGCTGAGAACGGCACAGAACTGGATGAGATTTCGGCTGATTTCACGATGGTGATGACACTGGTGGTGGCAACTTTGGTCGGGGTAATAGGCCCTCGCGCCACAGTACGAGCAAAGGTCTGGAGTGCTTCGTACTTGGAGCGCAAGGCATCCAGCTCTAGCTTCATGCTGCTGTTTTCTCTGGCCAGCTTCTCCACCTCTTGCTGCAGCTCGACCCGCTGCCTCTCGAGCTCCTCTTTCTGAGTCACACGCTTGATGCGGCAGCTGGCAGCGTAGCCCCGGTTCTTCAGCGTGCGCCTCCGCTGCTTCAGTCGGATGACCTCCTCTTTGGTGAGACCCCTCAGGTGCTGGTTCAGCTCCCGTACGGACATTGACACGAGTTCATCATCACTCAGCACCGGGGCATTCTCTCCTGACTCCTCCTTTACCTGCAAATACCAACAACACAGGGGTAGCGGTGACCCGATGTGAGCGGATGCTCTGGGCGGCAGAAAGAGAAAAGGCCACCCCTCAGCAGCGTGACAGCCCTACCTGGAAAACACCCCTGGTGTGCTGTGGAGAGCACAAGCTCCACTGAAACATCTGGGTTAAACATGGCAGAGATCTGAGCACTGTAGCTGCCTGGGTTTGGGTCACCCTCTTAGGTCAGAGAAACCAGTGAGCTTTACCCAATGTGAACCCAACAGCAAGATTTTCGAGGGGATAAATGTAAAATTGGCTGAAGCCTTTTTTTGTGAAGTCCTTTGTCAGGACCTGGAATTCATACTCAACGCTAAGATGACACCTTTTCCCAGCATTATGCTGGGACACCAGTGCAGCACCTCAAAAGCAGAATAGCTGCTTCGATGCAGGGCTTAATTCAGCATTTTGTGGCTTTTCGCTGAAGATTGCTCATTTGAGTAGTGAACAAAACCAACCATGCTTGGCTTCAAGGACACAGCCCGATTTGGTTTTGCTGGGGCACAGGCCAGACTGAAGTTACATGAGAAAACCACCAAGGCCTTGTCCTTTTCTCAAGCACATTTGCCACCACCATTATTTTCAGAATCACAGAATTGTTTAGGCTGAAAAAGACCTTCAACATCACTGAACCCAGAACTTTTAAGACACCATCCTTTTGTCTTTTCAGAGACTGCAGGACATATGGAGTGAAGAGCCAAAACACTGGAAAGAAATTTTCAATAATGAATTAACACCATCAAGCTGGTATGTCCGAGGCATTTACTGTCTCATGGATCTGGGAGACACCAGCTGAACACGTCCCTTCCCCAGTCCTGAGAGTAAAAGTACTTCATTTCCAAGCCTGGGAGCACTGGTTTCAGGATGCTGCCAATATCTCCTATAGTCAGAAGACTCTTGGATAGCTGCTGGGATATGCCAGCCTCCATGCCATCTCTCAGACCTCTCTCTTGGTATTGCCAGTATTCTTCTACCCTAACTTTTCCTGCAGACAGTGGGAAATTGTATCAGCACCTGTCTGTAAGGGTCTCTTGGAATGAAAAAGAACAATCACGTACGAACAACATCGCACAGTTCTGCGACAGCCTCCCCAGCCACCCAGCACCACCCACTCAGCTTCTTCCCTACCTTTAATGCCTTGTTCGGTTTGGGATTAGTCGTCATAACCTGAGCACAGTCTTCCGGACAAAACTGCTCAGAAATTGCAACTGGAAAAACAAAACAAGGTTTCCAGGTTAATCTCGGAGATGAGGGCAGGAAGAAGATACCCAACACACAGTCCAAACCCCCAACTCAAGCACCATTTAAAGAAATAACCACACAGTTGTTTGAAGCACTGGGATGGATTCAGACATCACTTACCCTACTCGGATAAGAGAAAGAGAAATTTGTGTTGACAAGCGCATTGCTTTTGAACACCAAGACCTCATACTTTGCTATTAGCCACACTAAGATCCAGCAGAGAAGACAGGGCAGGGAGGAAAGAAGGACACCCACACTCATCTGTAAACAAGAGTCACACTAAGCACCACGCACCACCTTGCCATGTGCCGCCCCTTCCCAAGGGGAGAATGGAGCGTGGCCTCCAAGGCCCCGTCACCGGCTCACCTCCCTCTGGAGGAATCAGAGACGCTCCAAATGGCCTATTAGGGGACTGAATTAAGAGTTACCTCTGCTCATAAAAGGCACTAAAAAGCCACAAGACAACAACTCCCTTCATTCTCATTTTGATGATTATTAACCCGGCTCAAAATTGAGCCGGCAACCCAGAGAGAAGCTGCCTGGTTTGTAACCTGCTTCCAGCGCTGTCCCCACCCAAAGGAGACGCGACCAGAAAACTCAAACAACAGAAACAAAAGCCCCCAACAACAAAGCCAGGAAGGAGTTCACCTCTCCCAACCCACCAACACTGTTGCTTCCCAATCCTCCAGCCCCAGACTGCGAGAGCAGACCTGCTTGATATTTCTAGTGACGTGGAGGCATGTCCACCGCCAGCCAGGCCGTCCCCTGCCGTGACACTGCCCTTCACTCTCACCTTAGCCAGCGACTACACCCCTCCGACCAGCGCCTTGCAGAAAATCCACCTGCCCGCACCTCCACCCAGCCCCTTCACCCCGTGGTGACGGCAGCACGGCGGCCCGATGGTACCTACCCCGGGAGAGGCACCGGCAGCCGTGCCACCATCACAGCCTCTGCTACGGCTCCCCAGCGGGGAGGGGGCGAGGCGCCGGTGCCCCCGACGCAGGGCGGCTTCGAGGGCTGCACACCCGCGGCACCGCAGAGCGCTGCCTGTCTGGCGGGAGTCCTCTCTCTCCCCCCACCTTTTCCAGCCCAGCCCAAACCCTCCCCATTTCCACGTCTGCATCGTGTCACACATCCTAATCATTCATGAAAAATCCAGCCAAAGCATCCCAAGCATGATTCCCTTCTGATAGTTGCCATGGTGACCTTGGGAAAGTAGCCAACCCGGAGACAGTCACCATGGAAACAGAGAAGCCCAAAAGCAATAATGACTTCAGGTCATGTCTGTGCAAAGACATCACGAGGTCGTCGGAGAGTAAACAAACTCATTCATATCTGCAAACAGGGGTGGCGGGATTTGGGGGGTGCAAAGGTGGGACGTGGGGACCAGTGGGAGCCCGGTGGGTGAAGGCGCTGGCTCAGCCCGTGCTGCTGTCACTTGAATTTTATCAGTCAAGACACCTCATCATCACACGACTTACGTAAAAATCAAGATGAAGAGCAGGAGGGGAAAAAAATAATCCTGTAATTGCAGAGCTGCAAGATACTATCCTAGATATTAGGGAGTGTATTTAGGCACCTCCTCTATTTTTAAGCCCGAGACAGCACAGCTCTCCATGTCTGGAGGAGGGACAAGGACAGCCGCACAGCACACAAGCCAAGATGCTCCGTGATGAATGGACCACTTACAGCAACTGGTGTGCACTGCATTTTCTAGAGCATCACCGAGTCCTTCCCCGCTCTCCTCCAGCATTCAGCCCCACCCCGGGCACACCTCCAGCCACAGCCCCTGTCTCGACAGGACAGCAGGAGTGGGCAGGGCACTGGGCAAGATGGGGGCAAGTCCCAGCCCCCCGCAGCTGCCTCCGACAGACGGGGATGTGCCCAACCTCTGCGTGCTCCTCAGGGCAGCACCTCCTGCGAGCACAGGCACCTCTTCAGACCCCAGCACTGCCCTTTCACCGTCCATCGCTTCCCCTCCGCACCAGGCATTTGCTGCCCACTCCTACCTCCCGGCCGGAGGCGCAGACGTAGGCACTGGCAGCTGGGAGGAAGGAAAAAGCTCCTTGTCTTGGCCAACAGGTCTCGGAGCCGAGCAGCGCAGAGGCGCTGCCAGCGCGTAGAGGAAAGGGCCGGCAGCCCCCTCCCTGCAGAGGCACAGCCGGGCCGCAGGCAGTTGGTGCCATAGTTATGCAGTGAGTCACCAGCTGTTTACAGAGTTTGAGCGCTCACATTCCCACAGCATCAGAAACTCTTCCTTCCCTCGGCGGCATCCCCCCTCCCTCGCCGCCCCCATCCCTACAAGGGAAGGGGCGCGCTGGGCGCGCTGGCCGCTCGCCGCGCCGCGAACGCCGGAAAAGGAAAGGCAAAAAGGAGGGGGAGGCCAACGACAGCCCCGTCACACCCACCAAGTGCACAAAAAGCCTTCTGATCCTCACCCAGCGCGTCTTCAAAGCGTTTTCTGCGCCAGCCGATGGAAAAACTGAACGCGGCCACTTGGCTGCGCGGAGATGGAAAGAAATGTAAAGTATCACGGAAAACAAGAGCCGAGGGGTGAGGGTGCCTCCAGTGGGGGTCAGCGTGAGGGCTCACCTGCCACCCCCAGCAATGCTCCGGCTCTGAGTGATGAAACCCTTCTGGTCACCTGTTGCTCCGTGTCACCAAAGCAACAGCTCCTTACCCTGCACATTCCTCCGCGGACAGCACAGGCGCTCGGCACAGCGTCTTCTGCCGCACACCTGCCTCCCCCCCACACACCAAGGCACCCTGGATGGGCCAGCATCCATCCCAGATAGGCTGGGATCCACCCTACTGCACCAGGGGCCATGGGCTGACTGGCTGACATGGCCACGGCTGCTGCTGACACAGAGATTAATGAGGAAGTTCAAGGCATCATCAGGAACTGTGATGCCAGACCCTCTCAAAACAAGGGTGGGAGACTGTGGGCTGGCCTGACCCAAAGGGTAAGATTTCATAGAGCAAGGAGAAACACTCAAACAGGCTCAAGTCCCACACTCAGATATGAGTGCCAGGGAGTCTTATCTCTGCACTAGGTGAAGGCACAGGTGTGGTCTGGGCTCTGCTCGAAACCGATACAACAACACTTGCAATCCTCATCAGCAGTCCTCCAGGGCCTTGGGTCCCATCTCCTCATCTACCAAATCCTTCCCATCACGACTACTTGAGACTATTCTCAGCTACCAGCAAGAAGACACTAAAAATCAGCATGGCATCTCCCACAGTTACAAAGCAAAACCCCACAACAGAATCGTAAACCACTCCGCAAACAAGCCATACCCAGCAGCATTCCCTAAACACGCTGCACAGGGGTCTTCTGGGACCCTGCCTGCGATTTGATTATTAGAACCCTTTTAGTCTTTACCCTACTCCTGCCCTTCTTTCCTTAATTGCGTTTGCTGCATCACATCTAAAATTAGGAGCTCAGCTTTTTGGAACGAGGACTGCGTTACATCCCTGCTCTGTAAGCAGTACGACACACTTCGAACGCCACATCAATAAAGCAGCAAGTAGTATTACACCAACTGTGAGAGGAAAAAGCTTTTCCAGAGCAGCTCCACGCTCGTATTTACAGCAAGTGTTTTGACTGTGGGTTACATAAAGAGCCCTTGTAATTCTGCAATAAAGTTACCCATTGACAGCCTTGCCAACGCCCTCTCCCTCTCTCAGACAGCTCCTATACCTCCTGCAGCATCATCCCGAAAACCTGGAGGTCTCCAGCTGACATCCTAAGCCTGACAGTCTCAGCTTCGAGCATCTAGAGATCTCAGTTCCTTCGCTTTGAAAGGGAAAGGCAGCAGAAAGCCTGACTCAGGCAGAGGTAGGACAGAGCTTTCCACACAAGGCTTGCAATTAAGAAAGAAAACATGCCAGAGTGAGATTTCAGACTTTCCACGCTACAGGGCTTTCCAAGCGCATTACACATTAAGGAATTACTATAAAGTCACTGCCGACACCCGACAACTGCGGATGAACTTGAATTTTAAAAACTCTTTCTACACTGAAAGACAACCCCAGCCAGAACATGAGTGCCTGGCAGACAGCCCTGCTGGTGTTTAGCTTCCATCCTCACACACATACAGCAAACTGAAAACATGCAACCCTCACCTTCCGCCGGGCCAGCGATGACTTCCCAAGGGCAGAAAAACAGCGCAAGGTTCAAGCGGCGACAGGGATCTCTGCCATCATGTCTCAATTCGGCACCGACAGCTAGGCAGGGAATACTCTACTCATTCCCAAACGCAGCCATTTAATTCCTAGGCAGCTGTTTAAATTTCTCGTTTATCCACAAGTTATTCCCAGCTCCAGAGCGCTGGCCAAACGGATGTGCCTACCACGGGTAACATCTGAGCTGACAGGTGAAGGCAACTACAGATGCTTAAATCCTCGTCGCCGTGCCTCTGCCGCTTGGAGGGACGACACGGATTTCCAGCACATTGCAGCATGGTAGGCAGAGCACCATCCCTCTCCCCATCATTCAAAAAGCCATTCTCCTGCTCTGACAACCTTCACACATCCTGTAAGGCAGACTGACGCTTGTCACTCATTTGTAATGAGAGCGGGGAGGGACAGGCTGGTGGTGTGAATCAGAGAGTAGAGAAGCATATGCGAGGCAATATATTTGACATGAAGAGAGAGAAGACACAAGGAGGGGGTGAGTCACTGTTTACTGTTCTAGAGGAGCTCCACGCAGCCCTCGCCCAGCTGGCCAGCTTTCCATTTCCCTTATGGATCGGAACCAACATCCAGCAGCAAAGAGGAGATTCAGGAACCTTCAGAGCACATTTGAGAGCTGCCAGGACACAGCTCTCAGAGGCGCTCTCTGGGGAAGCCTGGACACGGATCAGACAGTCTTGAGTGGTTTGGTAAACAACCTAGTCAGAAGCTGCAGAGAGCCTGTGGTTAGGGAGCAGGGATACGGAGTACCAGGCGGGTACGCCTGTGTGTCACCTCTGAAACTTCATGGAGGAGGAGGCTGAAGGGGAAAGGTATGCAACAGCCAGCCCTGGTACTGACAAGCTCACAGCGCTTTTTCCATCACGTGCTTGTAAAATGCGGTGACAGAGATATACTGGAATTACACCTCAGCATCACCAGCCCAGAGATGCATCTCCCCAGCCAGACAAGCTGAGCCACCAAGCAACAAATAACTTGCTCGGACGCACAGCCAGACCCTGGGGCAGAGCTGGGATTGGGATTCCTAACTTTGCTGCTCCTGACCCCAAATGCCAGCTGTCAAGCCAGAGATCTTCACTAACTGCTAACAACGGAACACAGCGGCTTCGCTACTTGGCGTCCTGCAATATTGCAGAGCAGTGGGATCCACTATGCAGCCTGTCCCTCCACTCGGGAGCGCAGTGCCAGGGTAATTGCTCTCATTACTGCCTTCCCCCAGCCCGTGCGCTGATGGCCACAGAGCACTGCATCGCTTGTGCTTGCTTCATGCTTGGAAGACTCTCTGCCCAAGTTTGAAGATAGCCTCAAACAATAGCTGAGACAGAAGTGGAAACTGCCTGTTCATCTCTACAGGGTGCTGAGCCTGAAACTTCCTGATAATTGAAAGTGCTAGCACCGCTCAAGTATTTCACAGCTGGATGTTTACAAAAATGATCAGCAAGCGAGCTTATCCCACAAACCCCAACTGCCGCAGGGGCCAGCGCTCCCAGCTGTCCTTTCTTTGCTTCCCAAACATCTCACACAGCTAGAGATTTTCAATACCAAGTCCTGCAGCACATTCCATGCCATTAATCATCTTCCAATGTTGATGGAAATCAGAGGGTATCAAGCTGATCTGTATTTTTCCCTTTCAAGAGGCACACAGCAGTACTGAACTCCATGCCGCAACAGATTGCTGAGACGGGCGACGGCGCAGAAATGACATAAAACATGACAAAGCACACTGTCCTTGACAGGCAAGCAGGCAAGAAAAAAAATAAAAAAGCCAACAAATTCCTGCTTTTGGTTCAGAAACAGCTGTGAAGCAAGGCAAGAACCTGGCGTAATACAGCCGGGAACATTTAACAGGACTCAAAGCCCTGTCGAGCTCAGAGGCCACAGAAGCGGGCAGGGTGTCCTGACGGCGGGAGCCACCGCGTGCCCAAGCTTGCGGCAAGCGGCCCCTCGCTGCTCGCTGCCAGCGCCGGGGCCGGCGGCTCGGCCGGGCGGGAGCGGAGTTAACGCCGGGGCCGCGCAGCCCTGCGCGCTGCCATTGGGCGGCCGCGGCGTCCGTCAGCCCGAGGAAGTGACTGCACGGGGAAGGCTTGAGGAAGGGCTCTCCGCAGGCAGCACCGCGGACACACACGGAAGGAGAGGGGGGGGGGAAAAAAGCGGAGGGACGCACGCTGCTTTCATCGGTGAGGAAAAAAAGAAAAATCGCCAGGTAAACTCATTCGCTGCTGCAACCCCGACAGCACCCACGGCACGACGCGCCGGGCTGGGGCGCAGGGCTGCGCCCGCCACAGGGCTTANCCTCTCACTGGCTCCCTCCACCTTCCGCAGTCCCAGCTCAGCTTTAGGCACGCTGGCAAAGGAGGGGGCGGCCAGGTGAAAGCGAAAATGGAGGCCTTTCCCTTTTCTGTAACAACTTTGCCCAAAGGGGGCTCGTTCCTAATTTGAGACCTCATGGCCTGCTTTCAGCAGAATCTGTAAAATAAATCCTCCACGGAGCAACCCACGAGGGAGGGGAGCGGGCTCTCAGCCCGAGGAAGAGGAGGAGGAGGAGGAGGAAGGAAACAGACCCTGACACACTGTGAGAGTTTGGAGATCTCAGTTCCCGTCACTCGTGGCCTGGATGTTTCCCCACCTTATGCCGCTGCCGTCACGGGGAGCTTGAAGAGGTTCCCCCCACCCACCTCCTCGCTTCTGATTAAATCCCCAAAGCGTCCCGCACCCACCAGACAGTCACGCGGCACTGCCCGCTCCCGGAATGTCACCGTCCCCTCTCCTCCCACTGCCCGTCCCTGGGCGGCCGCAGAGCGCCCCGTTTCCAGGGCGGCCCCATGCACACGCATCCCTCCCTCCCCACAGGCTCCGGGACCAGCCCGAACGCACCACGCACCTCTCCCTCTTTCGACCCAACCAGCAGCTGTGTTCAGCAGAGATAAGCCCCCCACCGGCCGCAGCCCTGACCCCCAGCCCATCCGACGGGCAGCGACGCGCCCGCCTGGCGTTCCCCGGTGGCGGCTGCTGCTGCCCGATAACCCCGGGCGGAGAGCGGATCACGAAGCCGCCACCACGCCCGGCCACCGCCGCACGCCGCGGCCACGCTGCCCGGCCCCGGCTGCGCCCCGGCTCCCTCCGTACTACAAAAGCTGCTATTTTTAGTCGGCGGAGCGCGCGGCGTCACAACAGGTTTCCTCACATGTATTTTAAGAGCCATTCAAAGGCAGAGGCAGGCAGCGCGCTCATCCTCGGGGGGAAGAAAAATAACAACAAGAGATAGGAACGCATCACCCCGGCAAACACCCAGGGGACCCCTAGCCCCACGTCCTCAAACGTGCGGGCGGTGCTGCCAGCCCCGTCCCACGGGGGTTGAGCGGTGCCGGCTCCGCGCTGGTGCGAGGTGACAGAGGGAAGATGTGACCGCGGGGCCGTCGCGCCCCCGCC
>VWZW01000753.1:457190-508422 GCA_013397115.1 Edolisoma coerulescens | reverse complement strand
CCGCCGCGCCGCCGACCAACCAGCGCCCCCGCCGCTTCCGGCATGGCGCGTCACCGCGCGCGTCACCGCGCGGCCCGCCCCGCCGCCGCGTCACCGCCCGGGACCGCCCGCGCGGTTCATTCATGGGGAAGGGCGCCCGGCGGGCGGGGCGGCTGCTGCCGGCACGTAGTCGCCCCCTCTTCGTCCTCGTCCCCGTCCCCTTCCTCATCTCCATCCGTATTCTCATCCTGATCCTCAACCCCATCCTCATCCTTCCTTCCTCCCCATCCTCACCCTGGTCCTCATTCCTCTTTTATGCCCCTTCAGCCCCATCCTCGTCCCCGTCTCCTCTACAGCACTCCCCGTGCTCCCGCCCCGCTGCGGGGCTCATCCCTCTCCCGACAGCTCGCTGCCAGCTGGATCAGCCCCGATGGAGGGCGCGCAGCGTCGCCGGGGGTTTTGCGCCCTCACACACGGGTGCGTTTTGTAGAATCGTAGAATGGTTGGTTAGGGAGGGACCTTAAAGCTCAGCGCCTTTCAACCCCCCTGCCATGGGCAGGGACACCTTCCACTAGACGAGGTTGTTCCAAACCCCATCCAAACTGGCCTTGAACACCTCCAGGGACGTGGCATCCACAACTTCTCTGGGCAACCTCTGCCAGTGCCTCACCACCCTCACGGAAAAGAATTTCTTCCTCACATCTAATCTAAACCTGCTCTCTGTCAGTTTAAAGCCATTACCCCTTGTCCTGTCACCACACGCCCCAGTCAAAAGTTCAGGCTTTCTTGCAGGCTCCCTTCAGAGTGGGAAAAACAGCAATAAGATCTCCCTGGAGCCTTCTCTTGTCCAGGCTGAGCAATCCTAATTCTCTGTACCTTTCCTCATAGGAGAGGTGCTCTGTCTCTCTAATCAACTTGGTGGCCTCCTCTGGGCTCGCTCCAACAGCTCCATGTCCTTCCTGTGCTGAGGACCCCGGAGCTGGACACAGCACTGCAGGTGGGGGTCTCACCAGAGCAGAGCAGAGGGGTAGAATCACTTCCCTTGACCTGCTGGCCACTCTGCTGTTGATGCAGCCCAGGACATATTTGGCTTTCTGGGCTGCAAGAGGCTCATATCCAGCGTCTCATCCACCAGCACTCCCAAGTCTTTGGAAGGGCTGCTCTTGATCTGTTCATCCCCCAGTCTGGATTGATACTGGGAGTTACCCAGACCCAGGTGCAGCACCAGTACCTGGCCTTGTTGCAGGGCAAATGGTGGTGGGGAAGCGTGTCCTGGGCATCCCAAGGCTCTTGGGACGACTCAGTTGTTCCTTGGGCTCCTTGAGGTGGCCACTGGCCAGCCTTGTCCTCCTCCACCAGCTGTGAACCAGCCTTTGCCCAGCACTGCCTGTCCTGGAGCCCCCCATGCGCTGCGGCAGGGCCAAATCCTGCCCAGGGCTGGATCCTCAACCCAATCTTTGCACTTTCCTCATGCAGTTGTGTGAGCTGCTAAACATCACCCTGACCCAAATGGTGTGAGCAGCATTTCGGACCCCAGGAGCATCCAACAATGATGATAATGCATCAAAAAATGTAATAACACAGGCAGTTGTCTAAACCCAACTGCCTCCATCTCAGCCGGGCTCCCTTTGATTTCTTTGTGTCCGTAATCATATTAGAAAGTCAATTTGTGCTTTCCAGCCTTGGAGCCAAATATTGGAGCAGCTCTAAAGGGCCATAGTTGAGGCTTTGAGCAAGATCCCATCTTTCCCTGCTCCCTTTGAACAACACAAGCTGCAAAACATGGGGAGCCTCATGTCTGGCACAGCCCCGTGGATCTGGGCAGCCAGAGCAAGGTTTAGGTGAATGCACCTCCCTGGTGTTAAGAAATCCCTGTTTATCACTGGAACTGAGCTAATGAGGTTGGCTAAAGCTCCCAGGTGGTGGCATGAAGCTGCTTCTCAATGTAGCTGCAACAGCTTTGGCCTTCACCTCTCCCAGATTTGCAGACACTGGTTGAAATCCTGCACTGGGTGCTGGGACAGGGTGAGCTAAGGGTTGGAGGGCAGATTTCAGCCATCCCTGTGGTCTCCACTGATGCCTCTGAGGTTTGTCTCCAGATCTCCTCTCCATCCAGGAGGGTTCTGGTGGCTCAGAGAGCCAAGACAAGCAAGGAGAGGGATGCTGGTTGTGGGAGCTTTGGGGCCATTGATGTCCCCAACACAGCCACCTGCCCCTGTGCTCTCTCTGAGTGGTAATAACCAAGAGTGGCCAGAGCCATCATAAATCATCCAAGGTTTATCCCTGGGACATCGACAAGATAGTGGTCCTCAAGGGCAGGAGGGATGGGCTGGCTGCATCCTGGATGGGGGTTTCACCCTCTGCGGTGACAGCCCCACACCAGAATTGAGGTATTTCTCCCTGTTTTTGCAACAACATGGGGTTTGATAGATCACATATGGCAGTAGGGGAGTGGCTGTGTCACCTGAAATTCTGTTTCTGGGTGAATTGCCCTGTTCACAACAGGTTACTTTTCATTTTCATTCCCTGGGGAAAGTATCTCTGCTCCAAAGGTCTGTTTTCGTTCACTGCTGAACTTTAGACTGCGGTGGCCTTCAATAGTAAACAAGGAGCAGCTCTCCAGTCCCTTAAAAAGTGGGAAAGCCTGTGCAGTACACACACTTGTTAAGCAAATGAAGAGGAGTGCATGGGAGACAGGACCTCTGGTGAGAACTTGGATGGAAAAAGGGCGGTGTTCTGGGATGTGTGGGTTTTTGTGAGTCTGGCCCACCTGCTGTGTGCTCAAAACACGCCCACCATCACGATTCCCTGAAGTCACTGAGCAGGGATAAAGCGCTCTCACCCTACAAGGGAGCACAGAGGCATCCCTTCTCTGGCTTTTGACACCCTGCGTGCATCAGCTGGGGAAAACCCTAAACCCCCGCCGATCTCCCATATACTCTCCACTCTTGAACAGCACCGAGCGTAGACACAAACATTAAAAACAAAACAAAAAAAACACACAACGCGGAGGGGCGAGCGGAGGAGGGGCGTGTGGGGATGCGCCGCTACTAGAGAGGCGCGGTAAGGAGCCGGCTCGTCGGGTGTTTACGGCGGAGCCGGCGGAGCTGCAGCGCCGGGAGCGCTGCCCGCCCGCTGCCGCTGCCCGCAGCCACAATGTCAAGAGGAGACACGTGTATGTAAGCGCCGGCCCGGCCGGATCGGGGCCCGCAAGCGGGCAGGGGCTGCCGGGGCGCTCCGCTCCCCGTGCCCGCCCGGGGACGCCCCCGGCTGTGTGTCCCCGCCACCCCACCACGAGCCCTGGGTGCGTGTGCCGGCGGCCTGCCCAGGGCGCTGGGCTTCGCTTGGGCACGGCGGGTGGGCGCTGCCGCCCCGGAGCCGCCCGGGCGTGGGGAAGCGGCGGGCGGGTTGCATAAGGCGGAGGCGCTGCCGCTCGGGGAGGTTCGCGGCCAGGCCCCGGCGGGTTGAGCCGGCGTGGTGGCCGAGCTGGGGGAGCGCTGCCGGGGAATAAATCTGTTTGTGGGGGATTAGAGCCGTTTTCTGAGCCTTTGCAGGGAGCAGGGGGAGGGGAGCAGGGTCTGAGTGAGAGTGAGGAGACGGAGAGGAGAAAGTTGTGTCTCTTTTTTTAAGGTGCTGAGATTGCTCCCTGCAAACTCATCGGGAACATGGGGGTCCTCCTTTGCTTACAGTCCAGGAGGTGTTTGCTTGAGAGGTCGTTAGAATCAGCTTTTATCAGTGGAAAGCAAGGACTAATGCCATATTCCCAGCCATCCCATTCCCAGCCCTCCCCGGGTCTAAAATCTCTGAGTCAGGGCTTTGGACAATGATGACAGAGGATGCTCGAAGAGGATGCTCAGAGCAGAGACTGCTCCACACCTTGGAGCCGCAGCTCTCAGCACCACAGCTTTGTTCCCACAGGCAGAGCAAGCTCGGTTTTGCTTGCACCTTCCAGAAACACTGCAGCCCATAAATTCAGACCTGGGAAAAACTCCTTGAGGGGCCACTCTGCCACCTCCCAAAAGCAGATGGCGCTTTGTCCTCTGGGGTTGGTGGCCAGTCAGGTGTCAGCATTTCCCCACACTTAGCAGGGTCAGGACCACCTGACCTTGGCAAAGCCTTCCTTTGCTGAGTTTGCCGGGCGCATCTTGGCCTAAGGTGACTATGTGATGCTGCAGAGTGCTGAGGCAGGCAGGCTCTGCCTGAGCCACAGGCATCAGGAGAGGGGGAAGCTGTCCTTGAGGCCTGGGCAAGCTCTTCCCCTCTGTCTCCTTCACACCTGCCACCATTTCCCTTCCATCCAGCACCAGGACAATGAAGTCATACCAGAAGCTGACAACAGCACAGCCAGCAGCATGCCGGGTGGAAGAGGAAGGGGCTGCCCCGCTGCCCACCGGCCGAGGGAAGCTGGCCCCGTGGTGGGTGGGCAGCGGGCTGCTGGTGGTCGCTGTGCTGCTGAGCACTATCACTGTCTGGGTGCTGCGGCAAGTATCGGGGGGCTGGCTCGGACCCACGCCACCCCCAAAATGTCTCCTGGTACCTGAGAGCCACCGCTTTGACTGCTACCCCGAGCGGCGCGTGGTGGTGACCCAGGAGCTGTGTGAAAGCCGAGGGTGCTGCTTCATCCAGACTCCCCCACCCGTAGAGGGCAAGCGGGGGGTGCCCTGGTGCTTCTATCCCCCTGACTTCCCCAGCTACACCCTGGAGAGCCTCAACCAGACAGCGCTGGGCATGGTGGGGTTGCTGGTGCGAAGGGAGAAGGCCTATTACCCCCGGGACATCGAGAGGCTGAGGCTGGATGTGGAGTTTGAGACAGACACGCGGCTGCACATCAAGGTGAGCTTCCTGCTGGCTGCCCTCAAGAGCCTGTCACTGTGCTCCTGACCCCTGCACCTATCATCCCATAGGTGGCCATCCCTTGCTTGGACCAAGTCTGGAATCTGTTGTGCTCCAGGCACGGCTGTGTGGGGCCAATGAGCATCTCCAGCCCTTTGCCCTCTTGCTTTGCTGCTCTTTAAAGCACTTTTTCTCTCTCTTTGCAGATAACAGATGCAGCCAGCCCACGCTATGAGGTTCCCCTCGATGTTCCCCGGGTGATGAAGAGAGCGGAAAACCCCATCTACAGTCTGAACTTCTCCTGGGACCCCTTTGGGGTGCTGCTGCAGCGCAAGGCAACAGGGACAGTGCTGTAAGAACCCACCTTGTCCTCATCCTGTAACAGGTGGAGAGAAGCTTGTCCCACCCTAGGCAGGCTCCAGCATGCTTCCCAGAGGTTTTTCATTAGGAAAACCCATGCTGTGACATCTCCAGCCAATTATTGCTCTTTGTCTTGCATCTTTTGGGAGGTGCTCACATGGGGATGTGGCAGCACGTGGCTTGCTGGCCCCATGGGCTGGCCACATGCTTGCTATGGCCATGGCAGAGCTGTGTGGGATCAGCACCTCTCCAAAAACTTCCCAGTACCCTGATCCCTCCCCAGGTCCTACAGAAGCCAAACATTGTGTAGGTCCTGGCACATCACTGATAAGTGACCTGGTGGCTCAGGAAAAAGGCCATAGAACAGTTGTGGCTTTGTCCTCTCCCTGCATTTGGGTTTCCTTGGCTGTCCAAGTTATAGGGACACCCACAGCTCCAGGCTTTATGTGGAAAAGAACTGTGGGTGACTTTGCTGTACAGCTTCTGTCACCTCCACAGCCTTGCCCACACTAAGTTGGTGGCAAGCACCAACAGCTGGGCAATGTCTGGCCAGGGTGTTTTGGGATCCCATCTTTTCCTCCTCCTTCCCGTTTGCTGGTGGCTGTGGTCCATCCTGTACTTGGGAGCTGCTTATCAGTGACAGCAGGCTGAGAAACCCCATGGCCATATCACCTCAGTGGTTAATAATAACCCAGGTGGAAACTTCTGTGTCAAAGGGAAGGCTGTGCTGTGCTGGGACAGGCTGGGTTGGGCTCAGGCTATGCCTTGTGTCCAGCCAGACCCGACTTTGCTCCTGGGCCAAGGTGTTGGGACTAGATGCAGGGTGGGATGGACTGCTAGACTGCCCCTTGAGATGCTTTGAGAGGGAAGAGATCAATTATTGATGGGTAAATGGATGCTAATGAATCCCAGAATCCTTTCTTGACTCTCTCTCTTACTTGGTGTCACCCTGGCAGGCTCAACACCACCGTGGCCCCCTTGATCTTTGCTGACCAGTTTCTCCAGATATCCACATCACTCCCATCCAAGTTCCTCTATGGGCTGGGGGAGCACCGTGGCAGCTTCCTGCACAGCCTGGACTGGAACACCCTCACACTGTGGGCCCGTGACGTCTCTCCCACGGTACATCTGCCCTCTCCCCGTGGGGGTGCAGGGGGTGAGGACACGGGTGCCACTCTCCTGTGCTTTGGACAAACACTGGGAAAACACGGCAGGGGTGGGCAGCAGCACTGGGAGAGGCTGGGGATGGTGGAGGCCGAGGGGCAGGTATGTGCCAGGGAGGATTTCAGAGCAATTGCAAAATGCTCTTGGCACTCCAAGGGCACTGGGTGTTTCCGCTCCACCCTGCTCCTCGTGCAATGTGTTGTGGTGAGGCAGGAGGTTTCTCCCTCACCCAGCCCAGCTCAGTCGCAGCCCCTGAGCTGGAGGAAGAAGCAGCCTCCCATGGCCTTAAGCACCAGCCCTAAACCTATCCTCATTCCCTGCCTTATGCTCCAGAGGGGTGACAGATGCCTGGTTAGGTGCTGGCAGCATATGCAGCTCAGGGTCATTTAGTCACCTTCAGTGACATGGGGCTCTCCTGCTTTGCCCTCTCTGCTGTCTTACCTGGCACTTCTCCTTGCAGGAATCATTCAACCTGTACGGCGCTCACCCCTTCTACCTGCTGATGGAGGAGGGCGGAGACGCTCACGGCGTTTTCCTCCTCAACAGCAATGCCATGGGTAGGTGCCCAGGGGACCCTGCCCAGCTTGTCCCTGGTGGAGGACCTGGCAGACTGGGACAGATGGGAGCTGCTGGAGTGGCCAGTTTGGGAACTTGGGGTGAGAGGAAGCCGCAAAAGGGAAAGATGTGGCTTGATGGCTCCGTTATTGAGCGCAGCCATCTGTTTCCTGGCTACGGCGAGGCTCTTTAGCAACTGCCGAGCAGTTTAACCACACGCCCAGCTGCCGAGCTCATCAGGAAAGCAAGTCCCTTGCATGCAGGTCCGTGCCCATTCCCCCTCCACCGAGGTGTCCTTGCCCCCGGGCCCGGCGGCGGGGCACGGCTGGGGTGCAGCCGGGGATGCCGTCTGTCGCCCGCGCTCTTCCCAGCTGTGCTGCGCCAGCTGCGGCCGTGGGATCTGCCCCTGTGAGCCAGCTGATAACAGAGCAGCTCCCGCGGGCTCCTGCTGTGTCGGGGGCGGCACCAGGACCACCCGTCCCTCCCAGCAGCTGCTGCTTGCAGCCAGCTGGGACGATGCTGCTCACACCGGGGCTCCGGCAGCTCCAGCTGCGCTCGGCTCTGTCGCAGTGATGCTGCCGAGGAGGAGCTCCTGCGAGATGCAGCCACCTGAGCTGAGGTGCAAAGGCTCCTCCATGTGAAAAGCTCTTCCCAGGAAAGGCCTTGCTCCCACATGCTTGCTTGTACGAGTAGCTGTAGATTCACTTAGGAGGGGATTTTGGGAGAGGACATGAAGGAAAGCACTGCACTTAAGTGCTTAGTCTTGGTCCAGCAGTGGAAGCTGGCACAGATTTGAGCTTAAAGAGCAGATTTTCAAGATAGCATAAACCAATGATCTCTCTGGGCTGTGGTGGTTTAAGCTTCCAGACACCCATTTAGCATCTGCTGAGTGCAAGGCAGGGATTTCTCTATTCCCCTGAGCATTGCCTGTGGTGCTGCCTGGGCCCCATCATGGGGGCTGAGTTCTGGGGGTTGCTCCCCAGTTGTCACTACCTTTTTCTCTTCTCCTTCCCACTCAAAGAGGTGGCCCTGCAGCCTGCTCCAGGCCTGACCTGGAGGACCATTGGAGGGGTGCTGGATTTTTACATCTTCCTGGGGCCCGATCCCAACATGGTCATCCAGCAGTACCAGCAGGTGATAGGTGAGTGCCCACACCCCAACACAGCTATCTGCAGGCACCTTCCCCATGCCCACATCCCTGTCTCACCCCAGCTTCACCACCATCCCCAACCCTCTCAACCGGGGAGGGATCAGCATCCCCCAGCCATCCCATCCCCAGCCCTTCCAGCACACTGTGGTCAGTGATCACCTTTTATCCTCCCTCTCCCCTTACCATCCCATCCTTTTGAGATGCTGCTGTCATCTTGGGAAACCCCATCCGTGCTCCCACTGTCCCACTGCAGGTTTCCCAGCCATGCCGCCCCTCTGGGCCCTCGGCTTCCACCTCTGCCGCTGGGGCTACGGATCCAGCAATGAGACCTGGCAGACCGTGAGAGCCATGAGGAACTACCAGATCCCCCAGGTAACCCCTCAGGCCTGTGGGGCAGGGGGTCCAGCCTCCATCACCCCTTCCTGAGCCTCCTTCCCACAGGATGCACAGTGGAATGACATCGATTACATGGACGGGTACCGGGACTTCACCTTGGATTCCCAGAAGTTTGCCTCCCTCCCCTCGCTGGTGCAAGACCTCCACAAACACGGGCAGCGCTATGTTATGATCTTGGTATTCCCCCTCCTCTCCCACTGTGCTGTCTTTGCTGCAGAGCTGGGATGTAAGACAGGGATGTAAGGGATGCTCATGGTCCCAGCTGGTCAGCCCCAGCCCTGGGGATTTTTGCAGGAGGCTGGTTCCCAGTGCTGGTCAGGCAGCTGTAACCTGCCACTGGAAATGCCCCTGGTGCAGGGACCGTAGAAACAAGGGCCAGGTTCTTGTGCTGTGCTCCTGTCTTTCTGTGGGTACAAGGACGGCCCTGACCCCTGTGAGAGGAGGAATGGAGGAACTGTGGGTCAGGCAGTTTAACTTGTGGGTGCTCAGCTCAGGTGCCCTCACATCCCCACAAGTGCTGGGATCTTGTGACCCGACTGTGATGTCCCGTTTTCCCTCTGCAAGGAGTGGGGGCACGGGTTCTGCTTGCTGGGGCAGTGGGGAGCAGCAGGTCCGTGCAGGGGAAAGTTGGATTTCCTCCTCACTGAACTCTCTGTAGTAGCCCAAGCCTGTCCATGACCTGACATTTCTTGCATAAGAACAAGATTTCTTGTATTTGTTCCCCCCCTCCCCAAAACGCCGTAACGGGTCCTGGGGACTTGCAGAAGTGGCATTTTAGAAAACATGCCTGGAAGTGTTGAAGCAAGTTTCTCTTCCCCTTGGGGAGAAACAGCCGCCGTGCGTGGGCTCTGGCTGACCCTGTCTGGGTTCTCCTCTGTGAATCACACCGGTCTGGCTGGGGGAAGGAGCCTGGAGTGGCACTAATCCTCTGCTCCGTCCCCAGGATCCCGGCATCAGCAGCACCGGCCCTCACGGCTCCTACTGGCCTTTCGATGAAGGCTTGAGACGGGGCTTGTTCCTCAACACCACCCAAGGGCAGCCACTCATCGGGCAGGTGAGGAGCTCCAGGGGGAAATCCCAGCCTCGTGGGTTGTGCAATACCAGGGTTGGGATTTCATCATGATGGAGGGAAAGCCAAGTGGCCAAGGGACTTCTCTGGGATAATTGCCAGAGCCTGGCTCAGCCCTCGTCCTCATGTGTCACCTCCTGATGTCTTCACCAGCCCTGGGAGCCAGCCCCTGCTCAGCAGAGGAGCCTGTGGAAGTCATATGAGCTTAACAGAGTCAGCAGTGCTGCCTAAGGCTGGTCATCTGATTTCTCTCCCTTCCTGTTTCTGGGCTGAGGGGAGGTTGTCTGTGATGGACAGTGTGCCTCCAGATCTGCTCTGCAGCTGTTCCCTCCCACTTTGACCCCCCTGGCTGTTTCCTCCCACCTGCTCTCCCTCACCATCTCCAAGGAGGGGGCTTTTGATGTAGCCTAGAAACATGGGAGAAAATGAATCAGGAATGAGGCAAAGCACAGAGAAATCCTTACTTTTCCCTGACCTGTTCTTGGTGAGGTGGTATCAGGCCTTGTGCAAGTGGAGGCAGAGCAGCTGCTCCATCAGCTGTCACTGCCCATGGACTGTGGGGACTCCTCAGCACCTGGCCCTCCTGGTACCATGGAGGTAGGAGGGATGCTGTGTGTGTGTGTAGCATCCAGGACTCGAAGCACTGGCTGGGTTTATCTTCTGTCTCATTGCCTGTTTCACCCCCAGATGAAATCCCTGGCATGCTGCAGTACCCTGTTCCCTGTGGCAGCTCCCCACAAATCACCTGCTTGCTGAACCCATGAATTTGTGGTGTCCCCACAGGTCTGGCCTGGTTTCACTGCCTTCGCAGACTTCTCCAACCCAGACACTCACCAGTGGTGGCTGGAGAACCTGCAGCACTTCTATGCCCACGTGCCCTTCGATGGCCTCTGGATCGTAAGTCCCTCCTTGCCCCTGGGTTGCTCCCTGCCAGCAGCTCAGCTCATGCCCGGTGACTGTCCCTCAAATGCAGCTTTTCCAGGTCTATCCACTAATCCCCAAAACCACACCCTTGAAATTGCTCCACCATTTTCTTTACTTAGGACATGAATGAGCCGTCCAACTTCATGGATGGGTCTGAAGATGGCTGCCCCCCGGGAGACTTCGACAGCCCACCCTACACTCCAGGTAAGGAGGGAGATGAGGTATAAGGCTGTGCTGGTAGGTACTGTGTGCTTTGAGATCACTGCCAGCTGAGTGTGGTGGGGAAAACCATTTCTAAGAGACATCGTGTCTCTTTTACACCCTGAATGTCTCCATCCCTACTTGCATGTGCCAGCATCCATGCCTAAGCCATGCACACTTGCTAGGGCCATGTCAGGGTGCAGGATGGGGCCATCTGCATGAGCTTTTGGCACTGGGTTGGCAGTGACAGCTGGTTCCTGTGGGAGGGTTGACCCAGCAAATGTGGGGAGTCCAAACCTCCTGTACCCCACCACCACCCGGTGCCAGCTGGGCTCTCCCTCCTGGCAGCCGTGCTGGGCGACTCCCTCTCTGCGAAGACGGTGTGTGCCTCGGCAAAGCAGAAAGCCTCGGTGCACTACAACCTCCACAACCTCTACGGGCTGATGGAAGCCAAAGCCACAGCAAGGTACCTGAGCATCCTGCATCCTGACAGCCTGGGGACGGGTTGGGACAAAATCCTTCTCAGAGCTGAGTAGGAAAAGGATGGGGATTTGAGCGCCTGATCTGAAGGGGAGAAGCTCTGGCTGCCCACGGCCTCTGGGATGGGAATAACCCAGGAGAAGAGGGGAGCTGACACTGCCCTGGGAGGGATGGGTGGATGAGGCTGGTCCTGGTGCCAAGCCTTTGCCATACTGCTCGGGCCGACCCTCTGCCAGGGAGGAATTCTCCCTTGACTGTTGTGGAATAAGGCAAACACCTGGTGGGCTGCTCCTACCTTCTGCCCCCAACTCTCCCTGTTGTTTTCCAGCGCCTTGATCCAGATCCGGGGGAAGCGCCCCTTCATCATCTCCCGCTCCACCTTCCCCAGCCAGGGCCGGTACTCAGGGCACTGGCTGGGTGACAACCGGAGCCAGTGGAAGGACATGTATTACTCCATTCCAGGTGGGTGCCACAGACCTTCTACCAGCACCCCTAGAGCTTTCTGCTTGTTTGGAGATGTCTCTGAAACTGTGCCCTGCTGACTGTCGCTGCCCTCAGGGCTGCTGAGCTTCAGCCTCTTTGGCATCCCGCTGGTCGGGGCGGACATCTGCGGCTTCTCCGGCAGCACCTCGGAGGAGCTGTGCACCCGCTGGATGCAGCTCGGTGCCTTCTACCCCTTCGCCCGCAACCACAACACCCAGAACGAGAAGGTCGAGGACAGTGTGGCTGGTGGGAGGCATCCTAGGGGTGGGATGCAGGATATGGGATGTGGGATGGGGGGATGCAGGAGGTGGGGTTGGGGGTGGGACAGCTGCTGACTCCCCGCATCTCCCCCAGGCCCAGGACCCGACGGCATTCAGCCCCGCAGCCAGGACGGCCATGAAGGACGTGCTGCTGACCCGCTACTCCCTCCTGCCCTTCCTCTACACCCTTTTCCACCGTGCCCACCTGCAAGGGGACACCGTTGCCCGGCCCTTGTTCTTTGAGTAAGACCATCCCCCCCGGGAGCTGGGGAGACGCGTGGGCTGAACCACGGAGAAGCGGCCGATCGAGCGGCGTCTCCGTCCTGCCACAGGTTCCCTTGGGATGTGGCCACATGGGAGCTGGACAGGCAGTTCCTGTGGGGCCGGAGCCTGCTGGTAACACCGGTGCTGGAGCCCGGGGTGGACTCAGTCACAGGTTATGTCCCCCAAGGCACGTGGTTCGACTTCTACACGGTGAGGAGCACCACAGCATTTGGCCGGGGCCAAATCCCTGCTTGACCCTCTTGGGGCTGTGGGTGGGAAGCCCTGGCTGAGCCCAGCGAGCCCTGGTGGAGGAAGGGGTGGGGATGGCTGCTCTGCAGACCTGTGCCTGAGCTCTGATCCCTCACACCTACGTCTCTCGCCGCCTGCCCAGGGCTCCTCGGTGAACAGCAGTGGGGAGGTGTTGAAGATGTCGGCCCCTCTGGAGCACCTCAACCTGCACATCCGGGAAGGTTCCATCCTGCCCACCCAGGTGAGTGCCCACCCATCACCTCCCTGGGCACTGCTCACAGCGCATGTGTCCCCCAGCACCTCAACTCCTGGACCCCCATCCCCATGGCCCTACAGAACCCATGTCTTTGAACCCCAGAAACCAGGAACCACCACGGAGGTGACCCGAGGGAACCCCCTGCGTCTCATCGTGGCCTTGTCCTCGCATGCCACTGCCTGGGGTGACCTTTTCTGGGATGATGGCGAGAGCCTGGACACCTTCGAGCAAGGCAACTACTCCTACGTGGTGTTCAATGTCACGCAGGTGGGATGTGGTGGGGAGGGCAGCAGTGGGGGGTCCCATGGCACCTGGTCACCTTGAGCTCATGCTGTCCCGTCCTGCAGAACATCTTCACCTCCACCGTCCTCCATGCCAGCACCGAGGCCACCAAGGTCACCATTGGCACACTGAGCATCTTTGGGGTGCAGAAGCCACCCAGCAAGGTCCTCCTGAATGGCCAGGAGAAGCCCTTTTCCTACCTGGACAACCAGGTATGGCCCCATTTCAGGGTGCCCTTTCCTGGGTGGGGGTCCCCATCCTAAGAGTCTCCAGCCCTCCTCCTCCAGGGTCACAGTGTGGCTCTCCTGCCATGCCAGGGTTTAGGGGAAAGCATTCCCCACTTCCCTCCTGCCAAGGCTGTACCCCAAAATATCTCCTCTCCCCCGACAGGTTCTCACCGTGAGTGACCTTGGCATCAGCCTCAACCAGGGCTTCTCCCTGCAGTGGCTGTGAGCAGGGGGCTGTGGGGTCACCCCCACCTCGCCAGGACCACCCACGCGGGAGATGCTCGATGCTCCAGCCCCTGAAGCTGGGATGCTGCCACGGAGGGGGCGTTGGGGACTGTCACCTGCTGCTGTGTGTCCCCCTCCAGCACAGCTGGGGACAGGGGCCGTGGGATGGGGGCTTGGCTGGTGGGTGCTCTGTGCATGGTCCTGGGTGGGGGGTGTGGGTGGAGGTGTGGGTACCCGCGGTCCCCGCTGCAATAAAGGCATGTGGAGAGCTTGTCCTGGGAGCACGATATGGGGACAGAAGGGGTGGCATGGGGGAGAGGGGGTGCTATGGGGCCCCCAGTTTTAGTCCCTGACCTCGGTTCTCCTCTGACTCCATTCCCCTGATTTCAGCTGCTCAATTTCAGCCCCAATCCAATCCCCCCAATTCCAGCCCCACATCCTAGATCCCCAGTTTCAGCCACTACTTTCAGCTCCCCAATTTCAGCCCGTGACTCCAGCCCCCTATCCCACCTCCTTGATCCCTCTCTTTGATCCCATATCCCCCAATCACAGAATCATTTAGGTTGGAAAAGACCTCCACGATCAAGTCCAGCCTTGGACCAATACTTTTCCAACTAGACCATGGCACTGAGTGCCACGTCCAGTCATTTCTTGAACACTTCTAGGGATGGTGACTCCATCACCACCCTGGGCAGCCCCTTCCAATATCGAATCACCCTTTTTGTGAGGAAATTCCTCCTGATGTCTGACTTAACAACCCTTGGTGCTGCTTGAGATTATGCCCTCTTGTCCTGCTGCTAGTTGCCTGCGAGAGGAGGCGGATCAAACACCAGAGAACGTCCTTGCTTAAGAAAAATTTCACACATTCCACAACTTGCAGCAGTCCCAGCCCCTCTCTGCCCTGGGGCTCCCCGGAGCCCCCCGGGGGTGCAGTTCCGCCTCCCTCCCGCCAGACGGCGCTGCCGGGCGGGGCGGGGCGAGCGGTGCCGCCGTGGCGGCGGTTCCGGTTCCGTGTGGCCGCGGCTGTCGCTCGGTGGTGCCGGCTGTCGGTCCCGGCCGGCTGGTTGTGTGTCCCGGGTGTCGCTCGGTCCGTCCCGGGGCCGGTGCTCGGCGGCGCCATGAACCGGCCGAAGGCGGCGGCCGTGCGGCGGCCCAGCGCCGTGCCCAAGCCCTCCGGTGAGTGCCGCGGGGCCGGGCGGGCGGGGGGCTGCGGCCGCTGTCGCTGTGTCTCTGTCGCTCGCTGTCTCTCACTGTCTCTCACTGTCGCTCACTGTCGCTGTGTCTCCCCTCGCAGCGCACCCGCCGCCCGGAGACTTCATCGCGCTGGGCTCCAAGGGGCAGAGCGGCGAGGGCAAGGCCGCCGTCACGCTGCTGAAGCCGGCGCCGCCCGGGCTGCCCTCGGAGCGCAAGCGGGACGCGGCCGCCGCCTTGGCCGGCCCGGCGGGGCTGCCCGGGCTGACCAAGCGCCCCAAGCTCTCCTCCCCGCCGCCCCTCCGCGCCCTGGGACGCCTGGCGGAGGCGGCCGTGGCGGAGAAAAGAGCCATCTCGCCCTCCATCAAGGAGCCGTCTGTCATCCCCATCGAAGGTGAGGCCTCGCTGCGCTCCTGCCGTCACATGGAAGCCAGGGGGAAACTTCTCCTTTCTCTGGAGTCTCATCCCAGGAGTCTTTCTTGAAGCCCACGCTGTAATTACGTGCTGTCCTTGCAGGTTTCCTTGCCTGGATACAGGGCTGAAGTCACGGTTTTCTCTTCTGTCGGCGTTGGGTTGTGTTTGTTCTGTCTGAGAGCTGTTTAGTAGCTGTATGTGAAATACAGCTTGTATGTGAAATACTCCCTTGAGGAAGTCTAAAAGTCTGGATTGTGGTATTCTATTCACATACTTCTTTAGCAAACTCTGGGTCTGGATGTTGCCCTTTGAACTGTCATTCAATTTCTGATGTTGGATACATTTGCAGAGGAGTGTGCTAGCATGGCAAAACAATTAAGGGGCATTGTCAGTTGTGAAACAGACCTTTTAATGGCAATTGAGTAGGGAAATTGCAAGTGCTAAAAGTGAGCTGGTCCATGCTTTGCTGTCCCTTGTGACTGATCCTGCAGCACCTCAGCAGAGTTATTTGGCATGAGGGTAAATGCTGACGCCTGTGTGTTGGTGGTTGCAGTCGTCCCCACGGTGCTGCTGGATGAGATTGAGGCAGCAGAGGCAGAAGGCAACGACGACCGTATTGAGGGGGTGCTGTGTGGAGCTGTGAAGCAGCTGAAGATGAACAGAGCCAAACCTGACACCACGCTCTACCTCAGCCTTATGTACCTGGCAAAAATCAAACCCAACATATTTGCCACCGAAGGGGTCATCGAGGTGAGGACTCGGGAGCTTACTGATGTATCACTGCTGCCGAATTGTGAGCAGAGTTGCAGTTTGTCCCAGGCCAGAGCATGATCTGCATGGCTTTGTAAATGCCAGAACCCTGTGGCAAGCTGCTGCAATTTGTATTTCTCTTTCTGCAGCTTCTTTGCCTGCTTTCTCAATAGATGCCTTGTTTATTGTTTTATTTTTTGTGGCTGTTATTCCAGGCGCTGTGCAGCCTACTCCGAAGAGATGCCTCCATCAATTTCAAAGCCAAAGGGAACAGCCTTGTGTCTGTCTTGGCATGCAACCTTCTCATGGCAGCTTATGAAGAGGATGAGAACTGGCCAGAGATCTTTGTCAAGGTTGGTGAGCTGAGGGGGCTTCTGCTGGACTGAGGCAGTGGTGGGCAGATTGAGCTGGGAGGTGTGGATGTGTTGGAGTAGGAGAGCAGCACAGGATTTATTACAGCTGTAGGGAAGGGAGTGGCCAGTGCCCTCTTATCCACTGGGGCAATGCAGCTGGAGGAGACAGAAATTGGAGTCTGGGCCCATCTTTTAAAGAAAAATCTCCACGGGTTTCTGGAATGCTGTGGCCTCCTTTGTCGTTTGTTGCCTTATCTCTGCTGTTTTCTGAGGTGTCTTTGAGAGTCTGTATTGGTGTAAGTGTTGCAGAGACTCCTTGCTTTCTATTCTATGTGGGATTAAAACAGCCCATTAATTTAAAAAGGCTGGGCTGACCAGCTTCTATATTTTGGTGCTAGAAATTGTTGTATAGTCTTTGCTAAAGCTAGTCAGCTTTCTTGCTTGAGAAGGCTTGGTGCTCAGTAGAGCTTGGGATATAATGGTTTGTATTTTTGCTCTTGTGTGACTTGCTTGCAGTCATCTGGTCTGGTTTCCATCCATGCAGTGGTTATGCTAGTTTCCTACTTTGTATATTGGAAATCCATAAAAACTCACAAATACTCCTTTAATTAACCCCGTGAATGTGGACTGGGCTCCCTTCTGCAGGTGTACATTGAGGACTCCCTTGGGGAACGCATCTGGGTGGACAGCCCTCACTGCAAGACGTTTGTGGATAACATCCAGACAGCTTTTAACACCAAGATGCCTCCCAAGACCATGCTCTTGCATGGAGAAGTTGGACGTAGCGGAGGGGACCTTAGTGCTGGTAAGAAGATGTTTGGGAACCAGGAGCAAAGGTTTAGGGAGAGGATGGAGCCTGCAGTGCTTACTGACTTGTGAGAATAGTTTGTTCCTGGATGGAGTCACATGGACCAGGCTTTGAGCTCCAGGCATTGCTTTTCCATTCTTTGGGGCTCTTTCATGTGCAGGGAATGTTTGAGGGTAGTGAAAAAGGGGCCTGTATGGGATGCAGTGTGAGAGGTTGTGGTCTTGCTGAAAGGGATCCTTGAAAGAAGCTGAACAAACCAGAGCACAAGTGATGGTGCTCCTAAGGAGAGGAATTGTCTCATGGAGTGTGCTGTGTCCTGGTCTCTCTTAGGGAGTAGCCCACACCCTTCCATGACAGAGGAGGAGGACAGCCAGAGTGAGCTGCTGATTGCAGAGGAGAAAATGAGCCCGGAGCAGGCGGGTCAGCTCATGCCCAGGTACAGTGCCTCCTCCTGTCCTGACACAGCTGTGGGGCACATGTGTCCGTAGATGTGTCTGTGCTCACCCACCCTGCAGAGCTGTGGCAGGGAGCTCCATCTCTGTGCTCCTGTGGCACCTGCTGGGGGATGTCGAGCATCAGATAAAACTGGTTCCAGGAGAAAAGAGTGGATTTCGTTGGTTTGAAACGCAAACCGCAAACAAGAAAGAGCGCTGATCTCTGGACTGGCTTTTGTGGAAATGAGTAAAGTTCAATTTGTGTGGCCCAGGTATGAAGACCTCGCAGAGAGTGTGGAGGAATATGTCCTGGACATGCTCCGGGACCAGCTCAACCGGCGCCAGCCCATGGACAACGTCTCCAGGAACCTCCTCCGGCTGCTGACGGCAACCTGTGGCTACAAAGAGGTGCGTCAGATGGCCGTGCAGAGGCTGGAGATGTGGCTGCAGAATCCAAAGGTAAGGAGAGGAGCTGTTGAAGCACAACCCTGGTCTGGAATCCAGCCAGGAGGGCTGCACACTGTACGCCAGTTATGCTTCTGGTCTGTAATATGGAAGTGGCTGGAGTCTTTCTGCTGTCCCTCTGCAGTTGACCAAGCCAGCTCAGGACTTGCTGATGTCAGTCTGTATGAACTGTAACACCCACAGCTCAGAGGACATGGAAGTTATCTCCAACCTGATCAAAATTCGTCTCAAGCCAAAAGTCCTTCTCAACCACTACATGCTGTGTGTCAGGTGAGTGACTGGGTCTGTGATGGGAAGAGAAGGCACTGTGGGAGATGTGCCCAGGGACTTGACAGTCTCATTGTCTCTGCACAGTGGTTTCAAGTACCATTGTGGAGCACAGAGTGTCTTGCGTTCATTTAAATGAATTTCATTGTCCTAGAAGTCTTTCAGTAGTCCTTTGATCCTGTCCTTTGACATGTGCTGTTCCATCCTTTTCACTTTTGTGTGCTAAATACTTCAAGGAGAAATCAAAACAATGTGTCCAGCTGCACTGAAATGTCAGTTCAGGTATCTCTTGTCTTCCCTTGCAGAGAGCTGCTGAATGCACACAGGGATAACCTGGGCACCACCATTAAATTTGTGATTTTCAATGAACTATCGAATGCAAGAAATCCCAACAACATGCAGATCCTGTATACTGTGCTTCAGCACAGCTCAGAGCAAGCTCCAAAGGTACGTGCAGTGTCCTGGATGACTGATGGTGACCCCGGAACCCCACCCGACAGATTAAGTTGTTTTGAGGCTCCGATGAATCTTTTCACAGGCAGCTGTCTGATCTGTATCATACTGTTTTGAAATTATATTATTACTCTTGGTAGGAATAATAACGTAAATGGGCATTTTCTAACCCCCACATTCTGAATGATAATGCAGTTTCACGGGAGAAACGTTATTACAGCTCCCCAGGGGTCTGAAGGACGGGATACCAGCAGCATGGTTTCCTTGTGTCTCTTCATTTTGTGGACGCAGACCCATTACAGCGCACTGAAAGTTTTCTCTCTGTGTGGCCCCAGTACCTGGCAATGGTGTTCCAGGACCTGCTGACCACCAAGGACGATTACCTGCGAGCTTCACGGGCTCTGCTGCGGGAGATCATCAAACAGACAAAACACGAGATCAACTTCCAGGCCTTCTGTCTGGGACTCATGCAGGAACGGAAGGAGGCCCTGTATGCAGAGATGGAATTCAAGGTACCATTTTTGACCCTTGTGCTGCTGGATGTGCCAGTGATGCACTGAGCTCTTTATCTGCTTTTTCTGGCCATTCTTTCATTTGCTATTTGGTGTCTGAGTGAGTCACTATTTGTGTGTCTCATAGCAGCACTCCCATATCTCATTTCCAAACATCCACATTCCATCATTTTTGATGACAAAACACTTCCAGAAGGCAGCTCTGGGTATTGCTGTTCAACTCACTTTTTTTTTCTTTTCCATTTTAAGGAGCGGTTTGTCATCCACATAACCGACCTGCTAGCTGTCTCCATGATGCTTGGTATCACAGCCCAGGTGAAGGAGGCTGGAATTGCTTGGGACAAAGGAGAGAAAAAGAGTAAGCAGAAGAATCTAGGTTCTCCCTGAGGATGGGCATCTTGGCAGATATCTGTCCCTGATGTTGGGGGAATATTGCCCCTAGGGTGGGGAGCCTGCTGTCATCCTGGGACTGACAGAGATAGGAGATGGGGCATTTGCATGGCTGGGTGCTTCTTGTATCTGTGGAAGCAGTGGCTGAGAGGGTGGGGAGAAGGAGCTGTGGATGGAAGGGCCTGAAGCCTGAAGGGGCAGCTGTAAGGATTATTAAGGGGCTGGGAAGACAGGCCTTTGGTGTGGCACTGACATGACTGCCCACATGCCTTCTTCCCACAAAACCAGTCCATCTGTGCTTCATGCTGGGGGTTTTGCTGCAGCACGTGTCAGAAAGCAAAGAACATGTGCTGTCAGAGCTGGGGGCCCAAGGCTTTCTCATGTACTCCTCGTCTCTGGTTCCCCTTCTCTAGTGGAAGGTGTCCCTTCCTGTGGTGCAGGAATTGGAACAAGATGATCTTTAAGGTTCCTTCCAGCCCAAACCATTCTGTGATTCTATGATTTACTGTTGATGCCTCAGAGTCCTGGTTACACCACGCTTCTGATGGGGCCCATGTGTGTACTTTGTGACCTGACTGTTTTTCAGACCTGGAAGTGCTGCGCTCTTTCCAGAACCAAATTGCTGCTATCCAACGTGATGCTGTCTGGTGGCTGCACACAGTTGTTCCATCTATCAGCAAGCTGGCTCCAAAGGACTATGTGCACTGGTGAGAGTCAGCCTGGTCATCTCTGGGCATAACCACTCCCTTCCCTGGCACTGTGATGTATTATGAAAAAACAGATATACAACAGGGTTTGGTTAGATTTCCCTCCCATTTTCAGACTGGGAGAAGAAACAGTTTTAGCAAGGTTCAGGCTGGGACTCTCTCTCTCTCTCCCTGAAATTCCTTCAGATGCCTCCTCTTACCAGAAACATATGATAATGGAAAATATTTCTGATTTATGTTATTTGGATCCACTCAATAGGGGATTTCTACTTACCCGACCAAACACAATCCCCGTGGACCCCTTGTTTCTCTGTCTGAAATCGTTTTTCAGGCTCTATGGCTGAGGGCTCCACAGATAGTTCTGGAGGACAGGTGGTATCCTGGGGTCTTGGCACAAGGCATTACTGAGGCAATTCAAGCCAGAATTAATAGTAAGCAAGACAAGTTACTGAAAGTATAAAAGCCCAGAGCCCATATTGTGTAGTCCTCCCTGTTCTGAATCATGTTGTTACTGTTGCTAGACTCACTTATCTGAGGGGGCTCCTTCATGTGTAGGATGGGAAGCTTTAGCAAGATTTGGGGGAGATTGGACTTAAGCCTCACAGATGGTGTTTACTGTCCTCTTCATCTCTACAGCCTCCACAAGGTGCTCTTCACAGAACAGCCAGAAACCTACTACAAATGGGACAACTGGCCCCCTGAGAGTGACCGCAAGTGAGTGTGTGCCCCTCCTGTGGGGTGCAGGTGGGGAGCTGCTCTAGCTGGAGGCAGAGGAATGGGTGTTTTCTGGTGATCCTTATATAGCTCTGTGTTGGAAAGGCTTGGAGCTGTGCTCAGATTTTCTTCATCTGTTACACTGCCATAAAATTGAGGGGTGTTGTTCCACTCTCCATCTGTTCCTCTTCCTCCTTCATTCCTGTTCCCTGTGCCAAGCTGTTCTGTATCTCGACGCTGTAGTTGTAAGGAGGGCAGCCCTTGTGTGTGGGTAACTGGGGTGTAACCTTAGAGAGCTCAGACTCAAGGAGGCTGAACCATAGAGCTACAAGGCAATGCAGGTGATCCTCCAATAATAATTTGTTTCATATAGTTGCATTTGGAGCTGGAGATCGGGGAAGGTGGTGTAAACTAAGCTGTGATATATCTTCTGCTCAGATGAGCTGTAGGGTCTGTGGAGGGTTCTGGGAGCTCTCATGCCTGTCCAAAGTGTGACTGATGTCTCGTGTGTCCTGCAGCTTCTTCCTTCGCCTATGCTCCGAGGTGCCCATCCTGGAGGACACCCTGATGCGCATCCTTGTGATCGGTTTGTCGCGGGACCTGCCCCTGGGCCCCGCCGATGCCATGGAGCTCGCCGACCACTTGGTGAAGAGGGCTGCAGCTGTGCAAGCAGATGGTGAGGCTGCACAGAGCTCCCACCAGCAAGTGCTCGCTTCTGTCTCCACGTCCTCCCATTGCCACCCAGGGCTGAGACAGCTCCTACCACCTACCAAAGAGCCTTTGCATCACTTAAAGCATATTTTAGTCGTGATGGCTAAGCATTTGGCTCTAAGCCAGACATGTACTGCTGTTGCTTTCTCACTAGAAAAGCTTCTTATTTTCTCTTACTGTTTCTCCCTGTTACTAATTTTGTATCGTGGAGTGTTTGGGAAATTATTGGTTGTGTGGAGAATGAAGGACTGTGAACAACCACCCAGAGTTTTGAGTCAGCGTTTTTAAATTCAATTTAGTCCTTCGTACGTACTGTAAAATGAAATTTATAGGCTTGTGAAAATGGAAGGATTGGAAGTTAAATTGATTAACCAACTGTGTGCTCTTCCCAAGTCCATTATTGGGATACTTACAGAATAGCAGTTACAAAGGCAGTCTTTACTCTTACCCCTTTTATGAATTCATTTAGCATTTGTCTAAATTCCTGCATTGCTGGGAAATACGTCCATTCGGCCGAGCTGTACGTGTTTGTGGCAGAGTTGAGGGTGTTGTCAGAGTTTGATTCTGAAGCATCTTACATGCTCTTAGTGCTGACTGGTTAATGGCAAAGAGTAATCCTGAACTGCTCAGTGCTCGTGGAAAGATCTAGACCTTGCTGTTCAGTATCCTCTCAAAACGTGTCCAGCCTCTCATGGAGGATTTTAAATCCTGCACCATTTCATTTTCAGACTCAGAATTAGAGTGAGACTGAAAACTTGCAACAAAGTTGAAATGCATTTTTCATTCCTCTGAGCCCCAGAAGTTCTGAGCAGATTTGTTGCTTACCTGAAGGAATGTTATCAAAGTTCTGAAAAAGTTACAAGTATCATTACTGGATGCATTGGGGAAAAAAAGTACCCTTAAGAATTTAAACCAGATTGCAGCTGAAAAGGTCCATATCCTTATATATTGACTTATAGGATTTTTTAAGTGTTGTTGCTTTTTAAATGTTGATTTTTTGTTTCTGTAATGCCATGAGAGCAAGCCCACAATAACATTGTAGCTTGAAGTAAATTTTTTCTTATACTGTGATGCTTTTCTTGAAGGACTTTCAGGCAGGTAGGCAGGTCAATAACTTGTTTAGTCTTTTCTTCTCCTCCAGATGTCGAGGTCCTGAGGGTAGAAAGAATCCAGCTGATCGATGCAGTCTTAAATCTGTGCACTTATCACCATCCAGAGAACATCCAGCTACCCCCAGGGTAAGGGTTATCACATAGATAATTTTGCTGTGATCTAGCTCACTTTCAGCTTGTGACTAACATTCCCAGCTCACAGATTTTAACATGTTTTCTCTATTACAATTTGTGATCACAAAATGGTGAGGAAGCCTTTTCAGGGTCATGTTCAGATGGGTATTTCTCTAGAGCAGTCAAGACCCAAGTCATGGAATGTACTTTGCTCTGCAAGCACTGACCTTTCTGCTCTAGAAATCCTCAGCTAAATCCTGCTGTCCCTCCTGAAAGGTTTTTTTTTTGTGTATGTGTGTGTGTTTGTTTGTTTGTTGGCAGAAGCACCAAACTGGCATGACTGAATCTAAACAGTTCATGATTAAGGAGAAAAGCAGACTTGAGATGGGCTTAAGGAACCAAACTTGACCATTTCTCTCTGTTGGTGGCTTTTTGCAGGTACCAGCCTCCAAATCTAGCTATTTCTACTCTCTACTGGAAAGCCTGGCCTCTCCTGCTTGTAGTGGCTGCGTTCAATCCTGAAAACATCGGTGAGTGTGGGCATTTCTCAGTATACCAGTTCTGCTGCAAAAAATTGGCCAAGCTGCTTTCTGCAGAAGTCTGCTTGCTTGTGTGCAAGGCCTGTGCTGGGTTGGTGAGGTAACTGCAGTTAAATAACTGTGTATCCCCTGTGGGTGAAAAATGCGCGGAGCTGGGATTTGGACCAGCATGTGGCTGGAATCACCTTGTTTGTGCTCTGAGTGTTATGAGCTGTTCTCAAGTGAGTTTGTGTCTCCCCACCTTGGAATGTGTTAAAGTACATATAAAGGCTCTGGTTTTTTCCTGTATTCCTGATTGTTCTTCTTTTCTCTGCTGCAGGTCTGGCTGCATGGGAGGAGTACCCCTCTCTAAAGATGCTCATGGAAATGGTCATGACCAAGTTAGTACGGTTAAATCCCTACATAAATCAAACAGACCACTGAAAACTCACATTTCTGAATTAAGTTTGTGCCATGCGACTCCTTCCTTTCCAGTGGGACTAGTGTAAAATAAACTGGCATCAACACTGCAGTTGGAGTGGGAAAAGTGCCTTCCCTCGACAAAAATATTATAAGCAAGGGAATAAAGCTGAGAAAAAGGGGGAGGGGGATGACTGCTGTGCCTTGCTGAGAAGGTCTCAGTCTCCTGGCTCCACTGAGAAACTAGTTGGTTTTTTCCACATTGTCTACCAGAGCTGAGGTCCTGTGTTCTTTCTGACTGTGGTTCATGAATTTTGAATAGAACAAGATAACCATTTCCTTTTTTAAAACTTATTTTCTCAGTAATTATTCCTATCCTCAATGTACCTTGACGGATGAGGAGACGCGCACAGAGATGATTAATCGTGAACTTCAAATCTCCCAGAGAGAAAAACAGGAGATTCTTGCCTTTGAGGGTCATCTGGCTGCTGCATCCACAAAACAAACAATTACAGAAAGCAGCAGCCTCTTGCTGTCCCAGCTGACAAGTCTGGACCCTCAGTAAGTAGCCTTCTGCATTCTGGTGCCATCATGAAATCCCAGTTAACACTAATCAGGAAACCGTGCTCCTCCACAGGGTGGTTGATGTGGGGAAGAAGAACCCTGTGGTGTGGTAGCCCACAGGATCATAGAATCACTGCATGGTTTGGGTTGGAAGGGATCTTAAAGATCATCTGGTTCCAACCTGCCTGCCACCTTCCTATAAACCTCTTATGCACTACTGAACTGACTGATCCTCCTCACACCAGAGTGAAAGTCTGTCAGCCTGTGGATAACTTGTTGTTTCTGTGACAGGGGCCCCCCTCGCAGACCTCCACCACATGTCCTGGAGCAGGTGAAAAGCCTGAACCAGTCGCTTCGCTTGGGCCACCTTCTGTGTCGCAGTCGCCATCCTGACTTTCTTCTCAACATCATTCAAAGACAGGTGGGCTGTGGTGGGACTGGATCCCTCGCCTCTGAAACTTGAGCAGAGTGAGGGGCAAAAGGAAGCTAAGTGAGATTCAGGGAAGGTGGTTTGCTCCTCAGGAATTAAATGATCAGTGTGCTGCATCTGTGTTCTGCTGTCTTGTCACTCTCATCCTTCCCAGGCCTCATCACAGTCAATGCCATGGCTGGCAGATCTGGTTCAGTCCAGCGAGGGCTCCTTGGATGTCCTGCCCGTGCAGTGTCTTTGTGAGTTCCTGCTTCATGATGCTGCTGATGAATCGACCTCAGGTGAAGAAGAAGAGGAGGGTGAGAGCAAGGACCAGCGTGCCAAGAAGCGCCAGGTGAGCAGTCTCTTGGGGATCCCTTCTGTTACCTACTTTCTGTGCGTCCCAGATTTGATTTCACTAGACAGGCCAACTTCTCACTCCACAGAGACAACAGAAACAAAGGCAGTTGCTTGGACGCTTGCAAGACTTGCTGTTGGGACCCAAAGCAGACGAACAGACAACCTGTGAGGTGCTTGACTACTTCCTGCGGCGCCTGAGTTCCTCCCAGGTGGCTTCCCGGGTCCTGGCCATGAAGGTGAGCAGAATAAAAATCATCTTGACTAGGGTCTGTCTGAAGGCCAGGGCAGAGCCCTAGGTTATCTTGAGTCCAGAGCCAGCACAGTGAAATTGTTTCATGTCATCCTACTTCAGTGACTTGTCTCAGTCTGCAAACCCTATCAAATGCTCTTCTGCTCCCTGCTGCTCAGAAATTATTGTTCAACAGCCCAGTTGTACATTTTCTTAAGATAGAGCTGGATTTTGCTGTGTTTCCTGTGAAGTTCAGGTGTAGACTCAGGAGTCTGTGTGCCATGTGGAGTAATTGGCAGAGGCTGTTTTCTGTGGGGAGAGTGAGTGAGTGAGTGCCTCTGGAGCACAGTCAAGGCAAAGAGAATTGCAGGGAGCTCAGAAAGATCATGCTCGGACTGAAACTTCAAGCAGGGTATCTGTCAAGAAATCACATTATTTGAGATGAAACCTGTTGTGTGCTGCATTTGGATCGTTCTGTGGTGGTTGAAGCATGTTGCTGTTACATTCACTGGTATGAAACCAGCAGTCCAGCTGTGGCTTCAAATGCAACAGCTGTATCGGTGTGACTTGTGCAGGGCCTGTCCTTGGTGCTGTCGGAAGGAGGAATGCGGGATGGGGAGGAGAAGGATCACCCCATGGAAGAAGACTCGGGCGATTCCGAGCTGCTGCAGGGATATCAGTGGCTGCTGAGAGACCTCCCGAGGCTGCCACTGTTTGACAGTGTGAGAGCCACGACAGCTCTGGCCTTGCAGCAGGTGGGTGTAAGCAGCTGAAGGGAGGAGTGTCCAGCTTCTTCTTTTCCTACTAGTGCTGAAACAGATGGAAACAAACTGGATCTGGCTGTGATATTGACATGTTTACGTGCTTGCAGAAGAATTTTGCTTATGCTGGTGCTTGTTTTCATTAAATCCTGTTTTCTAATGAAAGGAATTCTCATTCTAGGCCATCCACATGGAGACAGATCCCCAGACCATCAGTGCTTACCTGGTGTACCTCTCCCAGCACGCGCCAGTGGAGGAGCAGGGACAGCACAACGACCTTGCTCTGGTGAGGGGAGGGATTGCATGGGGGACACATGGCATGTCCCAGACATGGGACTTGCTGTATCAGCACAGTGAGTTTCTGGGTGCATGTTACTCTCAGTACCTTTCTGTCCGTGTATGTGGGTTGAAAGGCAAACATGTGTCTTTGGTTCATGTAATGAAATGATACCAGAGCAATAACTTCCAGTCCAACAGCCCATCAGCTGGAATGGGGAATGCAAGAGTGGATAGTGGTTTGATGGAAATCCCACCACCTGGCAGTGTTTCATGAGTAAGCAGGTGCCAAACCTGCAGTCATATGTGCTTGGGGAGAGAATGGGAAATCAGGAACTTTAATAGTGGGATATGTACTCCCCTATAATCAAAACTAGATTTCTGGATTTATTTGTTTGTGTGGGTTTTTTTCTTTTTAGGAAAGCTTTTGGTGAATTTTTTTTTATAATGATTTTTTTTTTTCTCTGTGGGTGCTTTTCTCATTGCTTTTAAGACTCATGTGCTGATAATGCTTCCATAGATCTGTTTAGGTATGTGGAGGAGGTTAAATGATAAGATTCAGTAGATCTTTTTTCTTCAGAGAAATGCTATGTAAATGCTTGCTTTGTAATGGGGTGCATCAGAAGGCATCTGTGCTCCCCTGGGGACATTTTAAGATGCATGCAAAGCTCTGGCCTTTTCCCTCTTGTGTCAGTTCTACTCTTGACTCCACAAGCTGATCTCCAGAGTGGCGTTTAGTGGGCCGATGATGGAGCAAACTGGAGAACGGTGCAGTGAAACAGGGAGACCTGGCTGTGTTGTGCAGTAAAGACCTCCTGGATGTTTTTCCCTTGCAGGATGTTGCCCGGCTGATCGTGGAGCGCTCCACCATCATGTCCCACCTGTTCTCCAAGCTCTCCTACAGCGCCGAGTCAGACGCGGTGCTCGTGGCTCTGCTCTCCATCTTCTCCCGCTACATCAAGCGCATGCGGCAGAGCAAGGAGGGCGAGGAGGTGTACAGCTGGGTGAGTGCCTCCTGCCTTGCCTCAGCAGCTCACAGACACTGGACAGGTTAACAAAACAGAGGCCCTTCGTGGGTTACTCAATTTGAATAAACCAAGTCCAGCTCAAGAATTCCCTGACCTGAAAATAATTGGATCGTGGCATAATATGAGAGCCAAGCCTGTGTGTTTGTAAAAAGCCTTTTTAACTTTTCCCCAAGTATCTTTTGTGGCCACTGCTGGAGATAGTGGGAACTATGGTCTGACTAAAGTTGTCCATTTTCATGTTCTCCTTTCTCTCCCCACCTTTGCTCATCCTTTCATTTCCTGCCTTTTTTCCAGTCAGAGTCCCAGGATCAGGTGTTCCTTCGTTGGACTAGTGGGGAAACAGCCACCATGCACATCCTTGTGGTCCATGCCATGGTTATTCTCCTGACACTGGGGCCACCTCAAGGTTAGTGAAGTATGCTCAGATTTTTTCAGGGGGTAATGGACAATACAGCTTTTCTCTATCTGCTGTCTCCTAACAGGTCAGGCTGGTGTTAATCCTTCTACTCACAGGCTTGACCCTTGCAGTATTTGTTTGTAGCTGTAAGATTTATCAGAATATTGCTGCAGAGAGTGTAGGATTTGCAGGCTGATTTCTTTCTTCTTTTTTTTTTTCCCTTCTGCAGACAGCAGGAAATCCTAAAACAGTGGTGTGTTCTAGTGTATTGATAGAGAAGGGCAGGGTGTTCTAGGTGCTCGTGAACATGGGAAATAATTTTGTATCCACTCTTAAGCAGGGGATGGTGATTTTTACACCTTACTGGATATATGGTTCCCAGAGAAAAAGCCCCTTCCTACTGCTTTTCTGGTTGACACCTCCGAGGAGGCTCTGCTGCTCCCCGACTGGCTGAAGCTGCGGATGATCCGCTCCGAGGTCCCGCGTCTCGTGGATGCAGGTGAGCCTGTGGCACGTTGGTTGGTGTTTCAGACCCTGCTGAAAGGAAAGGGAGAGGTTTCCCTGCTCAAGTGTGCCCAGCCATCCTACTTGGATGCCTTTGGATGGAGCCAGCAGTCACTATTACTTTTAAAGTAGGGGAGTGAGTCTGAGTGGATATTGCGCTTTTAAAGTGTATTTTAAAGGAATGGGGGACTCTGAATTGAGGTCCCATCTCTTGTACAACAATTCAGATGGAACTAAGCTATGCAGTCACCAGACAACTGGCACAGCACTGTGGAAAGCTGTGCCTGAAGGATGGAAGCTGAACCTCTGGTTACTCTGGTCCTCGTACCATTCAGTGCTCTCTTTCGTCTTGGTATTCAGAGCTTTCATCCCATTTTACTAATTAAATGACAGCTGTCTATAGCCAGTGATTGAATTATTCAATAATTCCTGCCTGCAGCTATCAAGAGATAGGGTGGAAGTTATTTTTTAATACAAGTGATTGCGTTACTGAGGTTCTAATAAAATTAAACAGAAGATCAAATTAGCCAGTGAGTGAATTAACTGGAAGATGCAATAAGGCAGCAATGATTTGCAGAGGAAAGAAAATATAGTAGGCAGCTGTCAGACTTCTGGCTTTAGGCTCTCAGCAGCCCTGTCATTAATGTGTCACTGTTGGTCCAGACAAAAGCATAAAGATCAGGTAATAAAGATGACCCTCCGTGGGCACTTCAGAGGTCTGAGGACTCAGTGCTTGTGTATTTCAGCCCTGCAGGACCTGGAGCCACAGCAGCTGCTTCTCTTTGTTCAGTCCTTTGGAATCCCAGTTTCCAGCATGAGCAAACTGCTGCAGTACCTGGATCAGGCAGTATCTCATGACCCACAGACGCTGGAGCAGAACATCATGGACAAGAGTAAGAGCTACAGATGAGGCTGACTAGGCATTTAACTTTTTCTTGAACAGCTTCCATGAGTATCTCCTGTGACTTCCTTGGAAAAATCCAAGCTGGTTCAGCAAACTTTGTGCACAGGCTCTGGCAGCTTTTTGTCACTGTAGACACCTGGGTGGCCCTTGGCTGTATTTCTCAAAATAGAGAAGGATTTTTTGGATTGGAGTGTACAGAGTCAAAAGGTAGTTTGGAAGGTATTTTGTAAAAGAAACAAAGTTTTCAAGGCATTGGGAATGTCTATGGGAACAGCAGATTTTCTTGTCTGTGGGAGCTGTACAAACAGCCAATTCTGTCCTGCTTTATTGAAGAGGGCAAGATGATGATGTGCTCTTATTTCCTCCTTTTTTCAGACTACATGGCTCATCTTGTAGAGGTTCAACATGAGAGAGGAGCAACAGGAGGCCAGACCTTCCACTCCCTGCTTACTGCCTCCCTACCAGCCCGCCGAGGTACTGCCTGGGATAGCCTAAATATCAAAGTCATCTTCCAAACTTCCCTCCTTTGTTGCTGTTGAGAAGAACAGGCAGAGCTGTCTTCAAAAGCAGTCATGTTGCAATATACCAGCAAGTTAGACACCAGTCCTTCCTAGAGTTTTTTGCTTCTGGCAAAGAAAGAAAATCCAATATTTTTGGAGTTTATTACAGTGAGTTTTTCTGAGTGATATGGAAAAGTAGGTCTTGCTTGGATTGAAGAGAAAAGCTGCTGAATTCCTCAGTAGTTAGAGACTGTAAAGCTGAAGGTGATCTGGTGTTGGGGCTCCAGATGTTTTCTACCATAACAGCATTTTCCTTTCTTTCCTTTTATTCCTCTTGCAGACAGTGCTGAGACTGCAAGGTCAAAATCTAGTCCTGAAAGCTCTCAAAGTCAGAGCCGGGTCCGGGCCTTGAGCCAGGTCCGTGTTCTGGGCCCAGAAGATGATCTGGCAGGCATCTTTCTGCAGGTACTGTTACAACCTCCAGCTGAGGAGCTGCTTCCCTGCAGCAGCTTTACAGAATCAATCTCTCTTATACTTGCATCTTATAACCCCTTATCCTGCAGTGTTTGCAGGCAATAAATACGAAAGCCCTGATGCAACGAGGCTGTGCCATTACAGCCTGGTGGAGCTGATACTGGCAGGAATTTTGTCTCATAGTTGGAACGTGATGTGGCTTTTGATCATGCCTAGTGCTGTCAGTACCTACTAGCACGTTGCTGCCTCTGCACCTTGTTTGTTCTGTGTATAGTGCCTTTCCTCTCAGCAGTGGATGCAGGATTTGTGAAATGCTCACAGGGCCCTGGCAGCAAAGCTGTGTGCAAACAGCATTTTTACTCTGGCTTGTCTGCTTACAGAGCTTCCCTCCCTCCATTGACTCCAGAAGGAGCCTACAAGGAATTAATTGGCCGAGTTGGTTGTTGGTATTTGGGTAGTAGGATTCCCCTGCAGTGTCAGTGTTGCTAGTCATGTTGGGGTTGCAGAGATGCTGCTTATGTTCATGTGCCAGGCACTAGAATGTAGAAAAAGCTGTATCAGAAGGTTCCCGTTAGCCCACAGTCAGTGTAACTGCACAAGGTAAATCGCTCCTCTGCCTCAGGGTGTTTGTGGTACAGCGAGTCCTTCTCACTGGCTGTCATAAATCTACTCCCTGTTGTATCCCCACAGCTTTTCCCACTGACCCCGGACCCACGGTGGCAGAACTCCAGCCTGCGGCCACTGGCCCTGGCGCTGCAGCAGGCGCTGGGGCAGGAGCTGGCTCACATCCGCCAAGGGGCCGCGCCGGCCAGCGGGATCACGGCCAGCGGGATCACGGCGCGGCTGCTGCAGGCGGTGGCTGCGCTGCTCAACTCGGCGCACAGCGGCGCCCTGGTCATGGCCATGCACCGCCACCACTTCATCTCCTGCCCCCTCATGCGCCAGCTCTACCAGTACCACGTGAGTGGCTTTGGGAGCATTTCATAAAGAGGGGTGAGGGAGGGAGAAGCGGGGAGTCTGTAGTGCACCTGCTCTGCTGTGTGCACACTTGTGTGATGCTCAGCTCAGGCTGCCTGGCCATGGGCGTCTGGATGCAGGCTGGCCACATTAGCCTAGCACTGCTGAGGTTACCTGGAGAGTTGGTGTACCTTACCCAGCCTGGTAACTGTGCAGCACCATGGATTTGCAGCTGTGGGTCTCTACTGGTTTTGGGATCTCTAGTCTGTGCTGTTTTGTGGTGTTGGACATGTCGTATAAGCCAGGGCATTTACAGACAGTTTGAGAGCTGAAGTCTAATTCAGAGAGTCATAGAATGGTTTGGGTTGGAAGGGACCCTAAAGATCATCTAGCTCCAATTCCCCTGCCACGGGCAGGGGCACCTTGCACTAGACCAGGTTGCTCCAAGCCCACCCAACCTGGCCTTGAACACTTTCAGGGACGGGGACTCCAGAACCTCTGGGCAACCTGTGCCAGTGCCTCACCACCCTCACTGTAATGAATTTCTTCCCAGCGCGCCATGCCACAGGACACTGCCTTCTCCTCGCTCTTCTTCAAAGTGCTCATGCAGATGCTGCAGTGGTTGGAGAACCCTGCGGTGGAAGATGGTCCCCTGCGAGCTCAGCTGAAGGCCTTTGCTGTGCAGTACTCCTCAAGGCACAGGATCAGTGATGGTACTGGCACTGGGCAGCTTATGGGACTCAGAGGGGACAAAGTGGGACAAGAAAGAGACAAACAAAACTGCACCTGGAGCAGGAAGTGTCGCGGGCAGCCTTTTAGACATGTGTTGTAAGGAGTAACAAAAGTAGTACACAGTGCTGCCGAAACTCCTTGAGGGTGTGAACAAGTGCCTTAGCTCTGGGGGCTTGCAATAGACATCTGGTAGCATCTCACCAAGCACTGCAGATCTCTCAGGGAAAACTTTCGATCTCAGGCCAGGAATTCTGTGGGAGCTGTAGTTTGGGTAGATGAGCATGCAGGAATGCCTCTGGAACAAGGTCACATCGTGACTTGTAGAGTCGTTTATCCTCTGCCATCCCTTGGGAGCAGGAGTCTAACCAAGACCTTGGGCATGGAAATGGGTTTGTGGTTACAGAGCTTTCTCTTACCCACGTGTAACATGCAGGAGAGCTGTCAAGGGTTGTGGTGGCCGTAAATGGCAGTAGAATGTCTATTTGTATGTTTGAGTAGTTGTGCCCTGGAGCCACACGGGGGGATCTGTAGGAGGGAAGTCTGATGTGGGGGTTGGCTTGTCCCTGTGATGCCAGTGCTGTGATTTTGTTACAGTTCGAGGTGGCTTCTTGCACCTCACAGAAGCTCTTTCTTTCCGTCGTGACCCTGACTTGATCAGCTCCACGGTCTGTGCCATCATTGCAACCCTGAAATCAGGAGAGAAGTGTAATGTGGAGCCAGAGCTCATCAGCAAAGGTATGGATGTCTTTCTGCTCTCCTCCTTTGCAGCAGCAGCTTGAACTTCCAGCCCAGCAAGGGAGTGCCTTCTGTGCAGGCTGTGGGAATCTGCCTTCTCCCTGGATCAGAAAATGTGAACTGATCTAAGCTTGGCCCTGTCTTGTATCACCTTTCCCCCCCTGTATGTGGGTTTATAAACTGTGATCTGGGGCTAGGATTAAGTCTCTGAGCAAACTGGTGGTCTCCACTAACAAAAAGAGAAATGGAAGCCTGCTATCCCAGATAAAAAATGGCTCCCCTCTTCCTCACTGAGCCTGGCTATCAGGAATAATACTTGCAAGGTTCCATAACTTTCACCACATCCTGAAGTTAATGAGTGGCATCTTTCTCCCTCTGCTAGTCCTGCAAGGTCTGATTGAGACCCACTCTCCATACCTGGAGGAGCTCCTGACTGTCCTCTTCTCAGCTACTGTTGAGACCACTGCCAGGTGTCCTGCCATGAAACCAATTGCTGTGGTGTGCTCCTTGTTGCTCCAGGACAAAGAAGAAACACCAGTAAAGAAGGAGGTGGAGAGTTGCAGGTGAGTCAAGGCAATGATGGGAATTCATGGGTAGGTCTGAGTGCACGGTATCACCACTGACACTGGCCTTGCTTTGTCCACAGTGCTGAATCAGCCTGGCCAGGCCCTGCCTCTGGCCTTCTCAATGACTGGCTGGAGATGTTGGACCCAGAGGTCATCAGCAGCTGTCCTGATCTCCAGCAGAAGCTACTGTTCTCCTGGAACAAAGTAAGAGTTGTTGGGCAGAGGGACTGCTGTGCTGAAATGACTTTCTGGGGTACTGACCTGCACCTGGAAACAGGGCAAGGGGTAGTTTTATGTTTTGCCACAGGTTACTGTATGAGTTCCAAAGCAGTACAGGCTGACTAGGAGGACAGTTCTGTGCAAGGCTCACATTTCCCAGTGCAAGGCTTACATTTCCTCTTATCTTTATATTCCCTCAGCTGTGTTCTTTTAAGGACTTCAAAGTGCATTACAGACCCAACACGGTCCCCTAACAACCCAGCCAGCTGTGTTTTCGTTGGTATTTTTGCAGGCAGATCAATAGCTTGCCTACAGTGCCATGCCAAAGGCTGAAACTGAATTTCACATCTGATGCCATGTTCTGTCAGAAAGTGCTGCCCTAAATCCTCGTGCTGTCTGTGCTGTCTGCCCTCCTGGATTGTCATCCTTCTGCAGGACACGTGGCATCTCCTACATCCGCCTCGCTACCAGGAGCTGTTCATTAATCTCTTCCTCTTTTGGTGCTTCCAGGCAGGGTCCCAGGTGCCCTCCTTCCGTCCATACCTCTTGGCTCTTCTGACTCACCAGTCCAGCTGGACCACGCTGCACCAGTGCATCAGGCTTCTGCTTGGCAGGAACAGGGAGCAAAGGTGAGTCTTGTTTGTCAGGCCCAGCCAAGGGATTGAGTTGGGCAACTCTGTCTGTCTGAGAGAGAACAAGACCTGCCCATGTTCGTGATGTGTCTGCCAGGAGATGTAAGTCAGTCAAAAATAGACTTTGTGAGAAGGATGCTGATTTCAGTCCTGCTGGTTTGTGTACCTTGATACAAATATTACCTACTGTTTGATGGAAGCAGCACATAAAGATTTGGCTGTGTTCTAAACAGGAAGTGCTAATTGTGGGCAATCCATCTTGCATTGCCCTTGTTGATAATCTTTCTGAACACAGAGTTTGCAGGATGTCTTGGACAGCGAACTGAGGGGTGTCTCTGTAGCTGGGCAGGCTCTGATGGATCTTTTGGTTGTACTGAACTCCATTTCCAGTCTTTCTCTACCCCTTTCATGACATCAGGCTCCCAGTTCTGATCTCTGCAGCAGCCCTAGCTCTCAGCTTCTCTACACAGCTCTCAAATACTGAAATGCCACTGTAGTAGTGTTGTGCTTAAACTTGTTTTTACACTTATGGACCAGGAAATACTAACACCTAATAACAGCAATACTTCTAAAACTGGTAGTATTTCAGTTTATTATTTTATTCTTGATTTCTGGCTCAAAATTACACTAATTTCTCAGTTCAAGTTAACAGCTGTGATAGGATATTCCACACACTGGGACAGTAAGGTCATTGCTCTGATTGTACCAACTGTTTGTGTTGATGACCAACTCCTGGCCTTGGTGCAAGGTTCCATGTAGCCCCCACACTTGCTGAATGTCATGTGTTCTGCTCTGCACCCTGTGCTGTGCTTACTGCAACAAATATTTAGTCATAATCTGGGAACAGAACCAACCCCCTTCTCGGGACTTAATAGATCCTATTTTTACATTTGCAGATGTTTCTTTCTTCACAGCACTCATCATGTTTAGTGATGCTTCCATGTGTTTGTGTGCTGCCCGAGGGCTGTGCTGACTCTAATTGCAGATCTGTCTTCTTTTGTCTTCTGGCAGGTTTGACCCAACCGCATCCTTGGATTTCTTGTGGGCCTGTATTCACATTCCTCGGATCTGGCAGGGAAGGGACCAGAGAACTCCTCAGGTATTGGTTCAGTTCTTCCAAGATTCCTCTCTGGATGGAGTGAGAGGCAATGTTTTCGCAGTGCCTGATTTTTCCATGGCCAAGAGGTGGCTGGAGTGATGCAGGTGCAGTGTGCCAACTTTGCTGCCTGTACCTCAGCTGGTCACTTAGCTGCTCTGCTATGTTACATATTACAGTGGCAATTTAGAGTCCAAAAAGCTGATAGGAACACACAAAGTTTGCCCACTTGGCATTTCCCCTGCAGCAATTTCCACAATATCTGGTAAAGGCACAAGGCTAGAGTGGCAAGCAAGCTAAAACCCAGCATGGGATAATTGCCATTTTACAAAGAAAAGGAGGCTATGTCTCTTCTCCACAGAATTTCATTGGTTTGGTGACTGAATTACGATTTCTGACCCATCATACATACTGAGATGGAAGTGAATGAAGAAGTGGAAGAGGGGTAAAGAGGTTTTTTTTGGGGCTGTGATGCTTTCAGAGCTCTAGATACGGGGCTGTTCTTAAGTCTGGTTCTGAGATGTTCCATTCCATTTGGGGAAGGTGTGACTAGAAGGAACTAAGGATCTTGGGATTTGGTGTGGAGTCATTTGGGGTGTTCTCTTGCGTGACAGAAGCGCCGTGAGGAATTCGTGCTCCACTTGAAGGCATCAGAACTGATCAGCATGGTGGAGCTGATCCTGGCTGAAGCAGAGACCAGATACCAGAACACTGACGAGGCCTCCTGCACACTCATCCAGTCTCGACTGCCGTTGTTGCTCAGTTGTTCTCATGGAGACCTTGAGAACATCAAAAAAGTAACAGAATATTTGACCAGCTGCATCCAGCAGTGGGGAAGCAGGTGAGGCTGCAAATGAGGAGCATTGTCTGCTGGAATTGTAGTTCTTGGGCACAAGCAGGCAGGCAGTGATGAGACTTGCCAAGTATGTCTTCATTAAGAATATCGTGTTCCAGAGCCTGTGTGAAAAGTGCACACTATCCTCCCTGAGGTTTGGGGGAATAAAAAGTGGTTTTAAGTGGTACTCAGACCAGGAAGGTGACTTCAAAAGTGAAGTTTGAGGGCGCTTTTGCTTTTAGGACTTCAGAATGAAATTCTTGACATGCTTTGGTTTTTTTTTTCTTTCTTTAAGGCAATGGTTATTTTTAATTACTAGTTCCTAACGTGGGATTTCTTGTCTATTCATCCCTTGAGTCACTGCTTATAATACATCCTGCTTCTGACTTGCTTTCAAAGCTGAATGGAGACCAGATTATTTCCTAACAGCTATTTTAGGACTGTGGAAAGAACAGGAAGATGATGTTTTCGTGGCAGTGAAAGGAACTGACCTAATTCCAACGTTGCTTATGGTGGTATTAGGAAAGATTCTGAGTAACCTCAGTTGCTGTTGCTTTCTACTCCCTCCCAGTGCAGACTGTGCCAGGGATCTACAGGGCTTTCAGGTGTGTAGAAAACATGTTGGCCAGTCTGAATAGCTGTGGTTCTGATTTCTTTTCCAATTGAGATGGGGCTGACCATGAGTACCATGTGCAGGAACTCTGCACTGGAGATGTAAGCAGAGCTTTCTTGTCCTGTGCCCTTTGGAACTGCAGTTTTCTAGCTGCAAGTGGCCTAGGGATGGATCCCCATAGACTGTGGATGGATCCCTGTAGAAAGTGAATGATTTGAGTTGTTCAAAAGAAGCAAAGATGTAAAAAACACTGGTTGAGATTAGTGATGTCTGTGTGTTCATATGCTCTGTTTGCCACGTGCAGGAAGGCTGCATGGGTCTGATGGGTCTGGGATGTTTGCTGGTTCAACTAACGTAGTAGCCAGTGGCTGACATCACCCTTTTTCCTTTAGCTCTGTGGGGAAATGCTGCCAGGACCTTCTGCTGCAGATATACCTGCAACTGCCTGAGCTCCTTGTGCCTATGCCCGAGATGCTTCTTACCAGCGAAGGAGCCAGAGACAGCAGCACTTGCAAGGTAAAGTTAGAGGCACAGGAAAGCTCCCTTCCAGTTGTGTGTGCAGAATGGATGCTACCTTGATGCCCAGTTTAGAAGGCGAGGACTGGCAAAAGCTTCCTGGATGACTTTGGTTTCCTTATTTTGCTCTTCTCTTGCCTCTTCCCTCCCTGCACCCTCCAGAGCAGAGAGTTCTGGTGTGGTTTATTTTGCAGTGTCCTTCTATATAATAATATAAGCTCCACAAGCTTCTGCCTGCCAAGGCACAAGTGTGCAGGCATCTGATCCTGCTTTGATGTCTGTAGGGACTGTGGATTTCAGATCCCATGCCAGCTGGAACCCTGCATCTACTCACAGATTCTACCTGAAAATAATTTGTTAACCCCCCTGTGTAGCTGGAAAGGAATTGGGAAACACTGCTGGAGAGCCAGGGGCTGGTTTGTACATTAAACTTCTTAACAGTTTGCTCATTATTTTTCTTCCAGCTTGATGCCCTGGTTCACAGATTCATTAACCTCCTCGCAGACACCAGTGACTCCAAGTCATCCGAAAGCCGGGTGTGGGATGCCAATATGGCCTGCAGGAAGTTGGCTGTGGCTCATCCCATCCTCCTCCTTAGGTACCTCTCTCTCCCTGCGTGTGGCTGGGGTTTACTGAAAAGCATCCACCCTTGTCCTAGAAAGGGAACAAACTTGCAGCCATCACAGTGATGGAGAGAGAATCCACCTTCATGTAAAGAAGTCAAAAGGCAGCAAAGTTACATCTCTGACAATGAGGCAACACCTTGTGCCTGTCAGGAAATAATGTTGGAATTGGAGACTAGAGAACAGAATATGGGTGGGAAATGGGGCTTGCTGAGTCTATGGGTATAGGGATCAAGTCCGGAACTCTGAGAGAGGATAAGGGATTTTGCCTTCCAGGAACTGAGGTAACATGTAACTTTCTTGGAAGATCTAGACCTGGATTTTCTTATTTGTTGTTTCAGGCACTTGCCGATGATTGCAGCACTGCTGCACGGCCGCGTTCACCTCAATTTCCAGGAGTTCAGGCAGCAGAACCACTTGACCTTCTTCATCCACGTCCTGGGGATCCTGGAGCTGCTCCAGCCGCAGGTCTTCCAGAACGAGCACCAGGCGGCACTCTGGGACTGTCTCCTGTCCTTCATCCGTCTGCTGCTGGTAGGAAAATCCCTGCTTCCCTCCCTGTGCCGGCTGCTGGCCGCTAGATGGGGAAGCTCTTGTAAAACAGGGCCAACCTCGGCTCTTCTCGTTTGAAGGGAAAGCCTTCCTAAATGCCTAAGAACAAAAAAGTGCATTAAGTACCTTGGAGAGCTTGAAGAGGAGGCCGGAGATCCAGAAAACGCTCCCTGGTACCCAGAGGTGCAGGATGGGGCAGTGCATCGCTGCTTTTTTTTTTTGGTTAACTCTCACCTTCTTGATCCTTTTGCAGAACTACAGAAAATCCTCGCGGCACCTGGCTGCCTTCATCAGCAAGTTTGTGCAGTTCATCCACAAGTACATCACGTGCAATGCCCAGGCAGCTGTCTCCTTCTTGCAGAAGCACTCGGATCCACTCCAGTAAGCTTCCTTATGCCTGTTAGCTCATGCACAGTCAGATTGCCAGGAGCTAATCAGACAGAAGACAGCGAGAGGATGTGACAGAGTAGCTGCTAATATGGCACTTTTTCACCCTTGGCTCCCTTAAGTCCTTATTGAGATGAGCAGCATATCTCTTTTTTTATAGGTAAAAACTGAGCCCGAGGAAGTCACACAATGACTTTAACTCACATAATGGCCTAAACAGCATATTGAAGTATTATAGTGTCCTGCAACCCTTCCAGAGGGGCAGCTGGAGGGTCTTTCCCCACAGCAGTGGCTGCAGATATGTGGGGAAAATGCATTTGAGTTCCAGTTATGAAGAAAGGAAAAGTCTTGTTTCTGCTTCTGAGAAGCTCTTCGTTTCGGTGTACATATCTGTGCTGTTACTTGTGCTCGTGCCCTTATTGCTGCTGAAAACCAAACACACCACATTTCTTTTTCCCAGTGACCTGTCATCAGACAACAGTGACTTAGCAATGCTGAAGTCTCTCCTGGCTGGGCTGAGTCTGCCTAGTAAGAGTGGCATCTTGGACAGGGGCTCTGATGAAGAGAAGGATGGTGAGTCTGGGTGGGGGAAGAGTTATTCCAGCTGGCGAACCTGCAGTCTGTTTTGGAGAACAGTTGTTTTTTATGGGGTGTATGCTGTGCTTGTTCTTGCAGCAGCTCAATGTGTTTAGAGTGGAGAATGGCACTTGTATGCTCAGCAGTTGGGAACCAGTGTCTGGGATGGGTTAATTTATTTTCCTGCCAGTGGTATCACTACTGGAGCAGAAGAACAGCCCTTAACAAGGGTGAGTTTCCTGGTTGTGGATTTTGCCCTTTTAATCCACGCTTAAGGATTGACCTGTTGGGGGGACTTTAAGGGTACATCCACTCCTCCAGTGTTCACAGCTTGCATGGGAAAATCATTCAGTATTAAAAGAGCTTGCAAAGCTTCCTCCTCAGTGTCAGCTGAGGGGGTGACAGGAGGTGCAGTGAGATTAGAGACAGTGTGAGAGCCAGGAATCGGATCACAGCATTGCTGGTGGCTCGTGATACACCCCTGCACTGGTAGGGAATACTGGCCAGTCCACAGGCTGTCAGGATGCCCTGCTCTCTCTCTCTCCCCCCAGATGAAGCAGCTGCTGGCTCTCTGCCCCTCGTCAGCGTGTCCCTCTTCACTCCCCTCACGCCGGCTGAAATGGCCCCGTATATGAAGAGGCTCTCCAGAGGCCAAACAGTGGAGGGTGAGTGAGGATCTGCAGAGACACAGGGCAAATGCAGACATTTGTCAGCCTTGTTACTTATCTGTCAGCAGCAGCCTGGTTTCCTGTGTCAGTCTTGTGTTTGGAAGTCACCAGCAGTTAGGATGTTGTTCCATTTTTGGATTAACTCGTCCATAACCTCCTGTGATTCTGTGACAGAGGCTTCCTATGATTCTGTTATCACTTAGCTCAGCAGTTCTTCAATGGCCTCTGCTTTGGGGCTCTTCAAGGATCTTTAAGCATTTTGGGAGATAGTATGAGTAAATCAAGGAGTGCTACAGTTTGAGCCAAGTCTGAAGTGCTGATAGGAATGAAATACCAAACTGATGAGGAGCAGGATTTGTTAGAAATCCCCAAATGGCCTTCATGGAAGAAAATCATGTTAACCTGGCATATGGGAACAATAATCTTCTCCAAAGGTCTTCTGAAATCACAAGTGTCCAGCGTTAAACCTAAGTTGTGATATTGGGGTGACAGTTTTCCTTCCAAGGTACAATAAGACAAAAAAGTCCTGCCTGGACCCTATTTTATAAAGAGACGCTCGGCGGAGATCTTTAGTTACAGAAGAAGGTGTTCTGGAACTGAAACCTCTCAGCCCATTGCATTCCTTCCTCTGCCTGGGCAGGTTGGGATGTGCTGATCTGGCACATTCCTGGTCTCCTTTTTGAAGAACTGCCTTTGTTACACTACCTCTGTGTGCAAGTGGGAGAACTTGACGGCTTGGGAGATTGGTTTTGTCGGGAAAAAGAAAAGATTCTTTGCTGGATCTGTGACCTTTTCAACCTGTGTCTTCTCCCAGATATCCTGGAGGTGCTGACAGACATCGATGAGATGTCCAGACGGAGGCCAGAAATTCTTGCCTTTTTTGCTGTGAGTATTGGTGTCTCAAACTGCCACTGGAAGGAAGAGATTCTTTTCACCAGAGTCTGTGTTGCACAGCCAGCTTAAGCACTACCCTTCCTCTGCTTTTTGGGTGGTTGTTGCAGCACCTTAGCAGAAATGTGTCCTCAGTTAGCCCTGCTGAGAGCAGGCAGGAGTTCCCTCCATTGCATGCTGGGTCAACCATCATCTACTTTGTGTCAGAGGAAGAATTAACCCTCTATCCTCTTCCCAGGGCAAGGAGAGAACAGAACAGCTCTGATGAAAAAGCTGTAAACTAGGGAAACCTCAGCTGTCCTACATGAAATAAGATTACAGAAGGGTACTTTAAAGTATTCAAAACCAGGATAATCTGTCTTACAAAGAGGGATTTCTGGGGTCAGCCAGTACCTGCTGGATTTGTGTTGGGCTGGATTGGTGTGGAGGGGGAGTAATGCCAGTCTGAGGAGTCTGTGCTCTCTGAATGTCCCTATGATCCACATTTGTCCATCTTTCAGACAAACCTCCAGAAGCTGATGAGTTCATCAGAGGATTCCTGCCGGAACCTGGCCTTCAGCCTGGCTTTGCGCTCCATTCAGAACAACCCCAGGTGAGCACCCCTGGAGCTGAGGCTGTGCTGGCTGGTGACCTGGGCTGTACTGACACTGTCACGTTTCACTCCCAGCATTGCTGCAGATTTCCTGCCCACCTACATGTACTGCCTGGGCAGCCGAGACTTCGAGGTGGTGCAGACAGCACTGAGGAACCTGCCTGAATACACCCTCCTGTGCCAAGGTAGGTGGAGATCTGCCACCTTTGGGGCACGGTTGGCCTCACAAGGGTCAAAGCTGGGCTCCTGTGCTGGGAACAGCTCCCCTGGGAAGTTGCCAAGGATGGCTGTTGCTTAGACCAGGCCATCAGTACCAACAGTAGCTTTGGGCTGAGCTTCACAAGGGGGGTTTGTCGTAGAGACAAGGGGGGCTTCCTTGAAGTAGATTTGTCTCCTTTACAGTTTTCTCTGAGTTGTGACCTCTCACGTGATCACAAACCCATGGAGCTGTTAGAGGGGGGATTGTGCCATGTTCTTGTGGAAGGAGAGATTTCTCAGTGGTGGTTGGTGGATTGCTCTTGCTTGCACATGGAGCCCTCGGGCCAGTCCTCACTCTGCCTTTCCCTTCCCCAGAGCATGCAGCAGTGTTGCTGCACAGGGCCTTCCTGGTGGGCATGTACGGCCAGATCGACACCAGCTCTCAGATCTCAGAGGCCTTGAAGATCCTGCACATGGAGGCCATGATATGAACATGTGGTTCTGGGAGTTTCACTTCCAGAGGAATTAATTTAATGGATTCATCAGCTGCATTACAGCCCTGTAAGAAGAACAGTGTATTGCAACCCGTGTTTGCTGGAGGATCAAAGAGGGGATGTGGCAGGCCAGACTGTGCTGGAAAAGGAGAGGGTGCTGACTGAAGATCAGAAAGGGGCAAGGATCAATCTGGCTGGCTAAGATGCCATTATTGTGGGAGGAAAATCTCCTGAACATTGTGCCAAACAGGGACCACTTCCTTCATGGGGTCTTGGGGCAGTGGCTGTCGGTTTGTTGTTTGGGGTTTTTTGTCTCTCCAAGAAGGCAGAGCTGCTGGGAGAGCAGAAGGGAGTGAGTGATGGGCCTTGCACTTGAAGTGTCTGCACTCTCTGTGTTGGAGAGAACATGCAGATTTGTGCAGGGGGCAAGACCACTTTGGTTTCTGGGGGTGGGAGGTCTTTTTTTTTTATTTTATGATTAAAATTCTCTTTGTTTCCATTGTGCCTTTCTCTGCTCCCTTGGGCATAGCTTGACATCCCTCTCCCCCTGTTCTTCATTCTCTTGTTATTCTAGACAAAGTATCTCTGGAAGACCTGTCTCCATGGCCAAGTGCTCACAGAGCTGTCTTGGCCTTTTACAGGATATGCAAGAAATGGAGCAGATTTGGAAGGGTCAGTGGGGTACAATGGATGGGTTGGGTCAGCACCAACTGCTGACAGGACAACTTTTAAGAGGTTCCTTAGAAAACTTTTGTTTAAAAACAAATAAAACAAACTTCTTGGTACATCTGCAAACATCCCAGCAGCTGGCCACTGTCACAGTGGAGTCTTTGAACAAGCATCTGAGTTTCCTCTTTGGGATCTGCCAGTTCCTCCCTGTGACTCTTCTGACCACTGCTCTCTGGTCCTTGCCTGCAGATAGGGGTGATGGCTTATTTGCCAGCTGTCATTTGAGGACAGAAAAGGAGGCATCTTCCTTTTCACTGCTCCAGAGAAATTACTGCTCTGTGTGCTTGTTCTCCAGCCTCTCTTAATTCTAATCACCAGTTTGTTCTCATGTCCCTTGTCTCTGTTCCTGGTGCTCCACTTGTTAGTAGAGAAACTCTGTAGTGTACTAAAGGCAAACATCCTGGAGGAATGGTATTTCTGTCTCCTTGCTGGTGGCAGGGACAGTTGTGACCTCATAGGTGGCTGGGTGGGGAAATACTGTCTGTTCTTGCACGTGAGGAATACCACAGCTGAGCACTTTAGCTGGTATTTCAAAATATGAATGAATGTCCAGCTGGCTTTGCAGAGGGATGGAGAAGAAAAGGGGGAGGACTGAACCTCCCATCAACTCTAAGTAGCCTTGTCTTTAAATAGAGATTAGGGCCATCAGTTATGGATGCAACATGCTCTTTTCCTCAGCAGCATCTGCTTCGCATCCGGAGCCACTACTGTGGCAATTAGCTCCATATAAATTATGTGGAGGAACAGCTGAAGGAGATCAAGTCAGTGGAATGGGTTTCCTGAGGGGCTCAGTGACAGCAGGATTAACGCCTGTCCAAGGGGAGCCGGTAATCTCACTGGGAACCCTTACCTTAGTCCCTTATCACACATCATTAAGGCTCTGCTCAGTTTGTCAGAGCAGGGACGTAGTTCTGTTGGTGCTGCTATGGGCCTAGAGCAGCTGGGAATTTGTGGGGCTTCCTGGAAAAGGGCTTTTAACAGGACTTTGAGTCAAGGAGCAAGGAAAATGTCTCAAGACTGTTGTTGCGCAAAGACTGAGTCAAACACAACAGTGGTGCTTTAGTGAAGATCCTCTCTGCAGCTGGGGCTTTCCAGAAATCCCACTCTGGGGCTGCAACTAGAAACTTTTACAGGCAAAACCAAACAATGTGGTTGGTCCCAAATTGTCCTGTGTCTGTTTGGCAATGCCTGTGGTGAGCTGCTCCAGGATGCCTGGTTCACAGGAGCAGGGCAGGCTTCATTGCTGGCAGAACTACTTCATGACCCCTCAGTCCAGAACAGACGGGTTTTGCAGAGCTGTGTGGAAAGAGATGTGTCAGGGAAGGTGGAAGGAGCATCTCTGTGGCAGCAGCAGCAGCAGCAACTGCCTTTTGGGAGATCAGGAAATGAAGTCAAACAGAGATGATGTGGGTGAAAGTTACTCCGCAGAACTGAGACTTCCCATAGATGTCCCAGTACAAAACTCATCATCTGCGATTTGTTGATCTCTCCTTTTTGCCGTGTTGAAGGCTCCCACAATGCATTTTCTCTGCTGTCACTCTGCTTGGAGCCGGTGGAGCTGAGCAGGTTGCCTTGGCTTGAAGCACATCATCAAAACCAGATCAGCGCTGAAAACAGGGCTGTCAGGGGGTGCCTGGCTGTGTGGAGACAGCTCAGGGCAGGAGCCCGTCCCTGCTGTCGGGGAAGGCAGCTGTGACAGCTCTCAAAGGGTTGGTGACAGTGGTGCTGATGCCCTGACACTTGCCTGCCTGTAATCTGCGCTCTGTAACTTCCATCTCTGCCTGGCTGAGCACCTCCTCCCCTCCCATCCCGGCTGAGCTGACAGTGCCACCTTTCACAGCTCTCCCTGCCTCCTCCCGGGGCTGGGGCCATCTTCTGTGTCTGCAAGAGTTTGTGCCTTGATCGGGAGAGGAGTGGGGAGGAGGTTTGCAGGGTCTTTCCTGGCCAAGCCCAAGGGGCCCCATGCCTCACCCGGGGCACGTCGCTGCTCCCATCTGCCTTACAGGCAGCACATCCCAAACTGGTGCAAAATCCCTGCTTAGGCACTTTTCTACCATGATCTCCTGTAGTTAAGAGCTTTCTTAAGAGAACTGGGCTGCCAGAGCTGGTGTCTGGGGCTGGGCAATGTGCTTAACACTGGCTCATGGGGAGGCTTTTTGTCTTCTCAGATACACTGGGAATCCCATTCCAGCTGCAGAGGGAGGCACGATGGGGAAGAGAACACTGGCCAGAGGTTTGTTTCTCATCCTGTGGCTGCGCCAAGCTCAGGGCAAGGCTGGATTTTGTCCAGCATGCACATGATGGAACTACACTGCTTGGCTGGGCACAAGTGGGCATCTCTAACCCGGCCGTACCACGCACCTGCCAGATCCTGTGTGGCTGGAATTGTGGCCCCTCTCATGTGCCAGTGTCCTGGACGTCTGTGGCTTTTTGACACAGCTCTGGGCAAAGTTGTGCATCCCAGGAACCATGAGGGGTATCCTGGATCAGCATGAGAATTTGGCCATGAGCAGGGCATGACTAACCAGGGAGGTGCCTGTCTGATCCTGACTCAGTGGCTGCTGCCTCTGGGACATGCTTGGCACTGGGGAGCTGCACAATTCCCAGCACTGAGTTCAGAGGCAAATCTGCCCCACCTGCTACGTCAACAGTGGAAGCACAGGGAGAGGTGCACAGGTGACAGCCACCAAGTGGGATTTCATGGCAAAGGCTGATGTTGTGCCCACCATGAGAAATGAGAAAGGGTAAAGAGAAGCCTCACCTTGCAAGGAGCAGCAGGCAAGAAGTCTTGTGCAGAATAAAAAAGGAGAGGAAAACTCCATCTCTGTTACCTCGTGTCTGTGAGTGGAGCCTATTCCCAGGGCTGCTCCCTGGGGCCCTGCCATCCTCTTCCTCCAGCCAACCTCATCTGTGAGCTCCATCAGTGACAAATGCACTCCTGGCCCTGCCTGCCCTCAATTAACTTCCTTCTGGCCATACCACAGTTCAGGACAGTACAGTTCACACTTAACTCGAGGACTTGTTTGCTAAAAGCTAGAAATGGTAAGACTTTTGTTAACTTTAGGAGTGTCAAAGCCAGCCCCAGGCCAGCTAAGTAGCCTGGCTGCTATAGGGGTAGCATTTGCCTAAGGTGGACTGATCTCTGTGTTGCCTCTCTTTGTATTTAGATAATTTGCCCCTGAAGTAGAAGAATATAGAGCTTGAAATTTCCCATCATTTTAAAATCAGGAGACCTCTGTGATAACATATCTGCCTGCCCTGTGTTGCTGGTGGTGTTTTGGTGTCAGCCTGTTTGCAGGAACACCATCTCTAACACAAGAAGATACTGGCAAAAAATGTCAAGACCCCCAGCAACAATTAAAAAATTAATTAAGCTACAATAGCGCAGTCATTGCTGGGTAATTATTAAGCTGTAAGAATTGGTAATTGTCTTATTAGCATTAAGCAATTATGCAAATAATGGAAAACATACCATAAGAGTAATAAAACTACCTCCCTTTCTTTCTCTCTTCTTTTTTTTTAAACCAATAACGATATTCAAAATCTAAAGGGATGCATGTGGTTTTATTGTGAGTATCTTTGGAGAGGAGTGAGACCTCTAAGGGTGCTCAGGCCTTTTGGGGCATCCCAAAACACATCTACCATGAGTTCTCTTGCAGAGCTTGTAGTGCCCCACACCAGGCCATCCCCTGGTTCTGCACCCACCAAGGCACCAACACAGGGTGACCACACTGGTGTGCCAGGACTGGAGAGTCCAAATTTTGTACTGTCATAGATGTTCTAGGGGAGTCCCTGTTCTCCCTCTAATAAAGCACATAGTGCTTTAGGCTTGCTGTGAGTGAAAACAAGGCAATTTGTGGATTTTCCCATCAATTCAGTGCAAAAGTGGAAAGTTCTGGCCTTTAGAGTTACTCTGTCTGAAGGATTTTAGTGGAATTAAGTTCATAACCTGAGGTAAGAGCTGGCTTCTTTTCCAGATGAGGTTCCAGCTGGATTTCAGGGTTCAGCAATAAGCTGAATGATGAGCAAGTGTCTTTGTGTTCCTGGAAACAAGGACAAGACCTTGCTTACCCTCCCTACTGGGAAAGGGAAACTTCACTTACTCATGTCCACAACAGGCCTGGAAAACACCAAGTGCTTTTTTGCTTCAGCACGTTCACGCTGTTAATCACTAACAAATTTTATTGGTTTTACAGGCTTTAAACTCTGCTCTACTGATAAGACACAGCATTTCAAAGTGCCCAAGCCAGTTCCTGCTGCAGGGTGTGTCCTGCTCCCATGGTGGTGCCTCGATAAACCTGGGGTCACTTCACCAAGTTGCATGATCCAAACAGGTTTTGGTCTGCAAAAACCACCTTTGCTTTCGCTTTCTGATAAGAATGGGGATGTTTGCAGCTCCTGGAGGACCAGAGAGCGTGTTCTGCCATGGCAGTGGAAAGACTGGGAATCACCCTCCTCTGTTTCACCTCCTTGGAAGGCAAGGGGAGATCACCTTATGAAACAAATACCACCCCCAACCCTCTCAGAGAGCTGCTTTTAGCTCCTTGGGACTGGTGACCCACCAAGCTTCTATTTATGGACTTTTCATTTTTCCTCTCACCTGGTGTGTAGGATGCAGGATGTGAGCAATCTCTTATCTTTGTTGCCCGGAAATAACTTTCTGAAATCACCCTCTAGCCTGTCCCTCACCTCACTGCAGTGGGGGACAGGAAAGCCAGCAGGACATCTGGCTGGTGGGCAGGAGGGACAAGGGAGAGAGACTTCTTTCTGTTTTGCTGTGACATGGTGTTATACCTGGGTGATAGGACACTCTTTGCTCTGATGCTCACTGGTTTTGGTCCTTTGAGATTTTAGGATAATGGGTTTACCATTTGTGAGCTTCTCAGGGGGATGTGCTGCAGAGAGCTTTACCAAAGTGCCTTCTCCTGTAACTTCACATTTCTCTTTCATCTTCTTGGAAGAATGGAAGAAGTGGAAATTCTTGTCCAGACTTGAATTTCGTAACAACTTTTTTTCTGCTACTTCTGCAGGTCAAACTAGTCAGACTCTGAGGGGAGGCAGGTATCGTGTGGAAGCATTTCTGCATGAGTAGCTGTGAAATTGTTGGGGCTTTCTTTTCCCTGTTTGGGGCCTTTCCGTCTCTGTGGAGTCAGCCTGGCTGCCTTCTGGGAAGAGAGAGCTGATGAGGCATGTTACTGATGAGACGAATACTTTTTCCTTCTTGTTTCAAATCCCTCAATTTAACTCAAGCCATTGGCCCAGGGATGTATGAGAGCTCTTGGCTCCGACACACACTTCCTATTGTTGGGAATGAAACAGCCCTGCACACAGCCCGCGGTGAAATTATGTAGTAGCTCAATTTGATCAGCTGATTTCTCACAATAGTTAAAAGACATGATTTTTTTTCTATGATGTTATGCTCTCTGATGAGAAAATAAAATGCATCACTTGATTCTCAGCTTCATGAGGTCCCACATTTTCTGATACAAGTAATCAGAAAAACCCTTCCCTGCCTTGAGTCTTCAAGCTGACAAATATTGGTTGGGTTTTTTTGGGCTTTAGGGTGGCCTAGTCACATATTTAAGTTTTTTCTCTACTAGTGGTAAAATCCATTGGTTGCTGCATATGGGAACCAGGATAAATTTGAGAGGTGATGGCAGAGTGATGCCCACTAGTCATAGTCATAGCAACTGTCAGGAAGCACTCAGCATTTCTCCAGTGCAGTCTGGTACCTGAGAAAAGGACTGAGGAAGAAGAGTGTCTGTAAGTAGAGAAGAATAAATCAGTCCATGTCTGTGGATTGCTGCTCCAGCAAGCTTCCAAACACACCTTGGGAAGGGAGCTAGGAGAGCAGGCACTGTGCTCAAGGATGCACTTTGCTCCATGAGCCTGCTGTGCATCACAGGTGGGAAACCTCACCCAGCAGCTCTGGGAAGAGCTCAGTGAGCAGGGGCAAGGTCTGCAAAACAGGATAAGGACCTATAAGGCTCCCTCGAAGGAAAAGATGCAGAAAGGAGAGGTACAATCCAGAGCAGGGATTTGTAAGCATCATCCCCTGAGGAACATCCTGGGAGAAGAGTGGTTGTGGGTAACAGGCAGCTGCACAGGCAGCTCTGCTCCCTTCCTGCCCCGTTCCTCTCTCAGCGTGTGTTACCTTACCTGCTGGTGCATTAAAGACTCATCATAGCTGCAAACTCCCACAGAGCTCTCTTTAATCACCAACTAACACTGCGCCAGTCTCTGCTGCCTGTACTTTGGAAAGCCATTCCTGGGCCAGCAGTAATACTCCTACTGCGTTAGCAAACTCCTTCAGCAATGTCATTTTAATCACCTTAGTGGATAACGGGGGCCCAATTCTTCTGGTGTACCAAGGGCTGTACCTCCAGGCTAACCCTCTCTTGGGACGCACAGCTTGGAGCCAGCAACTAATAGTTTCTTCTTCTGGTGTCTGCAAGCCTGGATTTGTGGTACGACCATCCCAGTGCAAAACAGGGTGCAGTGCAGGGAGGGACGAGGTGAAATGTGGTGGTCTGTGATACACAGGAAATCACAGCTGCTCTGAGGCCAGCCTGGCTTTCCACTCCGTGGGTCTGTGTCCCCTGCCACCCAGCCCCAGCTGCCCCTTCCCAAAGCACGAGGTAATGAGAAGGGACTAACTGCATTGACTCATTAAGCTGGGTTCGTTAGAAGACAGATTGTCATGTTAAACAAATATATTTTTTAAAAAGCTAAGTCTCATTCCCTGGGCCGTGCCCCATCTGGGCCATTAAATCTGAAAGGGGTAAGTACAGCTGTGTCAGAGCTGCGCTCAGGAGCTGATTTTCACTGTTTGCACGACTGGCAACCACTCCATTTCCAAACCTCTTTTCCTTCTCCTCGTTTCCCAGTGCTGCACTACGTCGATTGGAAGCGCAGCCGGGGATGCACACTGCTAAACAGTGCTGAACTCCAGAGACACATTTCCTAAACCCAGCACTTCCTCTTTATTTCTCACCAAGCCCTAAGTTACCTGAGGATGGGAAGGGCTGCTCATCCTTAGCCAGGCTTTTTGCAAATTATGCAATTTTATCAAAGGCGTTGTGGAAATGTGGGACAGCTCATCTTTCAGGGCTCCAGCAAGTGTCTTTTTTGAGGGAAGCAGGGGGTAAAAACCCAACTCTGGGTTAATCCAGCGTTTCTTTTGATTGGTCCCTTGGTAGCGAGATTAATTTTGAGTGCAGATGTTTCTGTTTTCCATCACAGAATACACTCAGGACTTGGGAGCAGGCTCACAGTGCTGTATTTCCTGCTCACCACACCACTCTTGTTACGGTTGTGCAGCAACATATGCTAAGGCCTTATTACAAGGGATTCCTATAAATGGCATAAAGGATTAATAATGTATTTATAACACAACTTTGTTTTAGTATAAAGTGATCTATAAATTTGTAATAAATGTTTTATAATGTTTTTGTAGCCTGTTATAAATGATAAATGGGAGACTATAGATGCCACATCAAATATTCATGCTGCATTGTGTGCATTATTATGCCATTACTGTTCAGGAAACCATTAATAATAAAGTGAATGGAGATGTAAAAGTTGCTGACATGCCCAGCAAGCCATTTATAATGAAATGTATAATCCTTACCATAAAGTAAATACATTGGCCAGTGATTGTTGATGAAATGGAAACACTCTGAATTATTTGTGAGGTATTTATATATTAATGTATATTATCCATATCATGTCACAGAAATGCCGTTAATATATTATATGTATTATTGATTATTTTTACCTAATTTATAGGCAGCTGTTTAAGTGTTACCTTGTCTCTTCTCATGTTTTGTCAGCTGCATGAGGCCTGGTGAGTTATTTTATGGGATGTGCGTGCTGCGGGGCAGCTGCTGCGAGTTGGCCATCCCAGCTCTGGAGCGAGCCCCGCGGGGCAGGGCGGCAGCGGGGGCCGCCTTCACCCAGCCACCCCACACTCCTCCGTGGGGCCGGGGACGGGAGGAAGCCGCGGCTCTTTTCCAAGCTGAACGATTCCATGATTCCGTGACACTGGCGGTGCCTGATGCGCTGCCCCAGCAGGGACAGACCCCCTGCTCCCGGCCGGCCTCCCTCCCTCGCCACAACGAGACCTCTGGGCAGGTTCGGGGCAGCCGAGCTTCGTCCTCCCTCCTCCTCCTCCTTCTCCTTCTCCTTCTCCTTCTCCTTCTCCTCCTTCTCCTCCTTCTCCTCCTTCCCCTCCTCCTCCCCCCTTGCCCGGCGGTCTCTCGCTGGGGTGGGAGAGGGGCTCTGGCGGCTCCGGCACTGCTCACACCTGGTGGTACTGGGAGATGCTGGGGATGTATCCGCCCACCCAGCGCGGGATTGCCCGGCGGACGGTGACATTTAGGCGATTTACGGTGCTTTTTAACTTTTTCTCCTCCAAATGGGGTGAAAACATCCTTCCCAGTGACCAGATATGATTCACGCCTCCCCTGGTGGCCGCCCCTTCGGGGCAGGACTTTTTGACATTTCAATGAAGTTTCCCTCGCCCT
>VWZW01000753.1:291856-456706 GCA_013397115.1 Edolisoma coerulescens | reverse complement strand
TCCATCGAGCTGCGGCCCCCGGGTTCTCCATCCCCCTGGAATCCTCGCTGGGCTGTGGCCATCCCGCCGTCCATCGAACTGCAGGCCCCGGGTTCTCCATCCACCCAGGACCCCTCGCCGGGCTGTGGCCATCTCACCATCCATCAAGTTGTGGATGGGCTGTGGCCATCCTGCTGTCCATCGAGCTGTGGATCCCAGGCTTTCCACCTTCCCTGGGCTCTTGCCCTCCCTGTGGGCACATCACCAGCAGTGTTCTGCTCACACCCACGCTGAGAATCTCCAAGAGAAAAGCTCCACTCTCCCAGCCTACGTGCTGGTTTTTTCCATATACTTTTCCTTTTTCCCTTTTCTTCCCTCAGTAGCTGGATTATAAATGTTCTAAATGCGTCCTTTCCATTGCAAAACAAGTTCAGGCACCGATCTTTGGGGCAGTGTTTCCTTCTTTGCCGTTGTGTTTGCTCTGGCTGGGCTCTCCTCGCTCAGCCCGACAGCAGCACAGCACTCACAAGTCGCGAGGCGAGGGCTATTTAAACAAAATGCAGTGAAAGGGCAGGGCCCCACAGCCACTGGATTCCTGCACATCCTTGTTTTTCCCATCTAAAGCTCTGTCTGTGGGAGGTTAAGTGCTTTCCATGCCTTGCTGGTGGCATTGCTGGTGCCCTGTGGGTTTTGAACTGTCCCTGCCCAAATGTTAACATCTGGGAAGGTGGATCACCAAAGGGAGTCATAGATCCTGCTTCATAGGTAGGGTTTTTTGTTGGTTTTTCTTTTCCTTCTGGGCTCTTTAGACTTTGAGATGGGGGAATTGAGGGGGAAGATTAAGGCAAGGGAGCACTGGGAAGAGTGCCCGGGAGCATTGATTTGAGTGTTAGGTCTCTCCTGGTCAGATGTGCCCAGCTGGGTGAAGAACACGTTGGGTGGTCTGTACTGCAGTTTTCCTCCTGTCCCATGTATTCTGCCTTTTTCCTCATGCTCCCAGGACATCCTGCCACATGGGTTTGTGTGCAGACATCCCTCTTACAGGTGGCTGGTTGAACCCAAGAGAAGATCTCCTGTTTTCTCTCCTCTGTTGTCTTGAAACTTGTCAGAAGCTGGAGCAGACTTGGGCAGCGGGAGGTTAGAACAGGAGCTCCAGGCACACTTTGTTGTCCCAGTGCTTGGGCAGTCACTGTGGTGTTGCCGTGTATGACTTCCTGACATGTTGTCATGTCCATGTGACTCCAGATATTTCCTTTCCTTCCTTTGATTCACAGTCCCAAAGATACAAAACACCAGGGCAGAAAGGTTGAGGTGTTCTCGTGGAGGGGCTGTGGCTGCTTCCTGCAGCTGGCCCATCTGGCACACAGCTGTACACAGGGGCTCAGCGATGTGAGAGCTGGAATAATCCTGTTGTCCAGTTTAGTGGGTTGTTTATAATCCTTGAAGTGTGCAACAAGGGTAGTGGATAGACATCTCTTATATAAATTCTCCTGTGCTGAAGAGGGAAGATGTTCCTTGAGGCATCTCTCTGTTCCCATTCATTTTCTTTTATGGTGGAGATTCTGCCTGACTTTATTTGGGACATCACAGAAGCTCTTTCTGGCTCAGACCAACTCAGCAAGGGCTGCCTGAAGGCTAAAGTAAGAGAAGCCTTTATTTGTGACCTCTTTCATCAGTGTCAGTGCTGTAACACAGGAAAGCACCACGAGTACCATTGACTGGACAAAGTCCTGCTGGAAGGAAATGGTGCTGTCAGGTGGTCAGTGGCCAGGGTTGCCGGGTGCCATGTGTCAGATCCTGGGGCAAAATACTTGTGCAGGTTCTCCATGTATCCCTAAAAGCTCCTCTGAGTGTTCTTGGTGCAGGGGACAGTGGTGGAGAAGTGCAGCTGGGTGCCAGTGTGGCTGTGACTCCTGCTTCCCAGGGGTTCATCCTGGGCTCCTGTCCTTGCTTCTGCCAAAGATTCTAGTTAAAGATTGAAAACATCAGACTGAAAGGAAAACTAGAAAGGGGCAGTTGGTGTTTGGAGCACCTGGTGTGTTTGCAGCAGCTCTGCTGCATAAATCACTTGCAGAACGTGATTCAGTCACAGCATCAGTTTTGCAACACTGTGTTTTCTGTCTTGGTTTACACAAATGACATTCTTGGGCTGAGTGCAGGGGATTTCTCCTGCAGGAGCCTGAAAAATTACCAGGAAAACTTCAAGCTCAAAACATGGACATAAACATGGGCTTCTCTTGTGAGGGCTCAGAGGACAGGCTGGTGTGGGTCTCTGCTTCCTTCCTGTTTTCTTGCTGGAAAACATATGGAAAATATGATAACTTCTCTCGAACTTAGCTGGTGTTGGCTTGTGTGCTACCAGTGAGCAGGGCAGGCTGTGTAAAATTAGAAATGCATTTCCCACTCACTTCCCACTCATGCTAGGAGTGGAGATCCGTGCTGAATTACCATGGAAATCCACTTTTTTGTCCCAGATGAAGAGTGCTTCAGAGTCAGTCCCAGCTGGGCACACACGCTGTGTCAGGCAGGCTCCAGCCCATTTTCTGGGGTGATTGTAGAGCCTGAGGACATCTCTTGTCAGAGAAACGTGAAGCCTCGTGGCAGCATGGTAGGAGGCGGAGGTCAGCAGCTGCCACGTGTGGTGGTGAAGGTTGTGCAAGCTTCAGCCACGATTTTAGTGGCCTTGTCCCGATGAACGAGTTGGAGGAGGCAGGGGAGCTGTGCACGCTCACTCAGATATTAATGCCAGATGTCAAGGAAAGGTTTTGATTAAGATCCTTCTCTTCGTCCAGGATCTTGCTCTCTCCCAGACTGCAAGCTGGTGTTCTGGGAATGGGCTGGTGGTGAAATCCCCCTTGGCAGCTGAGCAGCAGCGGTGCCCTTTCCTCCAGCAGCATTTCCAGGTCATTGTCAGCTCAGCGGGAGAAGATGAGGTCACCCTGGCCCTGCTGGGGATGGGTTGTCCGCAGTCTCTCTCCTCAGCAAGAGGCTGGGGTGAAGCAGAGCTGCTTGGCTTGGTGGGTTTGTGGTTGGTGTGTAGGCAGGGGGAGGGTGGCTCGGGGGTCACCCCGGCAGCCCTCTGTCCCTTGCCAGCCAGAGCAGGGCAGTGCGGAGCCGGCATTCCTGAGAGGAGGATGAGCACCTGGGGGACATCTCCTGCCTGGAATTCCCAGCCCTGTCCCAGCTCCCCAGGTCTGCACCTCCAGAAGGAGCGCAGCTGAGAGGTCCTGTTCCCAGCACAGCGTGCTGGATTTGAGCCCCCTGTGCAAGGACTGGGAGCTGGCAAAGGGCGCCTCACTCTTTTTCGTGATCCTTTTGACTGCACATCTCATTGTCTGTAGAGAAAATAGCACAAAAGTGCCAACGGGCAGAAACTTTTTTGGTGCCATCGAGGCTCTGGGATTTTTTTTTTTTTTTGTTCAGTCTGCTCCAAGGTCAAGTTTCCAATCAAGTTAGTGCTTGCAGCAGCAGAGATTCCTCCTAAGGAAGCACATGTGCTTGCAGAGGACTGTGGCATATTTGTGAGTGCTGGGTCTGTGCAGCTGGAGCAGGGGGTGGTCACAGAGATTTATGGGCATGGGAAATGCTCAGCCACTTATTTGCTAAGGAAAGAGGTTTTTTTTGGGAGCTAAAATCTTCTCTGCTATTCCTGTGCTAGTAAACTCCACTCTGATTTGTTTCCAACACTGGAGGCCTCTCTTGGGTCACATTTGTATTTTTCACCTCTTCCAATTAATTCAGTTGCCTGTGTTTTCTCAGTGGAGAACTCCTACTTCTCCGTTTGTATTACCTTTGCTGTCTTAGGATTACATTGGTCCAGAGAGCTTTGATATTCCAAGATAGGAGATGCACCAGCAAGATCAATTTCCAAAAGAAATATTATATGTAAGCAGTTCACCTGACTAGCCAGGGAAAGAGTGATGCTGAGAGGTCAGGAGACTCTTGAAATGACCAAATAACCTGGTTGTTTGCACTCTGTTTTGAGGAATAGAAAGGGATTTGAGACATTCACCATCAAAAGATTGGGGTTTTTAGGTCTCTGCTGCATGCCAGGGAGTGTACACACCACCACAGCAAACAGCACTGAGCATGGCTGGAGGCCACTGACCGACAATAAATAGTAATTCCAGTGTCTTACATGTCAGAAGGACCTAGGAAGCTGGAGTTCCTTTTTGCTCTTGCAGTGTTTTGCTGCGTTTCCATGCTGCAGAGACTATTTGGGAGCAGAACTGGGAGTGAGGCACAGAGCTGAAATCACCTCCTTCAGCTGGCTCTTAAAAAAAGCCAATTTTCTGGCCTGACTTAACCCAAGGATGGTTGTATCTATTGTTTCACCGAGAGTTTTTTGGTGCATGATTATTTTTGTTGCTCTTTTTAATCCATTGTCTCAGGGAAGGGAAATCTTTGGGCAGGAGCACTGCTTGAAGGAAAACCTCTGCAATTCCCTTTGATTTTGCACAGGAAAGAGTCTATGATTTAGAGGTGGGATGTGCCTTGTCTTTACATGCTCTTTGGGGGAGTTTAACCTCTGGGTCTTATCTGTCATTCTTTCCCTCCTTATCCCACGTAGCCATACCAGATGTGGGAAGCAGGGAGGAGGCACAGGCTGTGGCATGATGAGCCAGCCTGTTTGAGGTGCCTCTCTTATTTATGATGTAATGCTCCAGTTTCTGTGCCGAGTAGATAAAGGACCTGGCTTGCTCCTTGCTGTTACAAGCAGTGGAAAAAGTTCCCCTGCTGGGATAGAGATCATGTGCTTGTCTCATGAATAGGTCGCTGCAAGCCAGCTTTGCCCTGGCTCTCAGAGTTACCCTGCCTCATCCCAGAGGTGAGGGATGGGCCAACAGGGTGGCTACAGGTGCTACATACAAAAAAAATGCAAAAGTTGGTGCTGTTTTCCGTTTATCAGTGAGAATTCCGTCTCGGATGTCAGCCTCTGGCTCAGCTCTGTGCCAGCAGACATAAGGATTGTAAAGTGAAACGGGGTTATCAGAAAGGAATTGACCCTGCCCGCTTGCCCGGGCAGAAGGAAGCGGTGTTGGAGAGCAGGGCTGCCAGCCAGCAGCCAGTTTTGTATTCCCTGTTTAGCAAGTGCCAGCCAGTTTAAAACAAAGCTGATGATGGCTGCTTCCTAAGCAAGGGACCTGCTCTGCAGTGGGCGAGCACGCTGCGTTGTGGCTCTGCTTCCAGTAGCACAAACTCTCCTCTCTGCTTTCATCCCTGTCCCAGCGTGTCCCGGGTTCTGAGTTCCCAGCACAGTGCAGAAAGAGTGGCATCTGGGTTGGACCAGGGAGTGGGAAAGCAAATCTGGGGAGAGGTGAAGAGGGAAGTGATGTCTGGGGACAGCAGAAAGGAATTGTTGACTTTGGCTTGAATTTTTGAGCAGTAATTGTCACTTCCTTTTCAGTTACTGATTATGATCACAAATCAAAAGTTACAGCCCTAGGGAAAGCAGAGTAAGATTTCTGCTGGCAACTTTGGTGTTATCAGATGCAGTATGGTGTGGGCAGAGGTTTTCCCAGGCAGATTCCTGGTGCTGGTTTTGTGGAGTTCTGCCAGAGGAAAAAAAAGAGGATTTGAAGCCAGAACTCATGTGCTGCTGGACCCAGGAGCTTTTGAGATCAGAGGATATGGGTGGGTTGAAGAAGCATGTGATGCCTGCAGTGTGTGAGGGATCCATGAGAGACCTCCTTGGAGCTGAGCTCTCACCATGTGGAGACAACTTCCATGAAAAGAAGAAGAGAAGAACATGGATGTGACTGGAAAGTACTTTCAGAGAGGGTTAACACCTGGCCAGCAGGCACTGGTGTATCTTTTTGAGGTGGGAGAGAAGCAAGGCTTTTCTGGGGGACAAAAACCTACCCCGTGAGTTAGAGGTTGCTCCTGGCTGTCTCAGCAGAACCCCTCAATCTGCCTGGGATGTTTTGGCACCAACATGTCCTGTCCACAGGCAGCTGTGGGAGTCAGCCCTGCAAGGGTAGATGTGCCAAAATTGTCTTGTGCTGCCTGTGGGCAGATGCTGTGCCTGCTGCACATCTCTGTCCTGGGAGGCACAGCAGGTCTGGGACTCTTGGGTGGGATCTGCCACGCTGCTCTGTCTGGAGCTGTCCAAGGGTGGGATGGGGAGCTCTGTCCCCTGAGCCAGCGGGGCTCTGAGAGGTTTGAGAGCTGGAAGTGAAGCAGCTCACTCTACATCACCAACCTGAGATTTTTCTCTTCTTTCTGTACTTCAGAAACTTCAACTCCCTCAGAAAAGAAAATGTCTATGAGAACAACAAGCTGGTGAGTGACTTTTAATGTTTACTTTTGGTCTAGTCCGTGACCTGGCACTTTGCTCATGTGATTTAGCAGCAGAAACCCTGCAGGCACAGTGTGCTGAGTGTGCTGTGCTCCAATCCTTTGCCTTAACCTGCACCTTCCAGCCTTCTCCCTTGAACAGCAGTGTCCAGGCTGGCTGGATGCTTGAAAGCACCTTCAGACTGTTCATACTTCTTAGCTGGCCGCACGGTGATGCCTGTTCCCAGTGTGTCCTGTGGCAGCAGGAGCTCAGACAGAGGTGCTAGAGCTCAAAACATGGACATGTTGAGTGTGTGATGCTCCTGAGGGATGGAGTGGGAACTGGGAAGTAGCTGGTGTGAGAGGGGAAGCACAGGGAGTGTCCTCCCATTTCTGTTCCTTTCTGGTGCAGGGGATCAAGGTGGATACATCCTACAACCTGATCCTGCCTGGACACTTCACTCCAGCCTGGCGTTGGAGTTTCTCATGTTCTTTCCACAAAGAAAACAGAAGTTAGGCAGGCCAACCCCCTCCTGCGGTGGATTCAAGCATGGTCTTAGTGATCCAAGGAAGGATTTTCCTCTCCCTCTCTCCATCACAAAAGGAGAGGCAGTGAATTATAACATTTCTCTTCCCTTGGCATTGCTCCACACAGTTTCATGGCTGCTTGGCAGGAGCTTGGGATATGAACGAACCATGGCAGCTTACCCTTGTCTGGGCTGGAGGAGTGACGTGCTCTCAGGCAGTGAGCTGACTGAAGTGCTTCTTGCCTCTGGGAGAGCTGAACTTGTCCCCCCCATGGCTCCTTAGCTTCTGCTCCCTTTCATCCCTGGCCATGTCCACAGCTCCCATGACAGACCCTCTGTCCCCAGGCTGGGGCTGCAGCCTGTGAGCAGTTAGTGATGCTCTGGGGTTCAGCCTGCGTGTTCCTCTCCTCAAGGGGAGATTCCGACCATGCCTTTTGCCCTGCAGGTTTGGTATTTGGCAGGAGTCGGGGCCTCTTCGCCATGGCAGTGTATTTTGGCTGAAGTGCTGAGGATCCCTGAGTGTTGCTCCTTCTCCAGCTGGGCTGATGGTGTCTGCTTGTGTCTGCGAAATGAGCTCTGCGAGCTGCCTCCGCGGCTTTCCTTAATGAAAAGCTTCTTTGTGCTTCTCATAAAGAGTTGCTCTCCTCCTTTGTTGCAGTCCTTGTGTCCCCTCCTCCCCCTTTCTTAGTTTCTTTCATGTCCTTTGTTTTGCTCTCTCTTTCTTGCTCCACCTGCTGCCGGAGGACTTGTCTGTGCTGTCCTTTCACTGCTGGTGTCCTGCTGCCTTGGCTGTGCTGTCAGTGGGACTGACCCTCCACCTCTCTGTGGGCTCCTGGGCTGGCCTTCCCCTTGGACTGCTCTCCATCCTAGCTCCTGCACTTCCTTACTCTGGCTGTCCTTGGGATACAAGTGGTTCTGGTTTCTCCCAGCATTATTCCTCTGCAGTTGTCCGGACCCTCCTTGATGCCTGACTCGTATTGTGCATGTAAAAAAAGCCTTGTTTGAACTGCAATTTGCCATATGAGGTCCTCTGTCAAGGAAGAATGTGTCACTTCTCGAGTGCCACAAAACCAACCCCAAACCCTAGAAAAATTTCAGTTGGCGGCATTTTTTTTTGCCAGAGATTTCAAAAATATATAAAGAGGAGAAAAGTTTCTAGAGGCCTTGGATTCAGTGCTGGTGGATGGTGGTGTGGTGTAGCAGGTAGAGCCTGTGCCAGAGGGAAGCTGTGCCAGGCCAGCTCAGGTGGCCTCGAGCATATCACTTTCCCATTTTGCATAGACACGGCAGCGGGGGCACTTTCTTCCCCTGGAAAGCACTTGGAGCTTCACTGATGAAAAACATAATGCAGAAACAACATTTTGGTCCTCTAAAGGCCAGCCTGGGCAGGCAGGTAGAGGAGAAGGGCGACTGGGTCCTGTTAGGTGGTGATCCCGTTGGGTCTCCAGGCAAAAGCAGTTCCCAGGAACACGAGGATGCTGCAGGCACAGGGGACACCACGTCCTGATGCTGCTCTCTGCATTGCTCACCTGGCTCTGGGCAAACCTGGTGGGTGCACAGAGCATCCTCCTCTTTGTGGTCCAGGCAGCCCCTCACACTTGTTCTGTGCCCGTTGCCCCCGGTGTCACCCGTGGCACAGTGTGGCAGGAGGTGGCATGACCTGTGTTCCCACTAAACCTCACACCGGGAATGTCCAGCTGGAAAACTCGACTGGTCAGACCAGTTGTGCAGCCAGTGCAGTGGGGAACACTCCAAAGAATGTATTAAGTACCAGTTTACAAGACAGGAAAGTGCCAGGCTGGGCTGGCAGCCGGGATGACACAGCCGGCGGTAACTGGCTGAAAGCACTTTTAATGTCAGCTCTGTTACATTTTTACTGGGATACCCGATGGAAAAAAATGGTAATTATCTTGCTGAAAAATAGTGGCTGTTTGTTTCTTCTAAGCAGGAATGGTTGGCTTGTACACCAACACTGTGTGTGTCCGTGCCAGAGGTCAGATGCGGAGGGGTTTAATATATTCAAGTGGTTTTTTTAACCCTTTCACTGTGGATGGCAGCAGTAGCCGTCCTGCAAGTGCTGTTTTCCTTTGCTGTATTGGCATTTCAACAGGGATGCTCCAAAGGGGGAGGGAAAGGATTTTTTCCCATAAGTTGGGAAGCAACAGGGCTGGAGAAGGTCCTTAGTAAAAGCCCTAAACCGAGCTGAGCAAGGGTGAAGTTTGGATGTTGCAAATTTTTTTAATATTCTATTAAAGGCTTTTGTTCTGAGGCAAGAGAAAATAGCTTTTGCCTCCTTTACCTGCAGTTTCAAAGCAAAGGACACCACAAAGAGGAATATTTACCCCAAATACATGTTAGGCAGCATGGAAACAGTTAAGCTGGAAGGGAGCTATGTATCAGGAATTCTTCTGCGCTACACCTCTCTTCCCCCTTTCTGGTCTGGGAGAGAGGGATCCCTCCTGCAGCCCAAGATTTCCCATTTTCAGATGGAGAAGTGCAGGCAGTAGGAGGCAGGAAGCTTTAACATTTGCAGAGCACTCAGAGGTGAAAGCTGCCTGCAAGCACCTAGCAGCCCACCGTTAATTGGGGAGCGCTCCGGGTTGGGCTGGGAGCCTGGAAAGGAGTCTGCCAGCCTGGACTGACACATCCCCTTCTGCCAGGCCTGGCTCTCTGCAGCTGTGCATTCACAGACACAGGCAGGCTGGAGGAAGAGCAGGGGAAGCCCAGGTGAGTTACTGTGCAGTGAGCTATGGCCAGCTTGCCAGGCCAGATTTTTGGCTCCTTGCCTGGATTTCTCAAGGCAGTGGCTGGAAGCCATGGCTCCGTTGGTTCCTACGATGTAGGAGTTAAACTGGTGCAGCTGTTCCCCAGTAGAGTTGATATTTGAGTGGGGCTGTTTGCAGTGCACTTTCTTACTTATGATGAGGAGCAGCTCTGCTGCTTGGCGTGGACAAGACCCTTCTATTTTTATTTTTTTTTCCCCCCCTTCTCCAGGCATTTCGAGTGGCAGAGGAGGAGCTGGGGATCCCAGCCTTGCTGGATGCAGAGGATATGGTTGCTCTGAAGGTACCAGACAGGCTGAGCATCCTCACCTACGTTTCCCAGTATTATAACTACTTCCATGGACGGTCTCCTAGTAAGTACCATATTCCCTGGAGGGGTGGGAAGGTTCAGGGCTTCATTTCATGCTTTCCCTTGCCTCCTAACAAGCTTGGAAAAGCAAAATAGACTGCACAGAGGCTTTTTTGGTACCAGAAGTATTTCACTGGGGGATCTGAACTCTTTGCACACCAGCCTACAGTTGCACCAGTGCTTTTAGAAGGGTACAGGGCCATGTCTTGTCTTTAAAACTGCTGCCTTAAAATATAAAATACAGTCTAAAGTTTCTTATGGTCCAGCCAGACAGGATCACTGAAGGTTCCTCTCCATGGTCCCCACCTCAGCTTTCCATTCTCGAGCACCTCCACCCTTGTTCCAGTCTTTGCCACGCCTGAGGGCTGGTGAGAACATGGAAGAGAACAAGGCTGAGCTTGTCTGTGAGGCTGTGCCAGTGGAACAGCATCGATGGTAGGGCTTGTACAGCACAGCAGTACTGATAGAGGGAAGGAGAAGAAAATTATCACCCTAACTGACATAATTGTGATAGAAATTCTGTCAAACGTAAAACAGGCCACAGAGCTGCCAAGGCATTAGATTCACGTACTGGAGAGTTTATCTGGGCTCACAGGAGCATTATTGTAGTCTTGGTTTATATTTGGCTTTAAGCTCACACAAAATGAAATAATATGATAAACCAATTTTACAGGTTCCTCCAGAGGAAACTTTCTAAAGTGGGACATGAATGACTTAACTGGTTAAGGTGAATCTAAATGTATGATATGTATTGAAAATGTCCTACATCTTGGAAAGAAAGCAATTCACTCAGAGTTGACTTTAATGTTTAAACTCTTCCTACTTCTCCACCTTTTTACACATTTAAGCATGATTTTTCTCTCCCTTCACAGCTTCTTCTTTCCCCCTCATCACTTTTTATTGCTTGTTTTAAAACCATTCTGATTGAAATCAAACAAATCCCATCGTGTTTGTGCCAAGTGGTGAGAATCTGGGTCAGGTTGGGGTCTTTGCCCCCTCCCCCCTGCATCTTGTCTACCACGTCATCAAGCACAGCACATTTTTATACTCTCTGGTGTCCCACAAAACACTTTGGTTGCATTCCTGTTGCTGGGATGAATGTGAATGTCTGAAAATGAGCCCAGCCTGGAATGTGCCCTCTGACACCGAGCAGAATCATGGAATCACAGTCATGCCCTTCAGATGGGTTCCAGCAGGACCACAAAATAAGCAGGACACAGGAGGACACAGAGGGTGAGCAGACAGTGTTTTAGTGAGGTCATGCTTTTATGGAAGGGTAGAGTTGAAGCCACCCATCTTTGTGCTGGGCACTTTGGGAATTCAGTAAATGGCACAAGTGGGAAGTGAGGGGGCAGCCCGAGCCTGAGCTGTTTGCTGGGTCAGCTGTCCCCTGCTCCCTGCAGTAGGAGCCCTGGGTGTTTATTTGGGTAGTTGGCTTTCTTGAGGGCAGGCTGCTGGGAACTGGGCTCCCTCTCTGCTCCCTGCCCTTTCTGTGCTTACTGAGCAGGGTATAATCTCTTTTCAGACGAGTGGCCATTTAAGTGGTCGCTTGGAAAGTGAAGCTGTGGCTAAATATCCCACAAGGAACGCAGAGACATCTCATTCAGAATAGGAAGTGGTGCAGAAATAACATCCTTGGGAGACACTTGGGGGTCGTGTCTGTAAAAACTTGGCACAAAGCCTTATTTTCCAGAGAAGTTTCACTTCCCAGGGCACCATTCCCTCCTCGACTGAAGTGTGTTGGATATTCTCTTTTCTCCACTTGTAGTGAATTTTGAGGGGTTCTACTTCATCTGCAAAGAAAAGAGAATTGGGCATTTGCAGGCTGCTTATGGTGAGTGTTGGTTTCCCCATCAGCACCACTATGGCACCTCCAAATCCTTGTAGAATTACCCATTTTTAGGGGTTATTTCCACATTCAACAAGGCTGTTTGCTCCATGGGAGTCCCAGCTGGGATGTGGGGTGGACACTCGCAGCAGTGAGTGTTCAGGGTGTGTAGGAAGTCTGGAGCACAGCAACTTGGATGAAGCAAACCCTCTGTGCTTCAGCTCCTTAGCCGTAACACCTCTGCCTGGTCCAGCAGGGCCTGTTTCAGTCAGGGTCAGTTCCAGCCAAACCAGGGACTGGAATTGAAAACCCAAGGTCTTGTTCTCACCATCGATGGATGGCGATTTGCATTTCTTCACTTCTGTATTTCTCTTCATGAAATTCCCTGAGAAGGGAAAAATCAGCAGTTTCAGCTGAATGTTGTTGCAATTCACTTGTTGCCTCTTGCCCCTCAGTCCAGTACAGAACTGCTCAGGAAGGAAGTCTGTGTCTGCTTGTGTGCTTTGCGTGTTACCCATCAGTCACCTCTGGATATTCTTACTTTGTAAATTACTCCTAAACCCATGACTTTTCCCTATGTTTCCTTAAAACTATTCTATTCTTCCAGTTGGAGGCATGGCTGGAATCAAGCGTCCTTCCTCTGAATCTCCAGAGCAGCATCCTGGGAAAAAAACTGCTCCAGAGCCTCCTCAGCCAGTGCCACCAAAACTGCCTCCTGCTCACCCACCAGCCAGAGCTAAGCCCAAGGAAACCTCCCCAGTAACCACGGTGAGAAATGTGGGTTTGGGTGTTCCTTATACCTTAAATCTGTTCAGTGAGATAGAGAGGACTGGGCTAGTTCAAGGCTCCTGGTGGTAAGGACTTAGTCTCCAAATTTTCTGCTCACTGTGAGGGATTTAATCCAGGTTCCAGCACAGATTGAGGTGGGAGTCACTGGAAAACCATCAGTCAGCCTGGATAAATTGTGAACAGGACATGGGTGTCTTAGGACATGGGTATGGTGTTCCTAGATATTGGGGAGGGAGATTTTTACAGGATGTAGGATTATTTTTGTTAGGAAACAGTGATCCAATTCTTGGCAACGGTTTCAAAGCAGAGTAGGGATGAAAACAGGGTAGAAACCCTTTCCCAGCTAATTTATATCAGAGACTTTTGCCTACAGGCAGACAGGGCACCCTGTTCCTCTGGCTTTGTGGGACCATATTCCCCATACTCTGTCCTTCCGAGGGCTGTTCCACTTCTATGACAAAGGGATTCGAGGGAGAGGGGATTTCCTGGATGTCACTTCTCTGTCCTGGCTGCGCATGCCAAACGCTCACTTGCCTGGGAGATTTGTAGCTGTGTCCAGGGCCATGGTCCTGCCTGCTCACCCACTGCTTCTCCCCACAGAAACGGGTCCTGGCAGAGAGCGGGAACGTCCCCAGCAGCAGCTGTGGGGTCTGTGGCAAGCACGTGCACCTGGTGCAGCGCTACCTGGTCGATGGGAAGCTCTATCACAGGAACTGCTTCAGGTACAGCAGCTCTTCAAAGCTGGGGGTCACAGAGAGCCAGCCTGGTTCCTTTGGGACTGGAGACAGAGTGGTGTGGCACGTTTTGTTTAGAGTGGAGGCAGCCTGGGCTTGCTCTTGACCTACGTGTAAGGGAAACTGTCTCCACAGGTCTGTTTTCAGCTACACCTTTCCTACTTCAGGCTGTGCTATCAACAGTTCTGGTGCCTGAGGAATGTGCACACAGGATGTGCCTGCTGCCAGTGTGGCACCGTCACCCTCCTGTGGGCGGTGGGGTTGTGCCTGCACTCCCAGCTGTGTGTCTCCCAGCGCTCCGGAGGATGTTTCCTGACACTTTTGTCTCCACAGGTGCAGGCAGTGTTGGAACTTGCTTCTTCCTGGAAGCTACAAAGCTGGGCCTGAGCCCGGTACATTCGTCTGCACCAGCCACCAGCAGCCAGACAATGTCCAGATCTCCGGTCTCCACAGTACTGGGAAAAAACCTGACAGTACCCCAGCCCCTACTGCTGCCAGGGCGTTCCAGAAAGCAGCAGAACCCAAGAAACCAGAGCAGGTGTTGAAGAAACCCAGCCAGGAAGGCCTCACTAATTCAACCAAGCCATCTGTTTCATCCTCTGGAAGCTCTGTCTTCAAAAGTGTAAATACTCCGTGGTCCTGCTCAGCTGTAAATAAATCAGATGACTGCAAAGGTGCCTCGTTGGGGAGTAAAAGAGATCCCCATGAAGGCACCCTATCGAAGCCTCCTTGGACATCCTCCACAACAAAAACGCAGCAAGCCCGAGAAAATTTTTTTCGGTCATTGGAGTCCTCCAGCAGTAAATCTTCTGACACTCAAAAACAAGTCCAGTCTCCTCACAGCCCTGATAAAACTGCCCCTGCCAGAGCCCCTGCTGAGGTCAGTCGAGTGAATGCTGGGAAGGATCAGGCACGTAACCATATTATCCAGGCTCTATCTGGATCAAACACTTCTCCACACAGGCCAGCAGGACTCAGTTCCGCTGGCTCCTCAGCACCTAGCAGGTAAGCACTGTTTCTCTTTCCCTTTTTACTGCCAAGATGTTCCTTGGGATAATTTGGAGAAGTTCCTGCATCTTTCTTTGCTTTGTCCTGACTGCTCTTGTGGCTCAGTGTTAAAGACATGTAGAGGGACACATACAAATCATTGGAACAGAGGCCAATTAAAAGGCTCATTCTTTCAAAAAGACTCACTAAGGTGTTCTTTTTTGCAGTGGCAAGTTTTCTCCCACCAGTTCTCAGAGTCCAGCTCTACAAACACAGTCCAGCAAAACAGGGTACACAGCACCAAAGCAGGAAAAGATTACAGACCCTGTGCCCAAGAGCCAGGCTGCCAGCAAACCTGTGGACCCTTTGCACAAGCCAGAGTCAAAAGGCATCAAAGGTGAGGATGAGGGATTCACACAGCTCTGCCTGGACACAGCACTCCAGCTTTATGCCTTCCTCTTGGACCAGTACAGCAGATGTGTCCATGGCTCCTGTCCTTTCTGTCTGTGCCACCACGTCAGGGTTTTCTGAGCTGTGGGGCTCAGCACACCTCCGTTTATCCCTGTGCAATTGCTCCCTCTGGCATGGCGAGTTTTACCACTCTGAGGATCTCCAGGTATTTGTAGTTGTACTTGCTGTCATCAAACAGGATCATGGTGGCTTTCAAAGGCTTAGGTTTTCCCAGATGGGAAACCTTGCCAGAACTTCTGGATGATTTTTTGTTCGCAGTTGGAGGTCACCCAGCCTCTTTGTCTGCTTTGAACCAAGCTTCCATCATGGTGACTTAGCAGTGGGCCAAGGGGTGATATTCTGGGGCTTCCCAGTGTCCCAGGCACTTCCAGATGGCCTGTATTTTTTGGGCCAGAAGGAGTGTCTGTCTGCAGTTTGCTGAGACTTTGTGGGGTTTTTTTGACTCTCCCTCTTCCTGCCCCAGCCTTTGTTCTCTGAGATCTGAGCTGGTTGTGTTGTATTGCTGTTGAATGGGCCTGCTCATGTACTCTGTGGCTGTATTTCTGTAGCTGCGTAAGTTTTAAAGCATTTGATCTGAAAGGGACAAAATGTCACTGAGATTATTTACTGCCTGTTGTACCTGAATCTGCCCATGTTAAACTTGTTGAGCTGGTGCTGGTTTGCTGCAATAACATCATAATATCTGCCCCAGTGCACGGCTTATCTCCTAGGATTCTCCTGAGACTCAAATCTGGCTTGTTTCTTTTTATTGGATGTTTTTGTTCTTGTTTATTTGTATTTACCTTGCTGTGTTCCCTTCTTCAGGAAGCACAAATGTTGCTGAAGACAAGTCTGAGAGCCCAGAAGGGTGGAGATCTCGGTTGAAGCCTGTAGCCAACAAGTGAGTGTCTTTGGAGCTGGTGGGTTTCCATGACAAGTGTGACCATCCCACATGGAAATCCAGCCCAGGATGTCCACAACTTTTCCTGTGGACCATTCTGCAAGAGGGATGGTTTCTTACCTTTGTCTTTTTGCTTTGCAGGGACCAAGATGGCTCTAAGAAACCTACTGGTAACTCCCAGGTGGGAACAGGGAGCCCAGCACACAAGGAGGCAAAGCCAAGCCCATTAGTTGTCCCACCAGCAAAGCAGGACTCTGGTATGAAGGATAAAAGCTTTGCCTTCATTTTGCTCATCAGGAAGGGGATTAGTGCTGCAAGGCATGTGTGAGGAATGTGTTGGTGGAGACTGTGCCTTGCTTTCAGGGGTCTTTGCTCTCTGCACCTGCTTTGGCCCTGTGGTGCTTTTATTTTGTGCCTTTGATGGGTGGCCTCCCATCCTTCCCCAAGGAGAGGGATTCAGTCTCCATAGGGTTCCCTTCTTCTGCAAAGACAGGCAGCAAGATTTCACTTACTCTCTCTTGCATGACTGTGTAACATTGAGAAATCTTGGTGATGGTTCCCAACTGTTTATTCTCCTCCCAAATGTTTATTCTCCTCTTACTCTGGCCTTGTAATCAGTGCTTCTTCCATGTTTACTTTGGGCTTGTGCCCTTCATTATCATCAAGAGAGGAGGACTAGGACTAGAAATGGAGTTGGGTAGTGGTGAGCGCCAGAGACACTGGGCAATAAAGGGATTTTTATGAGATGAGGGTTGAAATTTCTTACCCAAAACCTGTCTGTGCTTCTTAATCCAGCTTCATCTGGTGGATTCACGAAGAAGTTGCTGATTCCCAGCTCAGATCTTATCAGGAGCTGTCAGAATTCAAAGCAAGAATGGAAAGATCCTGGAGGCTCTGCCAAGAAGGAGGAAGATGGCAACCAGTTGAAAACAAACACTGCTACATGTAAGTTCTCTTCTGCCTACTAAAGTCACTCTCTACACTGTCAGGGAACAGCCTGAGTGGTCAGTATGGGATATGTGTCCCCGAGTTTTCTGTGGCTAACCCTGTGGCTGTTGTCATGGGGGGAAAATCTGTGTAATTAATTTTTATTAGCCAGCCTGGCCTAAGCAGGAAGCAGCAAGGCCAGAGAATTCAGTGGGAAATGAAGAAATTGAGATGGGAATTTTTCAGGGTCACTGCCCTGTCGTTCTTTAGGCTCAGTGCTGTGAAGAGGACTATCTCCTAATTTGGGGAACTGGGATCTAGCTGATGTCTCTGTTCCTCTTCAGTTGAGTGGCTTTAGGAAATAAAAGGAATGCAGAGAACTGTCATCCAGAGACTCCAGCTGGTGGGACCCACAGGAGCAGGAGACAGGGCTGCTGTTTCTTGGATTTTCAAAGATGTCCTGACCAGTTTGTCCCTACTCTTAATCCAGTTTCTTACTCCTGTTTGTTCAGCCACAGCCTTACTGTGCACCTCTCCTCCATTGCCCGGTTCTCCTTGCTCTGACATACCCCACCACAATGCTAAGGAAATTTTCTGGAACTAACCCGATGTTTGCTGCTCTCCTGTTTGCTCATCTTCTTTGTCTCCCCTTTCCTTACCCCATCTAGCTATGTCTTACCTGTCTGGAGTAGAAGATTCTCACAGCAGGACTCAGTCCTGCCCCTGATGTCTGTCTTGGAACAAGCAGGATGGGTCCTGATGGCTCAGTGGCCTCATGCTTTATTTTTTGTCAGCTGGTTCCAGCATTGTCCTTAGCCAGCACCTTTGACAGCTACCAGACATTCAAACTCCGATTGTGTTGTCTTTTTTAAAAGTTTGGTGTGCCTGCTTTGCCAGCATTTTCCCAAAACTTTCCACCTCCTCTCTCCTCAGACTCAGCCCAGGGTTCAGCATTAGTCTCTCCCAGGAAGTGAGCAGTTAAGATAAGGGAGGCCGGGTTTGTATCCGTCTTTCTAAAGCTAATGACTGCCATGGGTGAGGGCCACTGGGAAACCTTCCCAGCAGTCTTCCCACTTTTCTGTGTGCCTGAGTCTGCCACCTGAAAGGCTGCTGGTTCCTGCTGCTGTCACTGCTCAGTCCTGGGGTTGTGGTGAGCTGTGGAAGGTGAGCATTTCTGTAGATCATTCATTTTCTTTGGTGGTAGGTGGTGGTTTCTGTTGAGAAAGGAGGCTCCAGGGTTTTCCTGCCAACTGTCCTACTTCCAGCTTGCTGGCAAGGAGCCAAGCCAGGCTGTGTCTGTCAAGCCAGAACCCTGAGGGTATCAGGGGCTCTCAGATCCTGAGCTGGTCACAAGGTGTCATTTTACAGGCTCTTCCCCTCCAGTGACCGTGGCCTTCTCACCATCAGTGGTGCAGCTTTCTGCCCTGGTTGGAGGTGCTGCAGAGGCCACTCGGAAGGAGCCCAGAGATTCAGGACTGAGCTGGGAGAGGGAAGTGTTGTTTAGGCAGACAGCTTGAGGCAGGATGTGTCCCTCTTGGAGGAACCTCTAAGAAAAGTATGAGTTGCAGGCAGTGCCCAGGGCAGCAAACCAGCAACATCCAGAGGGAAGAGATCCCTGCTGGAGGCCAGCGGTGCAGGAACAACACATCCAGCATCTTCTCCTTTTGCACTCTTCCTAGAAGGCACAATAGAGCAAGGGCTGGGCAACTGGAGAGCTGTCCTTGAGCTCTTCCTCAGTTGCCAGAGACTCTCAGGAGGCTCCCCTAGTCTGTCTGTCCTGTCTTTCTCCTTGTGTGTGCTGAGCCTGCATCGCTGCTGCCTTTTTTACAGCCGTGCTCTTTTGGTAGTAGAGTTTTCCTTCCTTATCACATCATCCACGTACGCCTCTGTTCTCTCTCTGTGGTAATTATCCAGCCCAGCCCCTTGGGTATCCAAATACCTCACACTCTTCTGTAGTTATCCTTGCAGCACAGTTGGCCAGAGGAAGCTGAGGCACAGTGGAACAAATACACATTGCTTAAGGATTGATTTTAATAGGTGTCCAGGGCCTAAATAATGCTGTGTAGTGGGGCCTAAGGGACTTCTCACCTAGGAAGTGTTTTGTGGGAGGAATTGAACCTTAGTTTCCTGAGATCTACACTGAGGTCCCCTAGACCATCTTTGTTTCATCAGTATTTACTGATACTCCTTTGTAAAAGAGCACTAGAGGGACATTTTTAGTATGTCTTGGTGTTTCCTGTGACAGGAACCCAGTCTTTCTGTGCTGTCCCTTGGAAGCTTAATAAGGGATGGGTTTTACCACAACAAATATCCTTGGGTTTTAACAAGATAGTGAATGAACATGGAAGTGAGTATTCTTGGGTGGAAGTTCCAAAGTCATACCTGAATTAGGTGGCTGTCTATACCCTGGGGATGAAAGCAGCAACCTGTGACCTGAGTGACAAGCCACAAGGAGTAAATCAGGCTGTGAGGATATGTCTCTTACTTTGGTCAGGCATGTGGATGCATGTGTATCATCTGTGACCTCTGTAGGGTAGCTGGGACCTGTTGTGCTCTGGTGATGTAGGCACTGTCCCACACCATAAAATTATTTAAAGGTTGTTGTGATATTCTTGGTTTGATTTTTTTTTTTCTCCCTTCTAGTTAAACTCCCTGTCCCAAAAAGCAAAGGCACACTTCCAGTGGTGTCCCCAACCAAGGTATGGCTGGAAACCGGGTATAAGGGGAGCAGGCTGGGGTTGTTGAATATCCTTCTGGAGTGCTTGTCCAGATATATCTAAGTTTATCATATTGGGAAGGTTTATTTGGATGCCCAAGGAATGGGTGAAAGGCTCTGGGGCAGAGACAAGGTGGAGAGGCTGCTGGTTATCTTCCATGCAGGGAGACGGTCGGAGCTGGAGTGAGACAGAGCCAAAGAGAACTGTGGCAGACATTGCACTCCCCAGTGAAGGAGGGAGAATGTCTGTGCACTGACAGGTGTGGGTGGATTACCCCTGGCAGCAGACGTGTCACAGCCCTGCAGTGGCCATTCCTCCGTTGTGAGCACACAGCTCTGCACCTCTGCTGGCCTGGCCCTCCCAGGCTGTGCCTCTGTAGTTGGGTTCCTTATGCCCTTTCCCATCTGTGTTGTGACCTCAGCAGGCAGTCCGAGGGCTCTGAGCTGTATTTGGTTCTACATTTTTTTTTCCTAGCTGCACCCAGACTACCTCCCTGAGGAGAAAATCCAGGAGAAGGTTCGTGACATTGAGAAGCAGCTGGACGAGCTGGAATTGAAAGGAGTGGATCTGGAGAAGCAGCTGCGTGCCTGTGAGGGAGGTAAAGGAGACTTGGTGCCAGCTCTGCTGTGGTGGGGAGGTGTGAGGCTCATGTCCTACTCCTGGGCACTCTTGGCTCCATTTTTAGGAGCTCAGGCTACATGTGAGACACCAGGTTGCCAGAGGTACCTGGTATACAAAGATAAAGCCTGGGGAATTTTGAACCTTCTCTGGCTGTTTCATAACATATTTTATGAGCAAGGTCTTGTGTTAATTTGGTTTAGGATCAGAGAGTTTTGGGAGTGGAAGGCCACTGTTGATCTGGCTTTTGGATCCCAAGCCAGGCTGGCCATCCTGGCTGGCTCCAGTTTCTCTGGGCTTAGCGGGGTCATGCAGAGGGGCAGAGCTGAGGCAGCCATGTGGAAGATGAGCTGGGTGTCCTGGAGCAGAGTATCCATGAGCAGCTTCCTTGAATCCACTGGGAGTGACCTGCATCCCTTGTACCCAGCAGTTCCAAAGAGCTCCTGTTTTCACTTGAGGTTGCCTGGGGCTCATATTAGTCATCTTGGGCACTCCTTCAAGAGATTGTGTGTTTGAGCCAGGGGGGCTGAACTGATGCAGCTTCTTGCCCTTTGTCTCCTCTGCAGATGAGTCTGAGGATGCCCTTATGGTGGATTGGTTCAAACTGATCCATGAGAAACAGCTGCTGCTCAGACAGGAATCAGAGCTGATGTACAAGTGAGTACAACCAGAAATTCACCTGTGAGCAGTGAAGGAGAAGGGAGTGTGGCAGCCCAAAAGCATGGTGTGCCAGTTGGTGGGATGAGAAGGGTGGAGGATGTCTCTGGGAGAACTGCCAGCATCATGATGTATTAGCTGGTGGGCCTTTGAGCACCCAGGGTCTGTGAAGAGCTTGTGAGGAGGGAAACTTCCGAAATGTGATGGAGGAAGATTTCCCTTGACCCACCAGCCCCTGCCCAGATGGTGGGCAACACAGAGATGAGGCTTTAGCATGACAGGAGAAGGATCCAACCCTGGGGCGTGGCAGGGCAGTAACTCATCACTTCTGTCATTCCTTCCAGGATGAAGCAGCAGAACCTGGAGGAGCAGCAGTGGAATATTGAGATGGAGCTGCGACGCCTCATGAGCAAACCAGGTAAGGACTGGCCACACTGGGAGTCCTGCTGGCCCCAGGAGCCTCCGCTCTGTGTGCCAGCCCTGGGGTGTCCTTCAGATCTGAAGGCACTGCCAGGGATTGCAGGTGCACCGCGGGTGTCCCCTGACTGTGGCTGTCCCTGTAACATCCAACCCACCTCTGCTCTCTGAGGGGATGTGGGATGTGCCCCTGAGTGTGAGGATAATAAAATCGGCCTTGCTGGAGCAGGGTGGAGGCAGGAGCCACAGTGGGGAGGTACTGCCTGTAGCTTGGGCTTCCCTTGTCTCGTGCAGAGGAGCTGAAGACGCCCAGGGAGAAGGAGCAGGAGAAGGAGCTGCTGGAGTCGTACCTGAACACAGTCAATGATCGGAATAATATTGTGGATTGCCTGGATGAGGACAGAATCAGGTGAGGGCCCTCAGATGGTGGGAAATGAGCCAACACTATTGTATTCCCACTGCTGCCCAGGCTGTAGGGGTGGGTGAGTGGCCGTAGTCCAGACTTCTGCTCCATGAGAGGTGGGTGGTCACCTGTCATCAACCATCTTGTCCTGAATGCTGCTGTCTTTGCATCCTTGGCAGCTGTTGGAAAGAGATCAGGACCACAGCCCTGTTCACTGCTCTCCCAAGCTCAAGCTGCTGTGGGAACAAGGGCTGTGAAAATGCGGAATGCGGGGGAAGAGGGGGAGAGGCTGGAGATGGGGAGGCTGGAGGCAGTATGGGAGATGCAGGAGGAATCTGGGAACATGAAGTCAGGAATGTGCTCGTCTGCTGCAGCAAGTGAAAGAACAACTGTAGCCAAGAGCTGGATCCTTCCCAAGTTCAAAGGAAGACTGCTGTGTCAAGTAGCTGGATTTGTGCCTCCTGATGCTGGGAACAGCCTCCATTTCTTGACCTCAGAGCAGCAACTCCTGTTTGTGGATTCTAGTACTGCCCAGGACAAGGTGGTGACAGCAGCGTGCTTGTCCCTGAGGGCACTGAGCACCTCTGTAGCACCCCGGGCTACTGTGTCTCAACTTCATTCATCTCCTCGGGTGTGGTGGTGTCTCACCACTCCATGAACTCGGATGATTCATCAGCCAACTGGGAGAAGGTCTGGAAATCCCCGCACAGGCCCTTGCTTTCAAGGGAACCAGATGGAATTTGCTAATGTCTAAAACTAACTGTAGGGGTTTTTTCCTGCAGCCTTCTCAGAGTATGCTGAAGTTGGTCATTTCTTACTGGAGGAATAAGAGCAGTATTTGCATGGGTTTTGGTGTCTACCAGCTTGTCATGAACACAGCACAGTTTTCTAATACCATGCTGTTCCATTACAGAGAGAAAGAGGAGGACCAGATGTTGGCAGACATGATACAGAGGTTGGGTAAGGGCCCTTTCTCCTCTTACAGAGCAGCACTGGGGGGCACTGGGGATGTGGGTCTCAACCTGCTCTGTGTCTGCCTCTCTCCTGCAGATGGATCTCTTGAGAGCCAGGAGCCAGAGAGGAAGAAGAACAAGTTCCGCTTGTCCAAAATATGGAAGCAGAAAAAATAAGAGTAAAGCTCAGGAGTCTGATGTTCCTTTTCCCAGTGGCCCAGAGAGACCCATCAAAGGTGGGGTCCTTCCTCAGTGCTGCTGTCTTGGAGCTGTGCAGGACTGTGAGAGGCCCCAAGAGGCCCATCAAAGGTGTGGTCCTTCCTGAGTGCTGCTTTCCTGGAGCTCCTGGACTGTGAGAGGCTCCTCTCCTCCCTGATGTGGAGACTGCAGGTTTGCTGACCAAAGGGACAGTGTGAATCCCCTCTGACCCCGATGTGGGGCCCAAGGATACCTTTCCCAGCACATGGACTTTTAAGACTGTTTTCCTTCTTTGGCTCTGGGTCAGAGCTGGTTCAGCCTGGTTGGCAGCTCAGGAGGGCAGAGCTCAGTTTGCCCACCCAGTGCTCGGGTCATTGCAGTCCTGAATGCTTGAGCATGGCCCTGCAAGGCACCCCATGGTGTCCCATACCCCTGTCCTGCAGCCAGGACACTGCAGTGGCTGTGGAAGGGCCTTTGTCCCTCCCTTCCTCCCTCTCTGCTTGTGCTGTGGCTCTTTGGGCAGGATCAGAGATGCAGAGAGGGAGATGCTACAGGGCAAGGGGGATTGATGGTTTCCCTCTTACCACACCAGTGCAAACTGGAGGCTCCATGTTTGTGGGGAGCAGAGAGCAGAACCACCCCTGTGTCTGTGGGGTGAGATGTTCTCGACCCACAGCAGTTTCAGCAATAATGATTTGTTTCCAGACCTCTTTTGGAAGTTGCTGTAGGCTGATTTCTCAAAGCCATGAGAGGCTGCTCACTGCTTCATTCCCTCTGTGGGGGAGATTTGTAGCCTCCTTATTTCTCTGACTGCTCAGTGAAGCAGGGTTTCGTTGTCTGTGGCCTATCATGATGAAAATGAGCAGAGCTATTGTTTCAATAACCGAGTGCTAACTGGGAGCACGAGGGAATTCGTGGGTTTCCCTCACCCCTGAGTCTTCTCCATGGGACCAGTATTTCAATTCCTGAGCTCCCCAGGAGTGTAGGAGCAGGTCCTGGGCTGTTGCAGGGAGCCTTTCCACTCTCCCCTCAGTCCAGTGCCTGCAGCCCTGGGTGCACCCTTTCTTCCGAGTCAGCCTGGGGAGCAGGGATGGAGACAGCCACGGAGAGATCAGATTAATTCATGATGCCTCTGCTCTGTGTGGACCTCCTCCCTCCACGCCAGCTACTCGAGGTTTCTCCGGGTGCTGTTGCCCAGCAGGAGCAGGGATTTTGCTGGAGGAGGGTTGCTCCCGCTGTGCCCGGCAGAGCAGAGGCGATGCGTCCCTTTCCCACGAGGTGGCAGTGGGACTCTCCGGCCCGGGCAGGGATGCGCTCGGGGTGGGACCCAGTGCCCGAGGGGCTTCCTGGTGCCCACAGTGGATGCACAAGTGGTGGAACACCCCGTACCTGCCTATGCTTTTGCCCAATAAAGAAATTGCTGGAGCAAATCTCAGCACCCCAGTGTGATTTGGGGATAGGTTGTGCTTTTGTGAGAAGGCCAGCTGCTGCCAGACAGCAGCAGTGGTACACCTGTGAGCTTCATGCTCCAAGAACAGGTTTTGAAGGGGAAACTGCTCCTTCTCCCATCTGGAGTCTGTCTGAGATGGTAGCCGTGCTGTAGGGGATATGAGGCTCATGTGGAAATGCTTTGTGGGTTTAAAAAGGTTTAAGTGGTCTCTAGGTAGAAAAATACTGGGAGTGGGAGGGGAGACAGGACCCAGCCTGCCTCACCATGCTCCTGGGAGTGGGAGGCCATGGGCTGGTGTGAGGCTGACTGCAAGACTGACCTCAGTTATTTCTCCACCAAAGATGAGAGGGTAAACAGTGGAATAGTGATCCAAACGCTTCCTGCTCAGAGTCCCAAACTCTTGTCTGTGTTGATGGAATGCTGTCTGGCTGTGGCCAGGGCATACCAAAACCAAGCTCTGTACAGCCTGTCCCACAGCTCCTGCACACCCTGACAACTGCCAGTGGTGACCATGAGGATGACCCAGCTTGTTCCTCCTTCCTCTGCCTTGAATTTGGGACTCATAGGATTTGCAATTCCACCATTCTCCTAATCCAATGCTTGAAACGAGCCCTAGAAGAACTAAGCTGTTGGCTAAGGTGGAGAAAGGGAATGGCTTTTCTCCAGCTGGCTGCTTTTAGCTGAGCTGATTCCCCTGCCTGACCCCTGTTTGCTCTCCTGGCACAAGCAGCTTTGCTCACCCCGTGGAAGTGCTCCAGAAGGCAAAGCAAGAGGATTTGGCCTTCGGACTGAGCAGGAAGGGAGGTGTTGGGAAACCAGCTCTCGACTGCCTCTCCATAGTGGTCACCCCTGAGTAATTAGGCAATCCAGGCACCCTCCTGTAACCAAACCGGAATCAAATTCCTCTCCCTTCTCCATGAGAAAGGGCTGTTTGTGCTCTGCTCCAGCCCTACCAGACGCCGAGCCCTGAGGTCAGGCTGGCAGGGGGTTGACAGATACATTGCTGTGTGCATGTGGGTGTCTGCATTTCGGTGATGACTGAGAGCTTAATTACTCCTCTAGGTCAGCTGCTCCGCTTCCAAAATGGTTTTAAGGGGGCTGAGCTTCCTGCTCATTTCCTGACGGCCTCCAGTCAGGTTCGTGGCCTCACCAGCTCCTGGATACCTGGAGTGCCACCACTGCTTTCTTTGTAGCTGAAGAGGAGCGTGGGGGCTGCACCCCTGAGCCTCTGCTATTTAGGAGGCTCTTGGGGATCCTTCTTCTGTTTGGGGGTGATGGGGAAGCTGCTGTTGGTTCTGTCACTTCCAGACTTGCAGATGAAGCTGTGACTAGGCTGTGTGTGTGTGTGTGTATGTCTCTCTCTTCTGCCGTTTTCTTTAATTACAATCTCCGAGGTAATTTCTGACGCATCATTAACAGTTCTGAGTAAACAAGGGGAATTCTCCAAATTATTTGCCATGAGCACAAAGGGAAATCGACTTTCATCGTCTCCCTCTTCATCCAAGTAAGAAGCTGATCTGCAGTGAGCATGGGGAAGAAGGGGGTGTTGTGGCTGCCCTCTGATGCTTTGAGTCTATTTGAGACAGAGCAGCAACACATCCAGCTTTTCCAGCTGACTGAGGCCAATTCTGCCCACAGCTTTTTGTCCCCACTGCTGAGTGAAGTTGCTGGAACTTGTCACCATTGCAACTGTAAATGCAAAGTGCTTCTTGCCCGTGGGAGATCTGGGTGCTGCCTTTGAGTGTTCACCTCCTGTTTCCAGCTGGATGAATCGGAACGTGAGCTGCTCAGGAGATGGGACAGTCCAAAAGCATCCTCAAGGCTGTGTCTCAGCTTGGAAGGTAACACCCTGGTGTTGGCTGTTGGGTTGAAGGGTAATACGTGAGACCAGCATGGATTTAGGGAGGGAAAGAAGGAGCACTGATATGGAGAGAGTGCAGGGTTGGGAAGGGAAAGAAGGAACACTGACACAGAGGAACCTGGAGCCCAGGAAACAAGGTCTGGTCCAAAGCAAGAACTCACAGGGATGCTGGTGTGCCTGGTGAGAGCCACAAACACACCTGGCAGCTGGGGCAGGAGGAGGTGGCTGGAGAGCACTGCCTTGCTGGGGCATTCCAACCTAGCCCAGGGCTCAAGGGAAAGGGGCCTCGTTGGAGGGGCGGCACGTGGAGCTCAGGAGAGGCAGTGCCTCCACTGGAGCATCCCCACCCCTGCACTGCTCCGCCAGCCCCTTCACCCACGCTCCGGCGCGGGGGCAAAGCGGCGGCGGCAGCAGCCGAGGGAGCGAGGGTTATTTATATTCATGCTGCAGCTCTGCCAGCCGTGACTCTGTTATCTGCCATGCATGAATATTATTTGAATACGGAGTTTGTCGTAACTATTCTTCCGCGTGAAACGAGGGATTTGCTGTGGGATGGGAGCCCTCCCTCCGGCTGTCAGTCAGGAGGGGTTTCCTTTTCCTGTCTCGTTGGAAGCCGCGTCCCCAGCAAGGTGAGACAGTGGACACTTTTTCTCTTGTTAATATCCATGTCTAATCTCCTCTCAGAGGGGCCCTTTGTCCTAGACTGTAGCCAAGATGAGTAATTCAGGGATAGATGAGACGCTATAATTGGTTTGTGACAAATTAAAACATTTTTCCTTCGGAGCTGAGAGCAGGACTGTGGTCTGGAGCTGTCAAGCGTCACAGGGGAGGGCGATTTTCGGAGTAAGCGCATTGCAAATTGGCTCCAGATATGCCTTGGAGTCTGAAATTAAACTCCAGCTGGTGACTCTTCTCAGTTGGGGTTTTATTTTAGGGGGGACAAAGGGAACATGTGTGTGGAGGGACAGCCTGATCGATACAGAGAACGTGACTGGTTTTTACATCATGCAGTGAGCTGGGAACCAGAATGAGCCGTGTTGGGGATGCTGGGGAGCACCCGGAGGTGTGGTGGGACTGAGCAGGCCAAGCACCAGGGCTCACCATTGCCTGTCTTTCCTTCACACTGCTCTCAGTGGTTCCCCTGTCACATCCCAGCAAGGAAGAACCATGATGGAAAGTTGCAGATCACACATCTCCAGTGGGTGCTGGGTGCAGAACCTCTTCAGGAGATGCAGGCTGGTCCTTGCCCTGTAATAATTGTTTTACTGAGCCAAAAAGAGTCCCTCACCTCCACCCAGAGAGCAGGGGACTAGCTAAGATTCAGGAACACAGAGATGATCAGGACAGGCAGTTTGATGAAATACTGGTTTGACCCTAAGGTTTTTATGAGCTGGTCTGGAACAAAGGGCTGGAGGTGGGAGGAAAAGGACTTCCTGATGCAACTGCTCAGCACAGCTGCATGGAGAGAGCTACAGCAGCAGCATCTCCACCTCGCAGTGGAGAGTGAAGGAGTGCTTGGAAAGGACTTGGGTCTGTAAAGGGGGTTTAAAAGACACAAGAGGAATCACCATGTGGGCTGGTTTGTGTGTAAATGCCGGTGAGGAAGAAAGCCTTGAGATCTTGTATCTGATACAGAAGAAAAGGGAGGCCCAGGGAGGGGGTGCTGTGAGTTTTCCATGAAGGCTGTGTCTCAAAGTGAAGGAAACAGTCTGGAAGAGATAGCTGCAGGTATGAAAACAGGATGAGTGCAAAGGCTGTCAGGGAGTTGGCAGAGTTCAGACCCTGGAGGTGCTGGGTGAGGAAAGGAGGAGATCTGGGCATCTCTTAGGTATGAGGAGTAAAACGAGCAGGCCACGGTGGCAGGGTGATGGTGACGGGGAGTTGAGGGGCTTGGAAGGAAAGATCAGAGGATCTGGTTTAGCAATGGAAAGTGCATAGATGCAGCAAATCCTGAAAGGCAGGATCAGATGGTGAGCTGTGACTGGTGTCACTGGCATTAAGACGTTAGCTAATCCGGTTTAAGGGGATAAGCCCAAGAAAAACTGTGGAGACCTAAATTGGAGCTTGTCACTCTCCCGTGGAAAGCAGAAGTGTGGAGGAGGAGGAGGATTTGCTGAAAGAGCCCCTGGATGGTTGGTCAGAAACAGAGGGTGAATGGAAGATGGTTGTGAAGATGAAAGGTCAGGAGGCATCAGGTGAGAAGGAATGACAGGAGTTACCAAAAGCAGAAAAACCCAGGAGCCTTCTGGGGTGCACAGTCTCTCTATTAATAACTGACCTGTAGCCCATCCTATTGGTGAAGCTGGCAAGGTAGCAGGGAATCTACAGAAGCCTGGTGATTTTGGTCTGGGAAGCTTAAACGATGCATATCAAAGGCAGGATGTAAATTGCATAAGTGTGATGTAGGTCTGGCACTAAAGTGATAAGAGTCATATCAAGGGAATAACTTAATTAACTGGTCTTGATCAAAGAACTATATGAATTCAATAGCCCAGTTTTCAGCGCTAAATGATGAAGTTTAGAAAAACTGTACTTGACACAATTATCAATTTTCCTGTCCGAGGAGCTTTGAAGTGCCATTAAGAAGGGACAGTCTGTTGTTCTGTTTAGGACAACTTTCTCCTTCCCTCCAGTGATCAGGAGGCAGAGGGGCTCCCTCTCCTTTTCAAGTGCTCATTTGAAATGGTCTGAAGCATAATAAACACTGGATGTCAAGGGGAATGGTACTGTGGCTTTCACAAATTAATTGTTTCAGATGATGTAAATCAGGAACAAAGAGCTGCCCTTTCCCTGCCAGCCAGAAAATAAAAAACCACAAACCCTCTATATTTCCCTACAGCTTTCATTTTGCTCAGATTTTTGGAGGGGAAGTGGTCCCATTTAACTTCCATCAGTCCTGGACCATCCAGTCCCTCTGACAGATCATGCTGTTCTAACAAGATGCTGGGTGTGAGCAAGGAACAAGGTAGGCTGTAGAAAGGCTTCTGGAAGTCTTTGAAATACTAAATGCCGTGTCTGTTTACCGAGTTTGGATGTGTCTACGTGTACCACAGTGTTGGTGTCTATCTCACAAGTCGGGTTCCTGTGCTGGGTGACACTTTGGGCCAAAGGGAGAGGGAAATGTCTGGCCAGGATGAATCACAGTGGCCCAGATTCAGGTGCTTTGTCCCGCTGAGGGTCTTCCTGGTGATAGGTTCCTCAGCTGCTGCCTCGCCCAGGTGCTGCACTTGGGTTTGCACCTGGATTAAGCTGCACAACTACACAGTTATGTTGAGGAAGATGGGGTGTGGGCAGCCCGGCACTGCACCTGCATCGTTGCACGTGCCCTCTTTCATTTGCTGGTGGTTTCTCTCCCCTCCCTCAAGTCCATCTGGTGTCCTTCTGCTTAGGTATAATGCAGGAGATGGGTCTTTTCTCTGCTGTTACCTTGGCAGACCTCAACCAGGGATTCCAGAGCGGCATCTGCACATTTGGATGTGCCTCCTGGAAAAGGATGTCTAAACCTCATCAGTGATAGTGATGGGAGCAAAGCCCTACTGCTTCCAGCTACTTCTACCTGTGAACAGACTTCCCAGCTCTTCTCCATTCTCTGGGCACTGTGTCCTTTCCACTGGTGAGTATCTCATTCCCAAGGCAGGGAAAACTGGGAATGCGTCTTGTCTGTCCAGCGCGGTGTGCGGCTGCTGTGAAAAGCTGAGAAGCCTCGGAAAGTCCCTTGGGAAATCGAGGATTAATTCAATTTCTTTACGACTCCAGGACTTCCCTTTGCAGAACACAGATGGACTCTGAAATGAGGTGGTTCCTCCTCCTGGGCAGAGAGAGGGAATGATTTCCAAAGCAAGCCCAAGGTCCTCTTTCTTGGGTCTTCCCCAGAATAAGATGAGCGATGGCAGTGGGATGATTCCCTCTCCGAGCCACACCGCTGGTTTTTCTCCAGGAGATGGAAGGAAGCTGGGTGCTGGTAGCCAGGAGGCAAAGCTGCAGCTGGCCATGCCGGCTCCGAACAGCGAGGGCAATTAGAGATCAGAAGAGCTGGGGTGGCTTCGTCACATTTCCCTGCTGCTGTTCTGGAGGTGATAATATAATTCATATCAGAAGAGTTAGTGGGCTGAAAATGAATTGGAGAAATCAATCCAGAGGGTATAAATGAATTAGCATGTAAATGAGGACACTTGCTCTACATAGTTTAATATTGCCTGCAGCTGTAAATAATTCCAGGGATGGAATCAAAAGCCGCAAACAACTTCATTTTTGTGCTCCTCCCCCGTCCGGGAGCACCTGCAGCTACGACCGACCCACCCTTGCAGAATCATCGCATTGCAAGGGAATTAAAGGAGATGAGATGTATAAACTTTTTTATTTTTTTCTCCCCTCATTGGCCATTATTTACACGATTGCTGCTCCCGGTTCTGTGCACCAAGTCCCTGTTTGTGCATGCACACGGCAGTCTGAGCGGTGGGGAAGGGGAGGTGGGGAACCAGCCAGCGGTGAGATCTCGTGCAGCGCATCACGAGCCATCCCGGTCAGCCTGTGGTGGGCTGGCCTGTGTGTGAAATAGCAATTTCTCACCAAACAGCTGCACTATGAAAGGTCTCGATCGGGGTGGAGGACTTCACCTTCCTGGGGTGCCCGAGGGTGGGAGAGGTGGGTGCTTGGAGAGCAGGAGCTGGCTAGGGTAGCACCTTGGTTCTTGGAGCTGTCTGGAGAGATGGCATTTCCAAGGGATGGGAAAGCGTTTGCACGGGGGGACTTTGAGTGGTGTGTGCAGTCTGGAAAACTGGAAGAGGTGCAGAGCCAGGTCATTGGAGCGGGGAAGGTGTTGGGAAGCCCATTTATGAGAGGCCACTGAACGAGCACAGCTTATTTGGCCTAATGAAAGAAAGGCTGAGAGATGTGATTGCACAGGAAGATAAACACGAGGGAGGGAGAGGAGCTGGTTAAGCTAAAGGCCAATGTTGATACCAGAACATGCAGATACAAACTAGTCATGAATAAATTTCAGAGGGAAATGAGATGGAAGTGTCTTAGCACCAGAGCAGAGACTATGGACGGGCGCTGGAGAGTCCACACAACCAGGCTGCTCTTGCACCGGCGTTTGACTGTAAAATAGGATTATATGAGCAGGTCCCTTGAGATCAGGCAACTCCGTTTTGTGGTCTGAGAAGTTCTGCCTGTTGCCAAAAGCCCCTTTATTGTTCTGGCAGGGGAAGGATGCAGATCTGAGGAAGGGCATATGTCTCGTTGAGTGACTCCAAGAGCGGTTGTTGAGAGCTTTTGGAGTGGTGCTGATGACAGGAGGTTAAAGATGATCCTCAACAGTCTTTTATCAGTACTTCCCTCTTGTTTTTTGACACTGACGGATCACTGAGTTCCCTCTTTCATCAGGTTGGAGTTTCAGGTTCTGCACTAACTAGATCTCCCAGGTGGACTGGAAACTCTGATTAAGATGGATAGAGTGAAAGCAAGTCCATTAAATTGTTAATAAAGAATATTACACACATACCTTAATCTGCAGCTAGCCTGACACTTTATAAAAGTACATTAGGATATAATCCAATTGAAGCCACAATATCGAGAACATCTTATCTCATCACAAATTGAAATTATATCATATTCCTCATTTCTTAAATTAAAAAGCTAAAACCTTTTAGTTTGCTCTCATATGCTTGTGTAAAACTTAATCAGCGGTTTTAACAACATTATTTTTCAATATGGGCCATTTCTGCTCTCATTTATTTACAAGAGAGAACTTCCTGGTAGAAGAAGTGATTCAATTTGCAGGAGGATACATCAAGCACTTAAGGATTTTGTAGGGATTGATTGATTATTTATCGTGTTATCTTGCCTGGAGACGTCTGATACGCCTGTGCTTTTGCTATCTCTCATTCCACCTAATGCTCTCCCTCTGTGCCTCGCTCCCCTCCGGTGCTAAGGGCGCTCTTCCCGCACACCCACGTCTGCACGAGCATGTCGGGGGGAAAGGGGGTCAGGGGAGGCAAGGCTGAGGTTGTCTCTGCTGGGATGAAGATGCTGGACTGGGCAGATAGGAGAGATTCATTTCACTGGGAGATAGCAGAGAGGTGAAAGGGTGGTTTGAGGTTCTGCTGGGTTTTAACCGCAGGCTGCGGCACTGCTCAGCTGCACTTCTCCGAGCGTGGCAAACGTGTCCTTCCTCACAGGGGAAGGAGCTGGGACACAGAGAGGCTGGATGGTTTGCTGGAAGTGCCCCCAGGACAGAAAACAGCCCTGAAGGGCCATCAGCTCTGGGTGGTAGTTGGTCACCTGGGGCCACACTTCCCAGGGTAGCCATAATCACCTCCAAATTGCCCAGTGGAGCACTGGATGGTGTCCTGGCACATCCATGGGACAATGCTTCCCGCTCAGCTAAGCTGTCCCAGTGATGTACTGGCAGTGGCTTCTCCAGGGATCTTTGCAAAAACATCCTCACGCTTATGAGGAATCTGGTGACCTGATAGGGCCGGGATTGGGGTGCAGAGAGGAGGGGCCACCTCTTCATGCTGAAAGGAAACCACTCTCCCAGCAATGGCTGAGTATCTCCCACTGCTTCACTGTGGCAGAGGGGCTCATTAGCAATGACAATTAGCATGTCCTTCATGGAGGTGTCAGTCCAAGGCCTAAGGGGTGAGATGCAAGGTCTCCATTTGAGGGGGGATGACCCCCAGGAGCCCTGCAAGAGGGCTGTGGCTTGAGCTTTGTCTTGAATGTTGGCCACTCTTTGGTGCTGGAGCATGAGTGGGAGACGGAGGGATGTTGTCTGTGGGAGCTCTTGGCCTCCCATCCCTGGTGGGGCTTTGGGGCATTGGATATAGCAAGAAAGAGAAGTTTTTTTGATTTTATGCCAGAAAAAAATGACAGTAGAAACTCCGACCAAACCCTCAAGTGTTTGGACTGTGGTTGTCTCTCTGGCGGGGGAGGCACTGGGAACAAGGACATTTGAGGTTTATGCTTTTCACTGCTGCAGATTTTGGCAAATCGCTCTCTCTGCCATAGTTTTCCCTGAGCAGTTTGAGATCAGCTGGGTTTATTCTTTTATGAGTATTGGAGTGCAGGAACTGCTGTCTTCTGGTGAAAATAAATACAGAAATCCTGAAGCACGACTCCAAAGAGAGATGAGCCTGCAAAAAAGCACCATGCTGGAAAGGGAGTATGTTTGGTTTGTCTTATTTTTCTTTTGCTTTCTGAGATTTTAGGATTCCTGTTGCAGGGATTGCACCAAGATGACAAACTAGAGAGTTTTCAAAATGGAAACACAATCCCCTGACTCCAGGAGCTCAGACTTAAATATCAACAAATAACTCGGGATGCAGTGTGAGTGCTGATGGAGCAGCTGACTCGGCGAGCGTGGAGGTGAGCGACTCCAGAGCCCCACAGAGCCCCACAGCCCTGATTTGCTGAACCCAGTGGAATGAATTCCTATATTGGATGATCCATGTGCATGGGCCTCCGTGGGAGCAGGGCCAACATTTGCCAAGTGCTGTGAGATGGTTGGATGAAAGGGACCACAGAAGCGCAAAGTATTACTTTTTCATGATTGCTGCAGTTGCTATCCTTGGGGCTGTCCAAATATTGTCGTTCCAAGTGAAAATATAAAATCCTTTTGGCACGTTTCTGTTTTGCGTTGTGATAAATAGATATGCAGGAGGGAAAAAAAAAAAAAAATCTCCTCCTAACAGTGAGAGAAGGAAAAGCAGCCCCTGTGCAATTTGTTAAACATCTCATATGTCTCTGTCTGCTAGCTGTGGAGATATTTAGAGGGAGTATTTAGCCAACCCAGTGCACAGCCTCTGGAGTCCCGGCTTCTGCTTTGGTCCATGCTTGGTTGAGCCTTTACAGCAGCTTCGTGGTTTTTCTGCACAACATTTCAGGAGAGGCTTTGATTCTGGAGGACGCCAACTGCGCCGAGTGGAGCTAAGATGATTAATCAAATTATTTGAAGGGCGTTCGCCAGAACTGGGCAGTGACCAGTCTCTGTCCTAATCTCTGGATTGAGATGTCAAGCCGGCCTCCAGCTCGGAGCACTGAGCTCGCCAGGAGGCGGAGGGTGGAAAGAAATCTCCGGCAGCAAACAGCCTGGCAGGGCTGCCCGTGGTGGGGAGGGAAACTGGCCATCAGGGGCCATGGGCTGGTGCTGCCCAGTGGGCTGGGGGAGCCTGGGGGGGCTTTGCATATCAGGAAGGCAGGACAAAGCTTCTCTAGCTGTCCTGGAGCAGGAATAGGCTGATGGTTGTGCCTCAAGCTGCCTTCCTCCCACCAGGCTGCAGGGAGGAAGGAGGAACAGTTCGATGTGCAGAACTCCTGCAGCTCCCAGCTGGCCACAGGATGAGGGCTTCTCTGCTCCCATGTGATTTGAGGTTGTTGCTGAGCAGGATGGAGGAACAAGGGGCCTGGTGTGGAAGACACACAGGCACTGACCGAGTCATTTTGAACTTGGTGCCAGTGTCAGGTGTCGTGGGGAGCTGGGGCTTTGGTTGGAGCCTTGCAGGGAATGGTGCAGGGTGGGTGGTGTGGGATGAGGCTGGCAGAGAGCTCCAGGAGATGAGGAACACAGTGGGAAGCAGGGAGTTTGGCTCGGTGATGCGCTTTTCTCTCCAGGGACCAGCTGGGTTTGTGTCGCCTACTGCTTTTGTGTTCAGGAAGAGTTTGTTATAGTCACAGTTAAAGATGAAGCCAAAGCACCCGAGAGGGAGAAGGCACACGCTGCAGCAGCACAGCCCAGGGCAGCTGGGGTGGGGTTAAGGGCAAAGCCACTCACATGGGGACGAGGGACCCTCCTCTGCCCTCCTTCCCCTCCTGCTCTGGGGACTGCAGGCAGATGGGCTTTCCCCAGTGCCAGGGCGAGCACTTGGCACTGCTGCACAGGGAATTGCAGGTCTCACTCTCCTCTCCAGCTGGCTGGGTGGGCAGGATCTCTGCTTCTACGTGAGCCCCAAAGCGTGCCGGGATCCCCTCTGCTGCACGAACTGACAGCACCTGAGGCGTTTCATGGACCACCGGCCCGAGCATCCTCCCTCTCTGCCCTCCCCGGCACGCTGGAGGCTGGATTCCTGTCCACCACTCAACTCCTCCTCTGCAAAAACCTCTTTGCATCTCTCCACGTCTCTTCCAGCTCCAAACCGGGGGCTCTCACCCCGGGCCGGGGCAGCGCTGGGGCCGCGCGTTCGCGGGACCCCGCTCGCCATCTGCTCCCGGCCAGCCCGCGGAGGGCAGAGCTGCCGGCAGCCCCCGGCCCCTTCACCGGGCACCCGGTGCCCACGGCACCGCCGTCAGTGTGGCCATCAGCTGAGGGGGAGGATGACTCAGCCGGCAGCTGTCGGGCCCCTAAAATAATGACAAAAACAATTAGCAGTCCAAGCAGTAGCCTCTCCGTAATTATCTCCTCCGAGTTTAATTAACTAGCTAAATTATCAGCAGTAATGTAGGCATTAATTATGTCAAATTACAGTGTAAAAATCACAAAGTGTGGAAAATGTCAATTCAGCTGCGCTCACCTGCCGGGCTGAGACGGTGCCGGTGACAGAGGCTCAGCCTGGCGCAGGGGAAGGGCTGCTCCCCCTCCCCGGGGGATCGGGATCCCGCCCCGACAGCCTCAGTGACACCGGGGGGACACCGACACCGATGCCGACAGGAGCCGGTGGCACAGTTTTAGTTTGGAGCCGGTGGGGGCTGCCTGGATGGGTGCTGGAGTGGGGAGGGGGGAGCATTTTGGCTCTGGCAGAGGGAGGGGGAAGGAGCGTGGCTCCCCAAACCAGATGGCTTGGATGCTGAATTATTAAATTATGAATATTAATACAAATCAGACACGGAAGAGGTAATAATTTTGCTGCCCTACAGAAATAATTAACATAATTTTGATAAATTACATGATAAGAGAATCTCAAAATTGAGGTAGATTTATCTTAATTAATATCTTGGACTTGCTCCGAAAGGTAAATTGTTCCACTGGGGACTGGGGAAGGGTGAAGAAGGGGCCCCTGGCCCTGTGAGCCAGACCTTTCTTGGGGTTAGCATGGGGGGGAGGACGGGGCACCCCCTCCAGGCTGCACCCCAGCGCTGGCTCAGAGGGTGCAATGTCAGGGTTATTCCCACCCCCATGGGGACACCGAGTGACTTATTTCAGGTTGCACGGCTTGGTCAGAGAGCAGAAGTCTGAGCTGGTGTCTCCAAAATCCTTTGGACCCAGAGCCACACTCCCCTGGGCTCTGCCAGGCATTTTTCCATGGCACAGTGCTGGGCAGGCACTGAGGGCTGAGCCCACAGGGTAAATGTCTTCACAAAAACTGCTGCCCAGGTGTCCCTCGACTTGGCTTCAGGTGTCCCTGCTTGGGCACACGTGCATTGCAACCCATGTGCCTGTTCCATTCATCCATCCTCGTGGACACACCGGGCAGCCACAGCAGGTACAGGGGTTTGCTTCTTGCTGGTGAACTACCACAAGCTGAACCAATGTCCGTGGGGACATCCCAGCTTGGAAGTTAGCCTGGAAGGGAATAGGATGCTCATTTATGGAGTGATTTGCTTCACCATCACTCATTGTGGTGTTGCCACTGTCCTGTGTGGTTTTCCTTTGGCTTGCATGACTCCAGGCAAGTCCATGTCCCTCTCCAAGTGTGTGTGTGGTGGTGGGCAGTGCCCTTCCCTGTGCTGAGCTGGGGTTTTCCCTAGGTCTTTGTCTTGGTGCTGCTGCTCATCAGCTCTGCCTGCAAAGGTGCAAATCTGCCCAGAAAAGGACGTACAGACAGGGTGTGCAGATTGCTTTATGTGGCATAAAGTGTTGTACTTAAATCCCAGAGCCATCCAGGAGGGTGTAACCTCCCAGCAGTGAGTTAACCCCCAGAACATCCCCCAGGCACAGGCAGTGCTGGTACAGATGTGTGCATGGAGGTCATCCATAGCTCGTGGCATCAAAGCTGCAACTCGAATTGGAGGGCTAATTGCAAAATTAAAGTCAGTTATTCCTTACCATGATGTTTTTGTAATGTCAGATCAGGCAATGTAGGAGAAGATGTTATCTGCACATCCACATTGTCCATTTCAAATGTCCAGAGTGGTGGCCCCACCACAGTTCTACCTGTGGCCTGATTATGTTTCAAGTCTGTGTCTGCTGAAAGGGCTTAGAGCTTGGTTACTTGATATATTTCTGACACGGGTGAGCAGGAGGAGAGCGAGCAGCAGCCAGGAGAGGCTGTTCTCAGGAGGTTTCAGTCTTGGTCTTGAGCTCGAGAGGTTTTTAGATTCACATCCATGCGTTTGCCAGCTTAATTGGCAAAAGCTTTAATTTTTCAGAAGGGTTAGAAATCTTGTTGATCTGTTCCCACTGGCAGGATTTAAAGCCTCAAACACTTTACTTTTTCAAAGAGCTGTACAAATGTTAACTAATACAGCCCCAGTTAAGCATAATCTCTAGATGGGGAAACAGAGTCACACGCTGCTTGAGTCCCTCAGCCTGGATGGGGAGTTGCTGGGTCCCCGTCCCGTGCTTCATCCAGAAGGCACTGTCATCTCTTCCAAGCCTTCCCCACTCTCCCTGATCCTCTTGCCTTGCTGCTGTAAAACCAAGCTGTATTTAATTGGTTTTGGCTGTGCAGAAAATAACAAAAAGGGAAAACCCAAAGCCACTGATTGCTGCGATGCCAAGGCACAGGCTGGAAGCAGAGACTTGTCACCATGTGGCAGCATTGGTGCATCCAGGTGAGACCAGAGATGGTGCCCAGGATAATAAGGGATATTTCTGGGGCACAGGGAGCAGTAGGAACCAGTATTGGGAATATCATTCATGGAAAATGCACAACAGGAGATCCTTTGCCTCGCTGGGGGCTTCCAGCTCTGGACTGAGTGCTGTAGCCATAAGTTAAGTTTTTTTAAGGAAAGTCAATGCTGTTATGGAGCATGTGGGCCAGCACCTCACATGGTCACTCTGACACCCCTGCTGCTCCCCACCCAGCTTGTGGGGTGGCAGAAGAGGGAGGTTTACCTTGGGGTCCCCTCATGTGCGGACCCCATCAAACAGTCCCCGTGGCTGGAGCTGTCGGCAGCCCCAGCAGCAAAGAGGGGTGTGAAGCCACGTGCCTGCACAGCGCTGGAAATCCTGTTCAAACAAGGACACCTTGCTGAGGGACAGTGCACGTGGCTCTGTGCCACCCATCACCTCAGCTGGGTCCTGCTGGGCTCGTGCAGGGTCAGTGAGCTGGCCAGGCAGCCCTTCCTGGCATGCAGGCTGGTGGCACCCAGCTCCAGCGCAGGCCAGGGCACCTTTGGGCTCCTACTTTCACCCATCTGTGTATTTTCCTTGTGGAGCAGGTAGGGCCCGGGCTCTGGTGTTGCAGGAATGCCCCGTGTGTGTTCTGGGGGAGCTGCTGGGCCGGCGAGGCTCACGCTGTGTGCAGATATATGCACACACACACACAGAGGGATGGCCTGGCACAAACACCCACTGCATCCAACGAGTCAATTTGAGCCCAGCCTTAACCCCTTCGCTGCTGCAGAAGGCTGATCCTAGGGCTCAGTGCTGTCAGGAGTGGGGGACACATGGCTGGTGGCACTCGGAGCCATTGAAATGGGAAGGATGTGGCCGGCCCTTGGGGGGACCAGGTTGTTCAGCTGTGACTGAAGTAGGGGATGGAGAAAGGAAATTGAAGCTCTGTGTAATGTAAGGCACAAAGGAGGGATTTTAGGAGTTCTGGTTGGAAGGAGGGTTGGATGGAGAGTGGGGTTGGAAACCCCCCCCTTTCAGGCACCAACCCTAAGCTGTAGGAGGAGGGTGTGGAAGCGGGGGGAAACGGAGGCAGGGAAATAGATGGGCACATATGGAGAGGGGCAATTGTTGGTGTGACCGCCCTGCTTCTGCATGACAAGGACTTTTGTATGGGGAGAAGGAATCCAGGCTGAGACAGCAGGGGAGTGCAGGAGCCACCCCTGCCATGCACCTAGGGGTGTGAGCAAGGTGTTCCCACCTGGGAGAACACATCTGTGGTGCAGAGCTGGTGGAAACCTCATCATTCCCCTGCTCTTGCAAACTGCCCTCTGCTGGGGCTGAGCTGGGGGAGACTGGCACTGCTTCTGCCTTTTGTGGTTGCTGTTTCCACTTTGTTTCAGGTTTCTCCTCTGTTGGGACTTTGGGCCTTCCCGTTCCCCAGTAATTATATAATTACTTCACAACATGCTGCAGGAATAGTCAGGGAGATGGCTACAGCTAGCACAACAATGGTGACAAGTAAAACATTAATTTCTGGAGTTCTTTTAATTAATTCATCAGGAATCGTGCTGTGCGGGATGATTACGTTAAAGTGTTTAATTACAAATTTATATGTAATGATGCACTTTAATTACTTTGGACTGGTACAATATTATTGGGCCCTTTTCCCAAGATTCCTGGCACTGGGTTTGGGCTGCACAGAAGCAGTGCCATGGATGCTTGTGCCTCTAAATTATTTACATGGCATGGGAGAAATCCGGTCCTGATTGATGAGAGCAAATTCTCCCCTTAGCTGAATGGGAGCGAGGGCCTTGGGGAATCCAGAGAAGGAAGGTCAGCGTGGCGTGTGTGTGTCAGGCAGAACACCAGGGCATTTTTTGTTGGAAGAATCGAGGTTAATCTGGTGGAAACTGAAGTGATAGAGAGCCAGGCACGATAAATATTTATCAAAGGGACCGGTGTCAGGATTCTGGTTCACCGATGCAGATATGTCCTGGATGGATCTCACGAAGCAGCACGAGATGCTGCTGCAAGCAGCCCTCGCCAAGCACGTCGGGTGGTGTCTCCAGCTCCCCTCCTTCTGCTTGTCCCCCTTGCCTTTGTCTTGCCTGTCTTTGTGTGCATGTGTGTGTGTGTGTGCACACTCATTTTCTTTCCCTTTAGGCTCCCGTTTCCCCCTCATCCCATCTCTATTTGCCTCCGTGCACGGGGAGCATCTGTCATTCTTCTTTCTCCTTTGTCAGCATCCTCCCAGGCTAGATGGACCCCAGAGGGATGGCCACGCTCTTGGAGAGGCCTGGGAGCTAAAGGGCTTCAAGTAAGTTTGGGATCAGCCTGTCTTTAAGCTGCTCTACATGCAAAATAGCCAGTTGTGTAGTACACACATATATAAAAATACAGATTATATAGGTATGGATAGATATATCTGTGCCACACAAAGTAGTCTGCAGGACAGGCAGCACCTTGCTGTTTGGGGTTCACAGCTTCTGGCACACGAGGGTCTGGCAAATTTTGAGGTTTGTTTGCATTTGGAGGTCAGGATCTGGCAAGGAAGAAATCAGACCATTTCCTCCTGAGGAGCAAGGGAAAGAGAGGTCAGCTTTGGGTTTGTTACGCTGATGGGTCCTGGCAGGTGCACTGGTGAGGTTTGGTGTAGTGTCGCTGACACTCGTCTTGCAGTGGGTTTGTGTCAGTGCAATTGCAACCAGAATCTGCTGGCAAATAGCAGCAAATGGACCCTGTGTGATGCTCTGCTCCACTGCAGCCATGACTTTGCATGCTTATTTTCTGTGCAGTTGCACAGATGATGCACAGCTTTGCCCAGGACAGCAGGGTCCTGGGGTCCAAGCCACTTAGCTGTGTTCTCTTTGAACACACACAAAAGAAGTCACTTGCAGGTGCTGATGTCACACTGCCACTTTCTGTGGGTGCAAGTTGCTTTTATGGGTGTGCCAGTTTCTGGTGGAACTGGCTGGGAAGAAATGAGAGTTTTCTTGTGAGTTGGGAGAGATGCCTGGACAGAGGTAAGTGAGGATTGCCCTCGTGGCCAGCACCCCTTGGCTGCTCTCCGGAGCACCAGAGCTCAGGGACTGCTTTGCTGCATGAGGCCATTCATGAGGGTGGGCAGGTTGGAAAAAATCCCTCTGGGAGCCAAAATACACATTGCCCTGCTGACTCACAACTGCTGCTGTAGCTGAGGAGGGTCAGGGAAAACCCTTTTTCCCAGGGGAAGATGGGATGTTTGCAAGCACAGCTCATTCCAGAAAGTCTTGTCTCCTGTGTTTCCCCCCCCAGGATGGTCAGGCTTTGCAGAGGGAATGTGGGAATGGCCCCTCACTGCACATGGAAGGGAGCGGAGCACTTCTCCCTGCAGGCTTCCTGTGCCCCTTCCCTTTGCAAATGTGTTTGTAAGGTGTGACCACGTGTTGGCAGAGAGCTGGGAGTGCTGGGCAGCTCAGTGAGAGCAGAAGCATCTCTTGCCACGGCTCAGGTATTTCCAGGCCAGAGCTGGGCCCAGAGTTCTGCACTGCACGTGTGAGGTCATGCCACCCTTTTCCTGGCAGTCCTCAGTGGGAAGGGATTTGGGAGTGATGGCAGGAGCAGGGCTCTCCTGGAGGGTTACAGGGGCTGCAATCAAGGTACAGGCTAAATGTGTGAGCATCGTGAAAAGCAAACTGAACGGACTGAGGTTTGTCCTAAAATCCTTGAGTGGGACGTATCCTGCACAGATTTGTAGTAGCCATGGACTCTGCCCTCATGGACTTTGTTAGAATGCCATGCAGGCTTCAGGTGTTTTGTTGGGTTTTTTTTCTTAATTCCCTTTGACCTCACTCCAGACACCCAGAAATGGTTTTAGTGCTGGTACTTAGGGAGGAGGAGATGGAGTACTGCACCCGTACCCACCTGTCCCAGGTGTGCTGTGCCAGTCAGAGGCACAGGACAGCTTTCCAGGGCAGACCCACCAGGCAGAGAGATCCATTTTGCCGTAAATAATTCCCATTTGTGGCTCTCGTCCTGCGCGCACCGAGCAGGTTCGGGTGCTGGAAGCAGAGGCTGCTGCCTCGCTGCGATGCGCCGGAGCCCCAAGGCGGGCTCCCCGCCCCGTGCCACCTCCCCATCGCCTGCTGCTGGAGGGACTCGGCCGCTCCCGTGGGGACAGGAGATGATGCCTGAGCTGCGCTAGGGCTGCCAAAGGCTCCCCCTTCTCACGGGGCAGGAGGCGAGGAACCCCCGCTTAGCGCCCGGTCCCTTCTCGGCGCGCTGTCCCCAGCGGCGCGGCGGCCCCGCGGCCGTGCCGAGCGCGGCTGGCACCGGGCTGGCGCTGCTGGGGAAGGCTCCTCGGGTGCTGCCAGGGCCAGATGGTGTTTGCGAGCGGCGCCAGGTCCCAGCTGAGCGCTGCCCGGCGAGACGCGCGGGAGCTGCCGCCGCAGCCGGCGCTGCCAAAGCCGCGGCATATGCTGCGCTCTGCCCTGCACCTGCCCGCGGGCAGCGCCGCGTGGCACCGCCGCCGAGCGGCCAGGAGAAGCGGCAGCCCCATCTGGAAGGACCTGAGAGGATAAAGAAGGGCGTAGAACCCAAAAAACGGGGATGATAAATAAAGCGGTGGTGCAAGGGGAGTGACCCAGCCATCCCCGGTAAGGTCGCGGGGAGCAGCGGGCGAGGGCTGAGCAGCACCCGGGGGGTGGCTGGGACGTGGCCGCTTTCACACAGACCCCATCCCCACCAGGGACCCCTGTCCTTTGCACAGCCCGGGGCTATCTGCCCGGCCATGGCCCCACCAGCCCCAGCAAAAGGTTCTGGGAAACTGCTGGGGGATGTTTAACTTCTTCTCAGGAGCAAACCCCAAATGGTCGCGAGCACAATTGATGGGAGAATAGACTTTCTGCCTGTTTTGAATTTACTTTGGTAAACTGTATTCATTCGGGGCTCGGTCTATAATTTATTGAAAAGAACCAGACTGGAAATCAGCTTCATACTGTGAGTAATTTCTAGCATCGTGCAATCTATCACCACAAGACAGGGCACTTTGTTTCTCTGAAAAATTATTTTTATAGTTGGCTTAGTAACAACAACAATTATTATTATTAATATTAATAACTACTTGTGTAAGGCCTTTCATGCGTGGTTTAGGGAGTGTTTTGCACAGGGGTCAGCAGGTGTTGGCTGCATCTCGTGGGGAAGGGAAACTGAGGCACAGATTTGGCCACTGCCTTGGTCAGGCTCACCCTGGTGTGCAGCATCCTCACTCCCAAAATGCAGCTTGGACCACTGGGTGCTGCTGCCCTTTGTCTATTTCAAAAATATTTGAAGGTTTCGTGATGAAGGAGATGAGGAAATTATTTTCTTTAAAATTTGGGTCTACTTAAGTTGAAAAAATTATTGAGAATAGTCCAGAAAGAAACAGCCCCTGCCACGTCCTGGTGGCTGGAGCTCATCCCCAGGGAGAGTGCAGAAACAGCACAACATCTCAGCTTGGAAATAGTGACTCAAATGTTCCCTCCACTTAGTACTAATGTAGAAAACGTTAGAAGCCTTAGATTTCCCTCAGGCTGGCTCCCTGGTGTCTGGCCTGTGGCCACTGAAGCCCCAGCACTGTCGTCTTGAGCACAGGGACATCTGCCTGGATGTGAAATCCAGGACCCTTCCTCACCGCAGTGGTGCCAGGGCTGGGATCTGTGGGATGCCCATCCTTCACTCCGTGCTGCCAAGCTCGCCAGCCTGGCTTATTAAATAACATGGTGACACTTTGCAGGGATCTCCCCAGTCTCCCTTTCCAGAGTGGAAAAATGCCATTTCTGGGTAGAGAGCAGCATAGAGCTGCTGCTGCAAACACACCGGGCACTGGGGATGGGGGGAGAGCCCCCAGCTCGGCTCCTGGGGTGGGCAGATGTGGATGGGGACACTTCAGCTTCACCCTTCTTGTCCTCTCTGCTGCTTAGGCCACCTCCAAACTAAACATGGACATGAGTGAACTTAGAGAGTGAAACTACTCCAGGTGACAATTGCATTTTTCTGTGGAAATGGTGTAAACTTTCTATCCATGCATCATTGAAGACACTGTTTTATCAGTAACGAGAGAGCTCTTCAGCTGAACTTTATCCCTGTCTCTTTCCACTTCTTGCTCTGTAGCAAGAATAATAATATTTAACATTTATGGAGCACTTTACATCTTCAAATTCCATTTGCAGGTATTACTAATGAAGGCCTGGGTTGTTCCTGTGAGGTGGAGGGGTATGGCAATGTTATCTTCTGCATTTGCAGGTGGAAAATTTAAGGCAGGAGAGGAAGTTGGGCAGGATCAGCACTGGATCCTGAACTTCCTGCCTGGCCTGAGGCAGTACCCATCAGTGCCTCTCTGGAGATACCATCTCTGGACTTACTTACAAAACCTTCTCTAGTAAGAAAAGGGGGTAAAAAAATATTAGAAAAAAATCCCCCTCCCCCCCCCCTTTAAGAATTCTAGCTTTCTTTTGGTATTTTTTTCTTTATTTCTTTGATACCATGAAAAATGTTTGGAGCAGAGACACGTTCCTTAATCCTGTACGGTGGTAATATAATCCTCATTTGTTCAGAGTCATCCAACCTGAATCATCCCCGAGCACTGAAGCTGATGTGCGAGCAATGCACGGCGATAAATCCACCCACCACCTCAGCGTAGGTGCTCCCATCTAAAACACAGCGAGACAGCCCAGGGACGGGGGGAGGACACTCATTCCTACACCCAGGAGCATGTTGGACTGAAGCCTTTTCAGGAAATGGCCATTTCTTCTCAGTTTGCTGTGCCAAAGTCAGATTTTTAGGTTTCACTGTGCAAGTACAGGAGCCCCGGACACAGGTTGCCTGTGCTGTCCCTCTGTCCAGGATTTCTGGACATCAGCACTTCCAGCAGGGTCATGAGGCATCCCTGATAAATTCCCCGTTTCCACTTGGAAAAGGAACTCCAGGAAGTTGTGCTGGAGGAGCCCTGGTGCGTGGTGGTGGTGGTGGTAGTTAATTATCCAGGATCCCAGGGGGACGGAGCTGTCACCAGCACCGTTCAGGCTGGAGGAGCAGGGCCCCGAGGAGGGCAGCGCCACAGCCCCGCTCACACGCAACGCCAGGCATCAGATGGAAAAGCAAAGTGTTTCCACTGCCAGACCCATCATCTCTGCCTGCAGAGTTAGTGAGAAGGACAGGCAGAGAAGCTTGGGGAAAGCCGGGGTGCACATGACTTTTTTCCCCCCAGTTTTCTCCGATTTGTCAGGACTTTCGAGGGTTCTGATCCATCGCAGGGTGAGGAAGCCAACAGATGGCACTGTGCTGTTTCTGGAGGAGCCCAGCCTTTCAGGAGGCCAGAGACGGGATGCCCGAATGCTGGAAAAGCCTTGCACTTCAGGGAAGTTTCTCCCCGTGCAGAAGCACAAGCAAGGCCCCATGGCCCTTCATCTGCCCTTGGCCCAAAGCACTGTGCAAAGCAGGTATGTTTGTACACAGCCGTGGGACATTATCTGTTAACAGGAAAAAGGAGGCAAAACCACCCAGGAAAGCAGGTCAGTGTTACAAAAGTTCAGATTCCCATCAGGGAACATTTTTCTCCCTGCAGCCTCGGTGGCAGGCTCAGGCAGACCGGACCCCTCGGGGCTGTGCCAGTGCCCAGCTGAGGAAATCAGTGGTGGGGAGCTGATGATTTTGGCAGGAGGTTCAGGGCTCCCCATGGGTCAGTTGGTGGCCCTTATCTGGAGTATGACTTTAGCCCAGGGGGCTCTGGCTGTCGAGCACCAGCAGAACAGAGGTGAGGGATGGTGGGGTTGGTTCCTGGCAGTAAAGCCCTGCTTGTTGTTCCATCAAACCTCCCCTGTGCAAGAGTGCTCTTTATTTCACACGTCCTGAGGTTTGTGCTTGCTGCTCCAGGAGCAGAGGCACGTTCATGGCTCCAGCCATAGGTTTGTGCCATGTAGCAGCATTGGGCAGGTGGTTTAGGGTGAGTTATCCCCACCATCCAAAACGTGCCTGTCTCCCAAGCTGAACCTCTAACTTGTTTCCAGGCCAGTATTGTGGAATCCTGTGGAGCCATTCCCCAGTGTTCCCAGTCCTGCCTGGTGGGTATCACTGGTGTCACTGATACCTTGGTCTTCCTGGATTCCAGCTCTTTAAAGAGCTCTTAAGCAATGAGATACGGCCCCTGTATTGATATCGTATCCCCCACTGAACAGCAAGTACCTGGGATGGGGATGGGGAAGCCAGGCCCCAAACCCAGACCTGGGAGCTGCTCTTACCTGGGAGCTACATCTGAGCAGGTGTCAAGGTGGGCTAAGCTCAGAATGGCCCAATTTTCCTGCCTTAAGCCACCAGACCTGTCCCAGAGAGCGGGGCCAGCAGTGAGTGCAACCACAGCTCTGCATCCTGCTGAGCCTTCCAGCAGCCTCTCATTGCTACAATTTGCTGTTCTCTTTTTCCCTCCCTCCTTCTTTTAAAAGCCCTCTCCAGGTCCAATCCAGCAGAGGTATGCAGTGTTTGCTACCAGGTCCTGAGCATCCCCCAGAGCCACTGTGCACCCTCTGAGGATGTGCTCGGTGTCGCCGCTGCACCCTCCCGGCCCCGCACCCCTGACCCCGCTGCCGCTCAGTGCCACCTTTCAAATCACTCGAGTCAGATCAGGGTAAGTGGTTCTATCAGGCTGACCCCTGCCTTGTCAATCTTTACATCATTCCAAGGCAATTTAGCCTATTCATTTATAACGAGAGGCTATTGATTGAATAATCTCTGTTATTAGTGTATGGGTAGAACTTGTTCTTTGTTGTATTTTAATATTGGGTGTGTTGGTAGCTTAAACCTGCCTCTGCTGTGCCCTGCTGTAACTGCCACTGCAATTACAGTAAAGAGCACGAGCAGATACTTGATTAAGCCTTGCAGAGATTATTACAAGGCAAGGCCTCGTTCTGAATGCACATATTTCAGAAGAAATAGCATAAAGAAGCGTGCACGTGTGAATTCCTAGAATCTGCAAGCACAATTTATCCTTGCAGGTCAATAGCTCATATTGTCTGCTCTGCCAAATTGTTCAAACATATACAATGCTCTCAAAACATTGCTTAATTAGATTCTAGAGAACATTGACACACAAACAAAAGATATTAATATCAAGGATTTCAGCATCAAATGTAGTTTACACAGATCAAAGAACATTTTTGGTGCAAAGAGGTTATGAATGTGACAGGTTGTTACTCCACGAGTGCAGAATATGACAAGAGGGGGAAGCAGTGATCAGAGAGAAGAGCACAAAGAGGAATGAGTCCGGACTCGTGAGGGACACGGCCAAGATGAAGCTGCAGAAACAGAGGAAAAAAGAAGATTACTGGAGAGGCAGGGAAAACATCTTACAGGAAACTGTGACAATACACCCTAAAATGGACATGGAGCTTTTGGAGGGTGTAGGGTTGTGAATTACTGGGGTAGAATGACACTTGTCCCCTTTCATAGGGATGGCATCTTAAGAGCAAGATCCAAAACTTGAAAATGTTTGTAGGCAAAATCTGCTGTGAAATTAATGGCTGAGGTCTGAAAGGAGACTTGGTCCTTGGCTGGGAGCCTTTTGTGGCTTGGTTGTTTGATGGGGTCTGTGTTGCTTGAAACTGGGAGGAGGCAGTGAAGGGGTGAAGGAAGGGGGTGTGGAGATGAGCTGGAAGAGTAGGGACAGGCCAGAGTCAGAGGTGGGCTGTCAAATGTGCAGTCCTAGCCAGGCCTGGGATCTTGGGGGCAACGAGACAGGAAAGGGGACAAATATGATTAACAATTGTCTGTCCTGAGTTTCACAAACGCTGCTGAGAACAAGTGACGTGTCTGCATATGGGGGAGAATGAGGGTTTGCTTGGGATGCGGATGTCCTGATGCCAGCAGCTTGGAACAGCTGCAGGGTCTGGGAGCATCTTGCTGGAGCCTCAGTGGTCCTGGGATAAGCAGGACTGCCCCAAACCTGCAGCCTGAGCTGGGGAAATATTCAGTCTGGTCAACAGGTCGGAATTCAGCTCATCCACAGTGCCTGGAACAGAAAATTACTCTCTGGTGGCTACCTGGAACAGAAGCAAGGAGCTGGAAAGAAAATATTGGAAATGGATGTAAGGGTAGGCACAAAGTAGCAGGCCAGGAAAACAAGCAAACAGCTAAAAGAGCAAGCCAAGGGGAAGTCAATAAAATTGACTTAAAATACATATGAATGAAAAAAATTAATAAGCCAAAGCTGTATTTAATGTCAATATTGTTGTAGTAGTCTGAGAAATCATGAATAAATAAAAGCAGATGGTGGATTGATCATCCAACACCAAGAAAGGCACTTGTGAAGAATATTTTCTTCTCAAGGCAGACAGACTCATGTGTGTGTGTCTCGTTTGCTTTAATGGGAGTCATGTTTGCAAACTCCTGTGTATTAGGAAACAGGTAAACCTCAGTGGTTAAGGCTTGTTTTGACACAATTATTTCCTTTTTCTCCTGGAAAGTATTAACTTCTGCTTTGAAAGAGTTCCACATGCATATTACACTGTATATCACAGCAACCTGCCAAATCCACTGTAAATTATTCAAAAATAGGCTGACAAATCAAGGAGTAGCATTTTAAAGCGAGGGTAATTTGCAGCATTATTGACGAGCACCCTCTCCCTTCAACTTTTCCCAACGAGCACTAAAACCAAACTGTCCCTGCTGGTTCTGACAAGGGAAGGATTGCCCTTATTTCAAATTCTGGCTGAAAGGCTGGGACCTGCACCTCGTTCCTGAGAGATGCTGAGCACTCTCAGAGCCAATCACACCAAAGAAGCTCAGCTCCTCGCCCAGGCTTTTCATCTATTGATTTTTCCTCGTGGACAGTGCATTGCAATATCCTATTTAAAAAATTGGGAAGAGGGGGAACTGCATCACGTTGAGCTCCTGGCACAGAGAACTTGCAGTTGGGCTCTATTGCAGGAGATTGTTTTAGCATGCACTTTCTGAAAAATCTTATTTTTATTAGGCTGTTTCATTAGAAAGGTCCTTAGTTACACTGCAGATGCAGAGAGCAAGGAATTTGTCTGCCTCTCTATCACTAGTCCTCAGTGCCACGGCATGTAGCCCTCAGAGACTGAAACGACATCCTTAATGTCCCTGTGAAAATGCATTGTTTGTCTTAAAAATGTAACTCCTACGTGAGAGTAAGAAAGAAGTGGCCAGGTGCAAAGTAGTCAGTCTGCTCAACGATGCAGATTTTTATTCCAGCTTTATTTCTGCTCATCAACAGGGAACACAACAACTTTTTATTTTTTCTCAGAGCTCTGAACTTACAGCTGTGCCCAAGCATGGCGTGGACGAGAAGCAGTGGTGGAGTCACCATCCCTGGAGGTATTTAAAACGTGTAGATGTGGCACTTGGGGATGTGGTTTAGTGGTGGCCTTGGCAGTGCTAAATTAATGGTTGGATTTGATGATCTTAAAGGCCCTTTCACAACCAAATTATTCTTTGATTCTGTGAATGAAAATGCTGCTAAGTGTTGGCTGCTCATGGATTTGAGCACCCTGAGCACCAGCAGTGCAGGGACAGGAAATTGAATTCACAGGTCAGGAGATCCAGTCTTCCAGTGGAAAAGATGGACCAGACCCTTGCGACAAGATGCAAACACACAAGGCAGGTAAGAAATGGTGCTGACTGCCAGGCAGAGGTGGAAAAGGCTGAAGGGAGATTTGGTTTAGGTTTAGGAAATCCTGAAGGCAGTGGATAATCTGGACACAGAACGGCCGTTCACCAAATCCTGTAAATACAAGAACAAGAGGCACTCAATTGAAAACAGTAAGAGATTAGGTTTGAGATAGATAAAAGAGCTCTTCTGGACACGGCAGGTAGTGAACTTTGGGAACTTACTGCCACATGAGGAAAAGGGGATTAGACAAACTCATGGAAACAGCTTTATAAGTAGCAGCTAAAATCCCTGGCCAGGGATGCACCCTCCAGCATCTCAGCCAAGGCAGCTCAGGGAGCACGAGGGAGGTGGAGAGCAGCACGGGCAGCACGCTTTTCTGAAACACCACCTCCCACTGTGCCCATCAGAGACAGTGTGCCAGGCTGGACATCCTTCTGGATGGGGCCAGCCAGGGCATCCCGTTCGCCGAGCTCTCTGGCACGAGCATTTCCGCTGCAGGGCACGCACGGTGACTCGCTCGGGGCTGGCACGGTCCCCATGGCACACGTGCAAAGGCCATTGTCCTGCAGCTTCTTCTGCACCGAGGAGTGAGTGGCACAGCTGCTGGGGTGGTGCTTGCCCCCCATGCTCGGGGCAGGGGCTCTGCTGCTTCCCTGCTTCCCATCCTTGTCGTGCTGTTCCGAGCCCCAGCCACGGCAGCTGCCCAGAGAGTACCTCGGCGCTCCAGCATAAGACGCATGGATCAATTAACTCAGTTGCTGGGTTTCGCTTTTGAATCAATTAACTGGAACTGAAATTAACTAAAAATATCCTTTGCTTATTAACAGACTGAACTAATTGCAGTAAAAGGTGGAGAAAAAAAAGGGGAAACACGGAGATGTTATTTGTCACAGCGAATCTCAGCCCTCATCTTGATTGCAAATATTCCTCATTTGCTGGGCGGACTAATGACTCCGCAACCTCCAAATGGGTTGTGTCATCCCACGATGAGGCAGCTGTGTTTCCCACCATCTCCAGCACATCACAGCTCTGCAGGGCTGGGATGGGGCCTGTCCAAGACCCACTCTTGTATCCACCAAGCCTCCTGTCCTGGCTGCTCCGCGGGACCTGGCAGTGTGCAGCCCTCTTTGTCTCGCCTTCCTTCCCTTTGTTTCTGCCTTCAGTTCTTTGTTTGCCTGTTTTTTCCCTTTTTCTGCTGTTTGCACCCATCATTTCTCTGTTGGCCTCGCCATTCTCTTTCCTTCTTCATGCGTGCCTCCAGGGATTTCCACCCATTCCCCCCAGCCCTTCCTTTCTCCCCATTTCCACCATCCTCTTCCCCTTCCCTCTGTCCGCGGCGCTATCCCGCTCCTTCCCTCTGTCTTCCCAGCTGCAATTAGAGCTAATCAGATACCTGAGCAGCTCTGCAAAGCTATTAGTGGCTCCTCGCTCATCCCAGGGGGAGGTGAGCAGAGCTGGACAATTAGGCTTTTCCACGCAGCCCCTAGTCTGATAAACACAATAGCCAACGTGGGGCGATGGGCACATCTCTGCCACTGGCCCAGCCAACATCCCCGGCCACGCTGGGAGCCCCATGGTGGGATCCAGCAAGGAGGGTCCTCCTGGGGACCACACCTGGCCACCCTCCTCCTGCCCCTGTGCGTGCCCTCGCTCCGGATCACCCTCTTTGAGAAGCCTGGGGGGTGCTTTTGGTGGGGGCAGAGCCTCCGTGGCAGGGCCAACGTGCAGGGTTTGTTGCAGAGAATTTCCCCGCTCGCTCCGCAGCCCAGCGCACCCCTCCTGCTGCTGGATCTATGAGCTGTGTGTGTGTTTTGTAATTAAGCAGTTAATTGCACTGGAGTTCTTGATTAGCTTTGGGGGATGGTAATGTTCTAGCAGGATGAGATGTTGTGTACAGTTCAGAATCATTTACAGAAATTGGAGCTAATTTTGCTGTCTGTGCTTATTACTGCATTAATTTAATTTGGGTTGCTTTTAGCTCATTAACACATCTAATTAATTCGTTGACATCACTATTAAGATGTCTCTTTGAAATTGGCGTCTCCAGATAATCAGGATGGAAGAGGCTGACAGATCAGGCGCGAAGCTGACTGGGAAAATGGGGAAGAAAAAAAAAAAAGGGAAGACTAATGAATTTTCCATCAGAATCGCACGGTTTGTCAGAGTTGGTATCAGAGAGGCAGAGACAGAGCTGGTGAGACAGAGAAAGGGCACGAGAGAGACAGCAGTGGTAAAGAGAGACTTTCTTTAAAAAAATATTATATTTGTTAGGAGAGCAAGCAAGACGTGTGAGAGGACAATAAATATTCTTTAGTGAATCGACATCAAGGCTGCATATTTCTTAGTTAATTTTCCTCTCTCCCTGGTTTTCCATTGCGGCCTTTTGGCTGTTTTCATTTTTTTTTCCTGCACCATAAATGATTTTGCTCTCCCAGTGCTGGGGGCTTTGATGGCCCTGTTGGGCTGGGGACTGTGTGTTGTCCCTCCTGCCACCACAGGTCCTGCTCTGCCAGGGACAGGGGGAGGCTGCAGGGATGGGAGACCCTCTGTGCCCTGTGCTGCGGAGAGTGCAGGCGTCAGGGGATGGATGGACAATTGCAAGCAATTAAATTACAGTGGTTTAATGAGTTTGCACATATCAGCAAAGCCTCACTATCTGGCTGTATGCTGGCCTGGCTGCTGCTGCTTAGCTTAAGCCTGCCCTCACGGTGGTTGTAGCAGAAGAGAAATGTCCTGTGGGTTTGGAGGGGTGGTTGTGGCTTGCTGGACTGGGACGGAAGTCACAGGAAGACTTCTGGGTCATTTTAAGCACATCCTTATCAACCTGTGTCAAGGAGCAAGATCAATGTTGTCCCTTCTCTCCCTGCTCTTTTGCAGCCCACCTAACTCCAACCCTGCCAGCGACATTCCCTCAGCTCTGCCCCCATCCAGCCTCAGGGCACCCTCACCATCTTCACAGCTGCACCCAAAACGGGGCCATGAGTTTATGCCCTGGACAAAGGCACCAGCCTGGGGAAGGTGTTATTTGCCTCCTTGCTACCAGCCTCCTCTTGCTGGATATACTCACATTTGCCCATGTGCAGCTGATTTCCCAGGCTCCAGTGGTGTCCCAGGCTCCCAGTTCAGTGTCACCTGCGAATGTCACAAAGGGTGTTTTTACCAGGGTGGCAGGTGGGCTGTCCTGGGTCCCCCACAGCCACCTCTGCTCTGGGGCTCCTGCCCACCTCCAGGACCAGCAGCTCCTGATGGTTCCCTCTGGAATCTGTGGGCAAACACATTGAAACCACCAATCCAGTTAACCCAGCACACTTCCAGCCATGTACTGAACACACCAGTCAGCATGCTCGGTTCTGGAAGCATTTTCAGTGGGGTTGGTAACATTATCTGGGCTACAAACATAATATTTCCTTCCCACCATCTCTGTGGCCCTCCCAAGGGAGGTGCAATGTGGATGGAGGCAATAGAAGGAGCATTTTCACTGGGAATAGCTATCCTGCAGGAAGGCTTTTGCAAAATGGCTTCAAACTAATTGATTTTGAAAGAGAAGAAAATCTCAAGTTGCAGTAGAAAGGCTGTTGTGGAGGGAGAGGATGATTGTAAAGGGTCTGTGCGTGGCACCTGGTTCCATGGGAGGACCTTGAAGGCTCTGAGGTCAATGTGCTGCCCAGTTTCTGAACCCAGGCAGAGCAGCCCTGTGCCCCTCACTCCAGGGACAGCCCTGCCCTCATCAGATCCATTGTCTGTGTGCCCTCTCAGGCTGGAAAAGCCAAATGGAGAAAGCAATTTCTGCCTTGCAGCAATTACTGCCCTTGCTCAGAGTGAGAGGCTGGGGGACAGCACAGGCAGGATGGATGGGCCCTGGGAGAGGAGGCTGCAAGGTCTCTCCAGGCAGGGTTTAGGTGATGGTGAGGGGTTGCAGAGATGAAATCTCCTTCATTACTTGCTTTGCTTTGCCAGACCCCACCCGGGAGAAGCTGGTGGTGTAAGGAAGCAAAGAAGAGCCAAGACCTTCCCGTTACAGAGACAAAGGCAGCTGAGCTCTGTGCTGTGCACTCAAGGATGGGTACAGGGAGGCTGTGCCCTTTGACCAGGGATGTCAGCCTAGGAAACACAAGGTATGCAGGCATCTACCTGGTTTTCAAAGGTACCAAACCAGACTGGGGCAAATTATAAATCAAGGAGACTGGTTTTAAGAGCCTCTTTTCTGGCAGTCTTTCTTTGCCCCACTGCCATCAAGTTGAAACACCCAGGCCAGTGACATCATGGGTGCTGTTATCTGTTCTCCTTCCCAAATGGAGATCAAATCCTCTTTCAGCCCACCCCAAAAGAGAGAAGCCCAGTAAAAGCCACAGGAGTGGCATTGGCTTCCTCAGATTCCTTGTCCAACAGCAGTGCTAAAATGGAGCATGTTTGTAGGTCTCTTCTCTCTGTGATTTGGGAGGGAAAAAACCCACAAGTATCCCCGCACTGTGGGTCTAAAAATGAACCTGAGCAGGTCTGGTCTTTGTCCCCTGCACCACAAGGCTCCCTGTGAGGAGCACAGGGTGATTTACTCCAACGCTGAGCTGCAGCTCCCACCTGGGGAGGAGAAGTTTGCTCCAATTCCTATTCAATTTCATTCAAGGGAAGAGAATATTAGAAACTCCACTCTTTAGCACTTCATTAAACACTTTAGTTTAATAGCATCCTCCAGGGAATCCCAATCTGGACCACGTGAGCCAGGAGTAAACAGCTGCATCAATTAACCCCATAATCTCAAGGGTGCTATTAGAAGGTGAGATACCCTTAGAAAGTGCATATGCCTGCAATTAGGCTTAAAATACTTAAGTGTCAATAGCCTTAGTTATTTGTGCTCTCTGCTATTGATCTTGCTTATGTTTTCCACATTAAACAGTCTTTCTTACTTCATCAATAAATTAAGTGCTGTTTAGATTTATTCACTTTTTCTATTAAATGCTGCAAACTCCTGAGCTCCTGGCCAGGCTCTGTCTGAGAGGAGGGTCTCCAACCCTCTTGGCTGGCAGCTCCATCTTGCTTTTGTTTCAGCAGCTGGGGAAAGCAGCAGTGGGAAAAGAAATGCAGGAGCTTTTGGCTTGGGTTGACCATTTACAAAGCTCAGGCAGGGAAAAGGAGGCATTTTGTCTGGGTTTGCTGGATTTGCTATTTTAGGTGTTTGTTAGACCAGATTTGGAGGGGACATTAGAGAAGACCAACTTTCCACACCATGAACATAACAGAAATGTTTGAGTTTCTGCACACAGGGATTTGAGGAAGGGACAGTGTCTACAAGACCATGCAGAAGGTGCTTTTCCTGGCTTTTCTTCACAATAAAAAACTTTGGGAAGAGATTTAAATCATCTGAAATGGCAACCAACCAGGCAGGGAGCCTGTTCTTTTTCCTCCTCATACTTTCTATCAGGTTAATTACTGATTGCAGCCTCTTCCCTCAGATTATTTGGTCCCAAAACAGGTGCATGCAAAGAATGTGACTGTGCTGTGTTGCTGGCTGGAAGCTGGGACCACTCTGGGATATTCAGGTGTTCCAGAAAGGTGTGAAACAGTGGAGAGACCTTTCTGCAGAGCAGGTTGTGAAGAGGGCTTGAGGAGGGGGAAAGTTTTAGGATTGTTTCTTTTTGTAGCTTGACTTTTTAAGTCCTAATTCTTACTCATCTGGCTGTGGGCCAAGGCTGGGGTCCTGCTGCAGGGGCAGTGGTGTGCTGAGGGTTGAGCACATGGAATGGAGCAGCAGCTTTTGCCAAAGGCTGGTGGCACCATGTGCTGAAAATATCTACTGTCCTTTTCATTCTGTAAGTTCTTCAAGTGACTTCTCTTGTATTCAACACGTCCCTTGAAGGCCTGGTGTCTTCCTGTAAGGAAATTGTGACACTCAGGGATATGGTTTAGTCATGGAGTTGGAATTGCTGGGTTAACAGTTGGACTCTGTGATTTTTTCCAACCTAAATGATTCTATGATTATTTTCATGGTCAATTTTTTTTCCTTTGGTCATCCTGACTTTTTTGTGTTATTTTCAATGAATGTTGTGTTGTTTCATGAGGAGCATGCCTGGAAAAAAAAAGAAAACTTAGGGCATTTAAAAGAACAGCCCTTCAGATAGTTCACATTGTTTAGTTTGCTGTTCCCTGCCCATCTGGTGTGTACCAGTGCATGCAGAATTTTATTTTTACCCAGGCATTCCTGACTGGAGGGAGGCCGGCAGGCCCTTGTTGTTGCAATTAAACCGTGCGCTACTTTCCATAACTCATTAGCCCTTTAGTTTCTGGATTAATTCAATGTGCAAATAATGTCACAAATTGAATATTAGTAGACTTCTATTGAGGATTAAGAGGCAGTAAAAGCATATCAGTGTGTCTGCATTGTGCTTTGCATGACTGTGGTTTGTCCAGCATAGCCAGTGGTTTGTTAACCACCCGATAGCTCACTGCCTCCTCTCCTCCGCTGGTTTGGCATGGATAGCCCAGGAATTAGATGAGAAAAACAACAACTGTGCGTGTGAATGTGGAGGTGTGACAAAGGAATCACTGCACAGTGTCCAAACCTGTTTTTCAAAGGAGAGCTTTTCCTGAGGATGGCCCCAGCTCTTCCAGAGATGCTCCCGCACACCCCCAGCAGCACTCGGTCGACAGCAGCCCATGGTCAGCTGATGGGCTGTGCTTGCTCTGAATTAGACACTTCACCTGTGCCATGGCATGGATTTAGCAATGGATTTATCACCTCCAATTATTTTCAGATCCACAGTTGAGGTGGGATTGCTAAAACCAGCCTGAGCATTGCTATTATCGCTCAGAGATGAAGCAGAAAAAGCAGGGTTTGGAAGGGGTGCAATGTCCCATCCCAGCCAAAGATCTCTGTGAGGACCCCAGGACCTGCCCCCAAGGCTCTGGTTGTGGGTTTGGGACCCATGGTGGGCAGTGCCAAGCCAAAAAAGCTTTTAACCTCAGCTGTGTTGATGATGTCAGTGTGGGCAGGATGGCTCCATGCCATGAGAACTTTCAGGGCATTGAGGAGCAAAATGGGTGCAGCTTTCTTTTAATGCACTGAAGTGGAGGCGAATTTCAATCTAATAATGTAAAGCAGCAATAACCATTATAATTAATTTATATAAAAGACATTATAAAATTACACTTGATGCATTTAAATCCCATCCAGGAGCAGTGCTCGTTTTCCAGTTAAGCTATGGGCTGTGCTAAGGCAGACGGGGAAAGAGGTATTTCAATATGTCTTATAATTTTATATTCTTTCTAATATCTCTCATGCTAATTTCATTATGCAACACAGTCAGCACAGTGATGTAATTATTGAAAAGTAATTTTGCAATAAATGGATTTAAATGTGTTCAAGTCCATTGTAAATTCAATCTCTTGGTAAAGGTGGATTGAACAGGCAGGAAAAAGGGAGCAGGGACGTTGCTGGGTGAAAACCGAGAAGTTCTGAGCATCCCACGTCGAGCATCTGCTTACACCAACTAATAACATCCCCTTCAGATGGAGACCACTCTCAGAGCCAGTCTCCCTCCCTCTGAGCCCCCAAAGCTGCTCCTTGAAGAGGGGACTTCCAACCTTCACGGTGGGGGAATTTTGGATCAGTCAAGTCTCCTCCCAGAGCAAGGCACTGCCATTTCTGGGTGTCTGTGCTGCTCTCAGCAAAGTGGGTCCTGTGTGGGTGTCTTAGTCTGGATTAAGGGCTCAGTTACTGGGCAGGGACATAAAGATATTCTTCTGCATAAGACATGGGAGATGTGATTTCTATTCCTGGCTCTGTCAGAAACTTCCTGTGTGATACTGGGCAAGCAGTATATCATCTCTGTGCTTCCATTTCCTCATGTGCACAATAGGGATAAGGAGTGCTTCCCCAGCTCATCGGTGAAATTAATGTAACATATGTAAAGTGCATGTATATCCCCAGATGAAAGGTGCCATTGTAATAATATTCAAATTATTATGGAAAATAGATAAAGCGACCAACCCCTGCTAAATGATTGTCTAGCTTTTCACCAGATTCATGAGATCCATGCTAAATGTGATAAGAAAACTTCAGATGTCAAGTGGTTTAGAGTCAGGCTCTGCTCATGAAATGGAGCTGGCTGTGCCTTTTAAGTGGAGGATGAGATAGCAAAGAATTTGGGGCTGGGAAAGTTGTTGCTGTGGTTAAGCTGCCCCGGTTTATTGGATACCACCACTCATCTCGAGGGGGAGGCTGGGGGATGCATGGCCTAATGGCCAAATCAGGACCAGGAACCCTTCTGTGACACCAAAATCAAAGTGATAAAGCAGTTTGGTCTTTCTGACCTCAGTGACTGCATGCAAATTTGGGATATCCCAGAAAGGTCATGTGTGGATGGCAGTGACAAAGGGAAGACTGGATGAATTGGCTTAGTAGGAATCCTTCACCTGCAGGGATTATGTTAGACCTTCACCTGGAGGCAAAGGAAAGAGTTCTGCTCTCACTTGTAGAGCAGTAGCAGACACTGCAGTGGGAGGATGCTCAGGTCTTAGTACCGAGGTGATGGTACCTCTCTGATGTCCTTTGTGCATCTCCCCTCTCCCTCAGCATCATTGCAAGGCATGTTTGGGCAGGAGCAAGGCTTCCAGATCAGCATCATCCATGTTCTTGGCACTAGGGGTGTATCTGAGCAGGGCATTTGTGTGTTTCCTCTGAACAAATCTACCTCCTGGAGTTCCCTTCCATTGGGAAGGGGGTGCTGGCTTGGCCGCTGAAAGAGCCGTGCTGGGGATCGCTGAGAACCTGAGCTCACGGGAGATTTGACTCCAAAAGTGCTGTGCTGGTCTCTCCTGGCACCATTGTACAGTTGCCCAGCACCAAATGCTCAATTATAGACAAAATTGAATTTACAATTTGCTTTTGGGCAATGTGTAAATTGGCCCTTCATTGATTATTAATGAAGTGCTAATTGCTCTTTGCAACCAATTTTTATGCAAATGCTATTAGTGCTATTTGCAGAGTCCTGCAATTTACAGTTTTACATTTGCAATGGCCTGGTGAAAAGATGTGAAAAGATGACAGCTTGTCCTAAAAGAAAACAAGAAGGGGAGGAGGGAGGCAATTGCAAAACTTGCAAAACTTGAAGTAGCAAAATAACACAATTAGGAATGAGAAAACATAAAAAAACCCAAACCAACAAAACACGAACAAACAAACTCTCTCTCTTTATTGATTGTTACAGATTCAGCGTTGACAGGGGTTGTTCTGAATGTAACAGGATCCCATGGCAGATGTAAACCAGACTCCAGGCATTTGCTGCGTGTTTCACCGAGGAGGTCAGTGCATGAATTTGCCTGTGAAAACATTGATGCGAGGCTGCCAGCATTACCCATTCAAGAGCCGGGTGCTCTTCTCGGTGACAAATGACGCGGTGTTAGTTTGTGAATCGAGTGTGGGCAGCTGCTGAGCTGTTTTGCCACGGAGCTCCTCTCCGAGGTAACACCTCTCCCTGCGTGGGGACAGGAGCTGAGCACTCCCCATCGTCTGCCCAGGCTGGTGGGAGCCCACAGAGCTGCTGCCCTGCTCTGCCGTCACTCCGGGTGTCTTTAGACTCCCCTTTACTTCTGCATCAGAGCAACGCCTTGTACGCTCTGCAAGGAGTTAAGTTTTGGCTGGGTCCTACAACATGGGAGTGTTGTAGGTCTCACTTTGCTCGAGGTTTTCCAGTAAGGACTTGTTTGCAGCTCCAGTTTCCTTAGAGGCTCTGGGTGTTCCTACCTCCTCTAAGGCTTCGCAGGAAGCCTGTGGTGGAGTACAAAATCAGATTCAGCTCCAAGCTGCTCCCTGATTGCTTCACCTGTATCAGACAAACTTCACGGTGAACTTCACTGCATATATTTGGGGCAGCAGAGTGGCCTCTGTTGCTGCTGGGGAATGGATGTTGCTGGTGGCACAGGGTTTGCTGAGTCCCTGTCAGATGTGGTTTTTAATTTAGGTAGGAGCAGGCAGTCATCATTAGGATTCAGAGGAGGAGAAAGCAAGTGAATCACTGCCCAAGTGTGTTACCCCCATTCAGATCTCATCAAGGGCATAGAATCATAGAATGGTTTGGGTTGGAAGGGACCTTAAATATTATCTTGTTTCAACCCTTCTGCCATGGGCAGGGACACCTTCCACTATCCCAGGTTGCTCCAAACCCTGTCCAACCTGGCCTTGGACACTTCCAGGGATGGGGCAGCCACAGCTTCTCTGGGCACCCTGTGCCAGGGCCTCTCCACCCTCACAGGGAAGGATTTATTCCCCATATGTAATCTAACCCTGCCCTCTGTCAGCATGAACCCCTTCCCCCTTGTCTGGTCACTCCCTCCCCTTGTCTGAAGTCAGTCTGTGGCTCTCTTGCAGACCCCCTCTGGGCACTGGGGGCAGCAGCAGTTGGTCCACAGCCGGGCTCACGGCAGAGCATTTGATGCAAGCCAAGGTCTCTCTGCTGCCCCATTGCCACGAGCAGCTGCCCCTCGCAGGGCTTCCCCGTGGTCCTACCCAGAGCCGCTCCCTGCTTGCTCCCTTTCCTCAGGCAGCAGCGCAGGAATTCTGCTCCAGCCGCAGGGATCGCTGCTGCCTGCCTCGCTCTTGCCGGCAGCACAGGAGATTTCCCCTGGCTTTGATTACAGCACGGGTTGTTTCCCAGTGGGAAGCTGCTCCTGGCGTGGTGCTGGTGGTGCAGGGACAGGGGGGTGCAGGGGATGCTGAGGGTAGGGAGGGCAGCTGGAGCCAGCAGCTGTTCCTCCGGGGAGCACCACGCTGTGAGGCCTCGCACGGACACAGCGTGGCACTCTTTTCCAGAGCACCGTGCCTGGTGCCCGTGGGAGCCTGTCCCCAGGCCAGACCCCATTCCTGACCTCGCCAGCAGCCTCAGAGGCCCTGCTGCTTTCTCAGCCCCACTTGCTCCCTGCACACCCCACTCTGGTCCCCCTCTACACCCTGCTCTGGCCACTCTGGCCACCGTCCCTCCAGCCTGAGGCTGGTGCTTTGCTGGGTATCACAGTCAGAGACCTGCAGCCACCTGAGCCACCCCAGGACCGTGTTCAGGGGATGCTTTATGGCTGCTCAGAGCCTAACAAGTGTGCCTGTATATCATGAATGTTTTGTGGAAAGACCAGCGAGGAAATAGTTTAGAGGGGAGTATAATCTTTGTGTCTAATCCTGGCAGAACTGTTTGGATGTGACTTGGGGTTACTGTTGGTTTCCCTTGGTTTTGGGGGATATAATCTGCTTTTTCACGGTGAATGTCCTAGCTCATCTGAGTGAGGATCCAGATGTGACAGCTGAGTCTCCAGAAGATGGGAACACAACCAAACCAACCCAGGTAAGAGACACCCAGCAGTCTTCCTCCAGAAAATCCCTAAAATATGCACTGTGCCCAGGAAAAGAGCTTTTTCAGCCGAGAAAAACCCAAGGAGCTGAACTTGGCCTTGGCCCGAGTGACACTGGACAGGTCTCCTGATACTTTAAGGTGTGTGCAACAACCCTCACAGCCCCCCAGGGGCAAACAGCCTGCAGGCAGCCCAGCAGGAACCCCAAAAGACAGGGACCAGCACCACTCTCCTCTACCAGGAGAAAGAGGGCTGCAGCTTCAATTTAAATAATTGTTGCCACTGTTTCAGCAGTGACTCATTGGCCTCTGAGACAGGATCCCTTGTTAGCAGGGCACTATCTGGGGACACCCCCTGCCCCGTGTTGCCAAGGCACCTTGACCAGAGGGACTCTCTGCACCTCCTTCTGTTCCTTCCTCTCTCCTTTTGTTTTCCACAACAGCCCTGGCTCGGCAGAGCATCTCAGCACTGTGGGCACAGACACGTACACAAGGCTGACTGCACCCCAAAAGAACTCTGCTCTGCCATGGACCCTTGGGTCTTTGCTCTTTGTTTTAGCAGAGATGAGGGAGAGACCGTTTTGCTGGACCACTGAGCACCTTGTGGGCCAGTCCATTCAGCTCTGTGACCAGGATGCCATCTCCAGCCTGAGGTCCCAGCTTGGCAGTGTTGGGCTTCCCATGGCCAGGTGGGCACCTTGAGGAAGGGCAAACATGGGATGGTGAGATAGGAAGGGAATAAACTCGTTTAAGCTGTTTTAACTTTCAGATTCCCTCCAGGCTTAAAGCATGCTTTCATTTTCAGCATTTTCTTCTGTTTTCTTTCCAACATCTGGTTTGGAAGGCTGTTCTACCAATGAAATAGGAAAAAAGTTGTGTTTTCCCCACTCCTTGGCAGTGACTGCCTGCCATCAGCAGTGGCAGTCTGGGCTGGGCTTGTTCAGCTCATCCTTGGTCTCCGGGCAGCACAGAGAGGATCAGAAGATGGAGGAGGAAACCTCCCATATAAGAACACTTCTCTGCAAGTACTGCTGGATTTTCTTGTCCATAAAAAACTCCCTCCTCCACATGGCAAACAAAACCCAAGAAGAAATTGTGGAAGGACCTTATTTTTTGTGACCAGCATCCTAGCAGGACCTCATTTCAAATCCCCCAAATTTGAGGAATATGTATTTTAAATACGATGCTATTAAAAACACCCCGTAGTAAATATTTAATTTTATTTTTATTAAATACTAAATTGATGATGGCTGACACTTTATTAAAGTGTCAGAGTGAGTGTTCCTACATTCTAATTACTTATTCTAACAAGAAGGCAGCCTCGTCAGGAGCTGTGCGTGCTGGCGTGCGCAGGCGAGGGGCGCTCCTGGTAACTAACACCTATTAAACTATCATTTGCACCTAGAGGCATCTCATTAATATCTCAACTGGTGAGACTGCACTGCCAGTGCCTACCTGACCCAGGGTGTTGACAGGAGAAATGGCTCCGGGAGGCCTTTCCTCGCTCCAGGCTTTCCTGTACAAATAATTCCTATAAAATTAATAACGACTATTCCACTTAATTGAATTCCTGATAAATGAAGATTCTTCCAGGCGCCTGTTAAAAGCATCCAAGAGATGCAGGAGGGGTGCTGCCCCTCATTCTGGGGGCAGTTTTGTTCCTTCCCTCTCTCCCATTCTTGCTTCCTTTGTCTCTCCAAGCCTCTTTCACCCCATTCATCTCTCCTGCTGCTCCCTCCTTGTCACTCTACTCCTTCCTTTCCTGACCATGTCTTCTCTTTCCTGCAGCAATTTCCTTTCTGATCTCACATTTGAGCCCCTTCCACTTCCCTGCCTGGATCCACCTTTATGGGTACCTATCTCAGTGACTAATTTTCCTTCTGGAGCCTTCCTCTTGTTTCCTCCCTTCTCCTTCCATCTTTATTTCCCTTTCATCCATCTTCCGTTTGGCTCTTTATCTCACCAATGAGAGCCATTTCTCTCAGGTTTCCTTCCAGGCCCTGAAAAGGTTTTCTTAGAGGACTCTCCTTGCTGATGTGAGCTCTCTGTTGGATGAGGTTGTGGCACTTCATCTTCAGAGCCATCCAGTCATCAAGAAAATATGTCCTCCCCCAAAGTGGAGTTTGTCATCCTCAAAAACTGATGGAACGTGCATTCATCCCACCTTCCCCATGGATGGAGAGGTACCTGTGTGTGGAGAGGGGATTGTCCTCAAGCCAGAGCTTACATGACCACCACTTGGATGCAAAATCATTATGAGAGAGGTAATGGGCCTCTAGGAGGGACACACTGGGGTTTTAGGGCTTTTTGTTGCCCTGTTGCTCTTATCCTGTGCAGCTGGGGTTTGGGTTTGGTCATCAGTTGTTGAGGTTTGCTTTTGTCATCCCTTTAATAAATATAAAAATAACCACTAAAAAATTCGATTCTATTTTTGTTCTATTCCAATTAGAAAAACAAACTAGAAACTAGATTTAGTATTACAAACACCAACTCGAGATTCAAAGCAAGTAACTTAAAAATAAATAAATACATAATGGAAAAAATATCATTAAATAACACATGAATAACAAGTAATAGGATTTTAATCTTCTTGCTAGGAGAGGCTACTTCTTCAGCACTAAAGGTGACTCACAAGCAGCATCATTCTGGGAAAGTTAAAAGTGGTAATTCGACAAGACTCAAGGATTGTGTGGGACTCAAAGGGATAAAACAGCCTTGCAGGGGGCTCTCCTTCCTCTGTCTCCTAGTGATGAATGAAACTGGAAAGCCAGATCAGTTCAGAGCTGCTGAAAAACAAAAGATGATCACATCTTCATGAACAGGTAGGCTGGAAATCACTGCCCTGTGAGGGTGTGATGCTGGAAGCTGAACAGAGTTTGAAAGGAGGTTCAGCATTTTTATGGATAACTATATCCAGAGTTGTATGAATTATTATTATCATTATCATTATTATCATTTTTAGTGGTGGTGGTGGTCTGGAGAGCATCTCCTGCACCAGGACTCCGCAAACCAGGGAAGTTCATTACTCTCAAAACAGGGTTTCTTCCCCCAGCTTCTGCTGCCTCCAGTGGTGGAGCTGAGACAGACCCTGAGACCTCTAGGGCACCTGGAAACGGGACTGTTGTGCTCAGAGTTTGCACTCAAGTTGTGTGTTTCTGTTCACACACTTCTGTGGAGACATCCAGAATAGAGATGAAGATGAGAAAGCAAAAGCATAAGTCAGGCAAGGAAAAGATTTGGTTTATGGTGGTGGTGGGAAAGCCAGAAGGGAGGAAGGAGAATTTCTGAAAGAAAGGAGAAACACGTGGAGAAGGAAAAGGATTTATTTCAACGGGCAGTAGGAGGATGACAGGGGCCAGCTCTAGCAGATGAGAACCTCCCACTGAAATCCAAGCGCAGTTACTTGGGGCAAGTCTTTTTGCAAGGTGTCAAACAAAGCAGAAAAGTTGATTCTTTTGATTAGAGTAACTTGGTGTTTGGTACCGGGCTGGTGGGTGAGCTAGGAAAGCTGAAACAGGCAAACAGGAGCTGGGGAGAAGGGTGCAGGAAATAAGAAATGTTTTATGTAAGTAAGGAGTGCAGAGAACACTTGGAGGGACTGATCAAACTGTGTGTGTAGGATGGTTTAATGTCTTAATCTAAAAGAGGTGACAACCAAAAGTTGTAAAGAGTTGAAGAGGAGGTACCTAATGCTGTGTTTGCTGTGCAGAGAGGCTGGGCAGGCAGGGCAGGGGCAGGGGCAGGGGCTGTGCTGCCTTCCCCGCCTCGCAGCTGGTCACTGCTATGGGTGTAATTTAAGGCAGAACTTGGCCTTTCTTACATATTTCACTTACTCCCTTGATTTTAATTGACCCTGTTATGGGTATTTCAAGCGTTTCATGGGCCTGTGGTGCCTGGTTTCCCAGGTCAGAGGGAGGTGAGCGCTGCTCCTCTGCCAGAGGGGAAGGGAGAGCTGTGCAGAAGCTTTGGGATGGAGAGAGGTCTGTGAGTTGGTGTGGAACGTGGGTGCACCTTGTAATATTTCTATAGTGGCTTTGCCTGACTTCATCCACCCTCCTTTTCCCTCCACCATCCCTCTTTCTTTTCTCTGCTTAGAGAGACGATTTGTTTATACTCATGGCTTTTGCAGGAGCACATTTAGTTCGGACACCATCACAGCCGGGGAGGTCAGCGGGGGATTCCATGTGTCCCTTGGCCAGAGGGCTGGGTTTGGGGTGGCTCAGGGGGCTGGGTTTCCCTGTCCCCATCGTGCAGGCAGGGTCCCCAGGGCTGGCACTCGTGGTTTGGGCAGCAGCAGCACTGCAGCAGGGCAGGACAGGGTGCGGGACAGGGGTGCCATGCCCCAGGGGTGGGCAGCCAGGTGTGCGCCCCGCTCCTTCCGTGGCAGGGGATGGGGCAGGCTGCTCAGAAGTACAGCTGCCCGGCCTCAGATCAGTGTTTATTTTCCAGGCTGAAAGGAAGCTTGTGATCCCAAAGCCCTCTGTGTTTAGCCAGACCTCTCATTCACTCGCAGAGGAAACCCGTGTCAGCCGCTCCCCTTTGTCTCCCCTGAGCTATTGCTTTGAATCTGAAAGGATTGGGTGCAGATTTCAAGGGATGTTCAGACAAAGGCTGTTTGAACAGCACTTGTGTAAATAATCCATGAAAAACTCTTTGAATAACGTCAATGAAATTTTCTCTGAATTTGCTATTCTTTTTCTCCAGCGGCAGAAAGAAGTGGAAGTCAGGAAAGGGAGGAGAGTCGGAGGAAGGGAGGGAGAGAGGGAGGAAAGGGGTGGGAGAAGCACTGACACTTTTTTCTCTCTCTGCCAACTTCTCTCAATGCCAAGAAGTAGCTTGGCTTAGGAAAAAAAAAAAAATCTCTTTGTTATTTTCACAGCTTTAGGAATAATCTCATACGGGACCTCCGTGTCCTCAAACTTCTCCGTACATTAAATGTAAGGGGACAGCCTCGCATTTCTCACAGCAAGGGTAATATCGAGCCAGTTAATTATTAGCCGTGCGGTTTAATGTTCACTTGCTGTACATATGTACGAAACAATTCCCCTTCAGCACGTCGTTTAGTTTGCATTAAAATGGAGATAATTGTTTTGATGCCAAATGTTCCCGTCCCGCCTCCCCCATCCCTCTTCATACCGTTTACACAAATTACTGCCTCAAACAAGAGGGACAAAAAGTCTTTGATTTGGTTCCTCTTGAAGATATCCAAATTGAATCCCGTGCTGTGTTTGGGGACACCTCAGCCCGGGCTGGGCGAGGAGGGGGACAGGGGGGGACTCCGGTGTCTCCCCCGGAGCGACATGGGATGGGACGGGGAGGATGCGCCCGCTCCGGGAAGGGGCTGCGGGGCTCTCGGCTTTTTCGGGAGCCGGTTCAGTGGATGTCCAGGAGATGGAGCAGTGTTTCTGTGGCCTCTGCCGCCGGTGCCCCTAACGAGCCAGTCTGTCTGAACTCGGAATGAATTTTGTTCCCTTTTCATCACTCCCTGATGTCCAGCTGCTCCTGTCAACACCTTCTTATAGCATGTAATTCATCGCTCAGAGTGACAGCTGGGGCCGTGGGGCTGGGACCAGCTCCTCCTGCCATCGGCTGCACCCAGAGAGAGTCCCTGGCAGGGCAGGGGCTTCCCTCGCCCCCTCCCCGCACCTGGGGCTCACAGCTCTCCAAAGGATTCCCCAGACAAACCCAGGAGCGGCCCGGCTCGCCCTGTCCCCCTCCTGCTCTCACTGGGGAACCTCTGCTGCGGGTTTTGTGGGGAGCATCTCCCTTCCAGACCCCGTCCCCAGGAGGTGCTGCGGGGCTGGGGGAGGCTGGGGAGAAGGGCACAAGGCACCGCTGCCAGGAGGGAGGATGGCCGTGGCTGTGCCGGCAGCTCCTGCAGGATGCAACGCCACCTGAGCAGCGACCACGCAGTCCTTTTATTCCTGAAGTTTGGCTTATTTTGACTGCAGGTCAAAGCAGGAGCAACCTTGTCCCCAGATTTATGGGCTTGCACCCAAATAATGGATAGTGGCTGTCACCCCATGCATCCCCGAGGCACATCTAACAGGGAGATGCTTTGCTAATGCCACTGTGCACAAAAATGTGCAGCTTCCTTTTGTACCAATCCCCAACCCAAATGCCCCCTTCCCTTCAGTCTATCCATCAGTTTCTAATAATTATTCTTTAACTCAGCACTTCTGCCTTCAATTCTTCCCCCCTACCTTCCTGCATTCCCATAATTTATTCTATATTTCACCCATTTCTTGTCCTCATTTATAATTCTTCTTTATTTCATTACTTTGCATAATTTCCTTTTAGGATTTGTCATAAAATAAATTCTACCACCTCTGTCTTCTCATTTCTGCTCTCAAGTGTCAGTGAGTGCTCTCCTGAAGCAGTTTCCAATGACTCCCAAACCCCCGTGCTGGAGCTACCCCAATCTTGGAGGATCTGGGGGGTATTTCCAAATGAATCAGAGCCCTGAGCGACGTCTGGAAGGAAGACCCTGAGTGTGAATCCACGGAGAACTTCCAGCCAGGTTCTTTTGCTATGGTGAAATGCTGACATGGGCAGAATCATCATCTCATGATTGACCAAATCTGAGTTAAAAATACCGATGACTGAGCGAATGAGGAAGTTGAGGAGAAAAACCGCTGACATATTGATGTCCAATCTGTCCTGGAAGGTAGGAAAGCACGCAGGGAAACTGAGGCACAGAGCTCTAATCCACATCCTTGAAGGTATGAGATGCTTGGCTCTCTTTGAATACCAAGAGCAGAGACATCTGATATTTTTGACAGTTTGTGTCTGATTCACCTGTTCAAGGTCACACAGGCCACTTGGAGATAAGTAATAAAGAAAACAGAATGCAAATTTTCTGTGGTTCATCCCAGAATCTCAATCTTTTAGCTCAAATGTGGCCCAGCATGAGGAAGAGCAGAGGATCTGGATGAGCTGCTCCATGTTTCAGTGCACTCCATCTCCATGGAAAATAGAAACTATTTATGTGGAGTTGGAGTCCAAATGCTGTTTCTACTGGAGAAGAAGGTGGAGCTACCACATCCATTGAGCAGCCCCAGAGCCATGAATTTCCAGTTACCTCCAGGGAGTGGAAATTTGGAATTTGCTCAACAACTTCTATGCAGGGTGAAGGATTTGGGAAAATTATGGGAATACTGATTGATGAATGGTCCTTGCTGCCTGGATACAGGAAGATGCCAGAACATGAGCTTGTGATGAGGCTCCCTTGCCCTTGGAAATTCCTTTTCAAGAGGTCAGCATCCATGAAGGACCAGTTCTATGAAAGGCAGTGGAGCCTTAATGCAGAAATGAGGTTTGGAAGGGGAGGAGGTTGCATTCAACAGAGGTAAGAAACAATCAACCCCCAACCCTGGTAATGTGGGCCCCTCCTTGAAAGCACCTTTTTCTCTGCAGACAAAAAGAGGTCCCTTTCCAGCATAGTCTTGCAGCAAAGTTTGGAGCCATTCCTGGAGGTGGCTATGCAGGAATCTGTGGTTCATTTCATTTTTTAGAGTGTCCTTATAGGAGATGATAGAAACAAATGAAAAGACTCGCTCTGTGCCCAAAATCCATAGTGGTTTCTTCACTGCAGGCATCTTACCTGCCTTGAAAACTCCAAAGCTGTAGCATCATGCACTACGGTTCATGAACCTTTTTGAAGGCTCTTTTTGAATGAACCCAGCCCCAAAGAGGGCTTTGTGTGTGAGAACCACGTGGTGCCATTTGCTGTCCCCTTGATTTTTAAGATTCTTGGATCTGAAGCTCAAAGTAAAACACACGAGAACAAAATCTCAGAGGAATCAGATGGAAAACATCCTCCTGGTTCTCTGTGCTGGATGAAAACCACCGGCTTCATCTTCCTAATGTGTTTTGTTTTGTTTTGTTTGGGGTTTTTTTTTTTTTTTCTCCTAGTATGGAGAAATCCCTGTGTGGTTTGGGTTTGCAAGAAGGATTTTCCCTTCATGCGCTGCCACAACCACTGAGATCAGCTGAGGCACTCGAGTGAACGGATCCTGGATGTAATTGTCTGAGGGCTGGTGCCAGGTTTTTTCAGAGGAGGGACCGACTGGCTGTGTTTCAGTTCCACCTCTGCCTTGACAGAGCCTGTCTCCTTTAATCATTAGAGTTCAGTGCACGGCTCTCGCCTGGCACAAGTTGGAATTTCATTTGTTTTGGAGGGAGATTGCTTCTTTTGTTAGTTTAGGTCTTTTGGTTCCAGTTGTGTAAACTGGGACAAGCCGATCCCATTGGCTCTGAGGAGCTGACAGCCAGGAGAAGGCTGCTCTGCCGTTCAGTTTTGGGGTTTGGTTTTAAATCTTTAATACGTTCTGGTTTCTATAATGAGGCACGTTTTATGACACACAAACTGCATGAGTGTGTGTTTTGCCCAAACTCAGGGCAGTCAACACAAATTCTGAGCCATAAACTGAGTTTCCCAAGCAAACTGAGTTCTGAATTTATTCAAATGAAAGTGAATGTTGTGTTATTACAGCCTTGCAAAACTCTAGTTAATTTATGGTAGTATAAAATCAATTTTTTTAATGACAGTGACACTGCCAAAATCTTTGCAGATGCAGAAACAGCTTCACAGGAGAATTTCAATCTAACATCAACAGGAGATTTGGAAGATGAATTGTGCAAGGATCCCCTCCCTCCAAAGATGCTGCTTTGTTTTGCTTTTTAGCATTTGGTTTGCCTCTAATATTGTCTGGTTTATGATGTTTTAATTATTGCTGTTTATTTATTATAATCATATTTTAATTGTTTGTGTAGTGCCTTGAGTGCCTTGGCAGGGGGGCATCTTATAAATTAAATTATTATTAAAATGTTATTATTATGTGTACCTACTCCAAACTAAGCTAGAGCAGGGAACACACTCAAATGCCTGGAATTAATTCCTCCCTTTTATTTTCCTTTGTCTCTACTCTGGAGCATAGTTCAAAGGGCTGGAGAGAGAAAAGGATCTTTCACTGACTTCTCTTGGGGCAAGGCAAGTGAGAGGAGCTTTGCTCTGGGGTCCCTTGGGGACCCTGTGCTGCCTCCCTGGGGTCCCAGGCATGAAGTCAGGGAAAAGGTGTGCTCTGTGAGTTAGGCAGAGGTTGGAGTTATTTTTTAAGGGGGCTGGTTGATTTCCTAGTTCTTAAATTAAAAGGGAGAGTGTCACGTGTGCTTGTGGTGTGCTTGGAGGGCTTGGCCCGGCCTGAATCCCACTTTTTCCATCTCCTGACCTTTCTGGTTTGCTGCAGACATCACTGTGGGTCCCTGCAGGGTCCCTGCCAGCCCAGAGAAACCCCACCTGGGGAGCTCACAGCTCTCGAAATCACAGCCAAGGTTTCAGCCCCTGCCCCACTCCTGGTTGATGCCGTGGCTCCTCCACTTCTGCTTTGACCTCTTTGGGGTTCCCATGGGCCATGAGGGAGAGACCAGTGGCCATCTCAAGACCAAAACACCCTCACCCCCAGCTCATGCCAAGACCAGATAGACCAACTATGAAAAATCTAGTGATGAAAAGACACATTCTCTTAATTTCATTTTCACTTATCTCCCCACAGGTTTTCTCAGACCCCTCTGTCCCAACAAGGCCTGGCTGTTGGTGTTGCAGCACGAGCACAGATAACCCTCCCCTGGAACAACCATGGTCCATGGGATTGGGATCCAGCTTGAAGGTCACCAAGCCCTCAGACCAACAGATGCCATCAAGACTCTTTGTCCAGCATGGAAGAGAAGGATTTCCCCCCTCCTTCAGACCTCCTCATCACTTGTTCAGAGGCTCAGGTATGAATTATTTGGGTTCTCTGTGGATAATCATCTGCTGCAGGGATGCTGGAGGTACTTGGGTGTTACAGCAATGGGAGCCCCACGAGTACCACTGATGGATTAGTGATAATGTGAAGGGTTTTCTTATATTAGCCATCAGTTTGCTAATGAATATTAAGAGACAGTTGTCATATGGGCATCTCTGCACTTTGGAGCTGGTGGCAAACTTCACACCTTCAGCTCTCCTAATAAGACAGTATTTCATCCTGCTCAAATGCTTATTATAGCTGGTCTGATAGGTACTGTAAGATCTCATTATTTATCTATGTGCTTTATTTTGGATAGATAATAGTAAAAATTGTCTAGAAGGGCAGCAATTTATTCCTACCACTTAGGAACAAAACTGTGATTTTAACTTATTCCAGTCTGTGGAGTCCTGAATGGAGGTTTCCAGTGGAAGTACAGATCTCTTTGTTTCGTGGCCTGCTGCAGACCTCAGTTCACAACCCGTGGGCAGACTGGAGGCCACAAGGACAGGAGAGGGAATTGGGTTTGGTGTTTCTGTAGGATTCCTAATGCCTCAATAAACCCACAGGGTTTCACTAACGGCTGCCCCATGGTGGCATAAGAGAGGGTCAGCAAAAATAGCTGTTCCTGCAGGCATTTGGTACCAGTCTGAAGAGAAGCTGCCTTTTCTGTCTCCTCCATTCCTTCTATTTAACCAGAGCCACGTGCCAGGCACCTTCTCCTTCCCCGAGACAGATCCATTTATCGGCCCTGCTTTGGACACTGCAGTTCATCCTCTGCTTTTCCCACCCCTCTCTGGCACGTCCCCAGGGATCTCCAGATGGGGCTCAGCTGCTGCCCTTCTCCATATGCACAGCCTCTTCCTCAGGCCCTTTCTGCCCGGCTGTGATGGGAAGGGAGCTGCAATTCCCTGCGCTGCCCCATCCTCCAGCAAAGCCCTGGTAATCCCGCATCCAGGGGCCGTTTAGTCCTGTCTGCCTGGTTTGTGGCTCTGCCACTGAAGGGTCCTAATTTGGTGTCATGTTGAGAGAGGACCAGAAGGCAGGGCAGGGCTCCCGAGGGTTGGGGTCTGCTCCTGATTTTACAACCATGCAAAGTGTGAGCTCGGGAAAGGGTATTAGTTAAAACCAAGCACCCACCGGCCGTGTTGTTGCTCTAAATCTGCCTTCCTCCTCCTGATATCCTGGCTTGAGGTTTTAATTTTATTGTGTTTGTTGATGATCATTACAAAACTGAAGCTATTTTGGTGTAAAGACTTTCAGCTCCTCTGACTTTCTGAGTCTGTAATAGAGCAAGGAACTCTTTGCTCAGAAAAAAAACCATCTTCAGACCCTCTGTACCCATGTCACTTCTGCCTGAGCTTCTGATAATGGAGTACCATATCCCAAATCTCACTCTTCCCAAGAAAACTTAGGTTGGGTTTCCAAAAGCAGATACCAGAATGGCTGTTTTCTTTACTTCTTCCTCTAAGGAGCTTACACAAGAAATTTCAGGCTGGGAAAAACAGGTCCCACACCGTACCCTATCCAGCATTCTCTTGCTGGGGTAACAAAAAGGAAAAACCCACTCTTTTCCAGGGGTTTTTGTCTTGGATTGGGAGGGCATAAGGAGGCAAACAGACATGCCTCCCGCTCACGCTGGTGACAGTGGATGTAGCCATGGGATATGTGTAATATAATTACACTGCCCTGTGATAAACCACGCTTAACTCAGCTCCGTTCTTCCCTCTAATCCACCTCCAGTGGGATTTCTCCCGACGCCGCAGACTCCGCAGGCTTCAAGAGTGGTCTTTTTGAAAGCAACACCAAACCAACACCCTGCCCCTGTCTGGGGGTTGTGCTTCCCCCCAGAAGCAAGCACTTGCCACCCTGGTCCATTCCTCTGCCCACAGCCCAGCACACATTACTCCCGTGCCTCTCTGAGCCCTGACACTCTGGAGACCCCAGCTCCCACGTGCCATCAGGGCTCAGACCTGCAGATTTACACCCTCAGCCTTTTCCAGAGAGTTCTCTGGATTTGTAAGAGGGCAGGATGTGACCTGCAGAATTTAACAATGGGTGCTAACCTCGACTGTAATCAAATTAGGCTGGAGCACTGGCTGTTGTATCAGGAACTAAGTTGCAACCCACCTAGAAAATAACATTCATTCCTTTTCTTGCGTTAACATATTTTTTTCCAATGATTCAGGATGTGTTCTGGCTGTGTCTGTGCTGGGGAGGGATCAGCAGAACAACAGGAGTTTCTGGCCCAGATGGCCTCCATCCTTTTCTATCACCTAGCTGAAGCCACAGGAGCTTTTAACTGAGAACAAATGATTTTAGGCCCTCTTCATGCTGCCACTCTTCAACTACGTTTGAAAATGTTATCCCCAATGCCTCATGTGCCTGTAACTTCTTTTAACTTCCATGTGACAAAAAGCTGGGCTCTCTTGCAGGTCTGCAGCACAGCTCCTGGTTTGCCTGGCTGAAAATCAAATCTATATGTGCATTTGCATACCAGAGCTGGGCTAGGATCCCACCAGCCAGCCAGTTCACTCCCTGTGCAGACAGGTTCTTGCTGTATCTCTTTCCAGACAAGAAAGCCCTTGTGACTGAGATGCTAAAAATAACAAATGTGTCTCCATGCCTTGAGTAAGACGGGCCATGGGTGGGCACAGCCTGGCTTTTAAAGGGTTAAGGAGGCTGTGTCCTTGGTGACATGCAATTTATGATCTTGTGAATCCTTTTTTAATTATTTTGCTGTGACAGAGGTGGAAATATCCAACTTCAAACGACTGGCTTTATTGATATGCTGCTATTTGTGCCTCTGTGGAGGAACAATCCCATAAAAGCAATAAATTAGAAAAACCCCTTTTCTCATCAGAGAGAGAGATACTTTCTGGCTGGGAGCGGGAGACCTGGTGCAAAGGCATTTCAGCTCCACGAAGGGGCTCCCTGTGATCTGTGGTGAAAAGCCCTTTCTTACCAACCAGGCACATTTACAGTGCACCCAACTACTCAGCTGCACATCCCCCTCCAAGCCGGGCCAGGCTCATTGCACATGGCTGGAGTTTGGAATTTTTGTCTGCATTCATGGATGTTGGCTGAACATCTGTAAAATGTTTATGGCTTTGTGGCTGCTCACACTGGTTAGTTATTTACCATATTTGCTCTGAGAGGACGATCAGAAAGCACATTTTAGGACAGAAAAAAGGGATTTCAAAGTACAATTAACTGATGCTGTTGGAGATGAGCTGATTGAGGCCAAAATGGCTGTGTTTATTTGCAGACACGAATGACCGGTTTTCACCACAGAGAACACAACAAAATCCATCTCATGAATCCAGATGAGAGGAAATATGACATTGTATTTTTTTTTAGTGTAAATAGTTGCCCGTAACAGAGATGTACAGGCCTGGCCACAGGAGTACCCGGGCACAGCCATGCAAACACCAGCAGTTATGAAATGATTTGTGCTTCCAGCTGCATTTGGCAGGTGCCAGAGCTGAGCTGGGCTCTGCCAGCGTGTGTGGAGCGAGCATTGCCTTGGGTCTGACCAGTCAGTGGCATGTGAGCAAGCCTGTTCTCCTCTCTTTGGACAGGCACTGTCTGATGTGGAGCAAAAACCACATGGAGACTGCCCCTGGGCCCCAGGAATGATCACCAACCCGACCCCTGCTAGCACAAAGGAATCGCAAAGTTTGGGAAAATTGATTCCATGCTCGTCCTAGGAAAATCCCCTGTCTGTAACTGCAGTTCTGGTCTCCTCAGTACCAACCCCAGGAGGAGAGGGAGACTTCACCAGGGCTGAGCTCACACATTTCTAACAAAACTCAAGCATCTGCCCCAAGTCTTGTGTTTACCAAAGGTGAGACAGCAGTGTACCTTGAGCTGTAGTCTCTAATCTGTTTTTGTTAAGAGGATCTGTGAAATATCTGCTCTTCTTGTACCAGTGGAAGATTTTATCGTATCCCGGAACCCCACTCATTTCAGAAGCTGGCCTTTGGTAACAACTTTTTCTGGCACCCAGCCCGGCCCAGGTGTGAATTGATGATCTCAAGGTAAAATTGCTCCAAATGCCATCATTGCTCCCTGGAAGCATCCAAGAAGCAGAAGTTAGGGCCTGATTCTTTTTTGCACCCTGGCATAAATCAGGAATGCCTTCACTGAAGTCCCAGGCATGTCACACACTCTAGAAGTGGTACAAGAGAAAGATGATTTGGTCTCTGAGTTTTCACCTGCTGTTGATCTAATCCTGAGATGCTGCAGTAAATGGGATATTGCTTTGGACTTACACAGATGCTGGATCAAGTCTACAGTGATTAACATTCAAGACCTGTGCTTCAATCAAGGTACTTTTCTGTAGTAACATCATTTATGTTGAAACATCTTCTCCTTCAGCCACTGATCTTCAGGCTTATCTGCCTTAGCCTGGTGTAAATCCAGGGTAACGCTGCTTTTATTGGAGTTATTCCTGATCAGCACTGGTTTAAATGAAATCTGAATGTGACCCACAGATGACACAGGGCCCTGTGAAGATCAGAGCTATAACCCAAGTTCCCCTGGTACCAATCCCCTCATCCATGCTGACCAGGACAAGGCAACGTGGATGAGACACTACTGCATTTTCATTCCTTGACATGGTAAAATATACTGTGCTGTGGGGTCTTCCACATTCCCTGTGCACAGACAGCGTTTTCATGGGTGTGGAACCACCTCCCTCTGCGCTGGCCCATCCTCAGGGCTTGTCCTCCAAATCCATAAAACTTTCAGGCTTGGCACATGCTGCACTGAGAGAGATTGAATGGAGCCCGTCTGAGGGATGGAGAACGTTTCCCATCCAGGAAGAAAGCAGGAAAACAATCCTGGCTTTGGGAAACCCTATCTGCTGGCAGATGGAGTTGATCATCCGTGTGGGCAGCCCATCCTCTAGACAAGGGGGTTTTCCCACAACTCCCATAAAATCCCATTCACGATCTACAGCCCAACTTTATCCTTTGTTCACACCCCATCTGAGCCAGTGCTTTCAGGTTGGATTGGGCACCCAACAACGGCGTGTCTGCCAGCTCAGAACTGACCCGGGCTGGATTTTCAGAGCCCATTTCCAGCAGCACCTTGCCATGCCCATGGGAACGATGAAGCACCACCAGTGATGAACAGCAACGCTGTGGGACTAAACCCCCTGCACTGCTGCAGAGCTGGAGCAAACTGGACCCTCATCCAAAACGATCTTTTGCTGCTGCTCGATCACATCTTGAAGGTCACTGGTGAGGCCAGGCAAGGAGAAACCAACGTCTGCCACCTCGCTGGGCCTCCTGGGCATATTCACACCTCCAACCTTGCCACCCCTCAGGAAATCATCCCACTAGAGGGCACTGGGAGTCGATTTTCCTTTCCCTTCTCTTAGTTTCTGCTCTTTTGAGTTTCTCCTTGCTTAGCGTTCTCCCCACCTCTCCCTCCTCTTTGCTGGCCAGCTCAGACTGTTTAAATTGGAAATTATTTGTATTACTGTCTGTAAATAATAGATGAGGGAGTGAAGTGGAGTTGGTGTCCCTTCCATAAACTCCTCCTCACTTTAATTAGTGCGAAACAGCCTGGTGAGAATGCGAGCTGCCTTGATGCTGGTAATTAAAATTGAAACCACTGAAAAGCTGCTCTATTTTTTATCGGAGCTGCTGTTCGGAGCCGGGAGCCTGCGGACGGCTCTGCAGTAAAGAGTGATAATGAAGGTGTGAATTCCCGGAGGGAGGAGGGGCAGCTGTAGCGATGGCTGAACTTACACCAGATGAAAATGCAGGAGCAATTAGAGGTGGCTGTGTACAAGCTGGGCATCGGAGATTAGTTGGCACCTTGGGAACATGGCAGGGAGGGACAGGGAAGGGGGAGATTTTTTTTTTTCCATTTTGAAAAAAATTCAATAACAAAAAAATAGGGTGGTAACTTAAAATAAAGACAAACATGTGCAGTGTCCCCACCTGAGTGAGGGATGGGAGGGATGGTGGAAGATGGGGCTGCACTACAGAGCACGTGGGGTTGGAGAAAATGGGGTATCTTGCATTGGGAAACAGCAGCATCGGTCACGTTGGGTTTTTCAGGAGCTCCCCAGCTGCCCTTGCAGGAAAGGCATGGCCTTGCTGCCATGCCCAGGTGTGCTGCTCCTGAATGTGCAGCTGAATATCTCTGCATGTCCTCTGTGTGCCCAGGAACTGAACCAAAGCCAAGTGGTGACCACTGAAGACTTCTTCTTGTCTTCTGTTAGGCTTTGGATCAGACCCCATCTCCGAAAAATGGTAACTGTTAACTTGGGTATCCAAGGGTGATGGAAGATGGAAGAGCACAGAGAGCTTAGTTGTTCTTAGCCAAAGAGGAGTTTGGGAAGAGTTGCTCTAAGTCATCAGATGTTGTTATTAATTGCTTCCTGCCCTGACATGTTCATCTTAGTGTGTGCCCCACCAAACAGCTGATAGTCTCTGCTGGGCAGCAGAAAATATATCAGATAATGTAACGTACATATGTCAGATAATTTCACGTATATACATTCTTTGCCTATGGCGAGAGCTGTAAACCTGCAAAATCTTCTTCTGGCTACAGCCATGCTTCAAGGAAAACACTCTCTGAACAAAAACACATGAGATAGGGGTGCTTTGGGGGAAGAGAAGCTCCTCCATCCTCCAAGAGCTGATGGGAGCCTCCACCCAAAGGACACCTCACTGCACCCTGGCTCGTTAGCTGCCTAGACACTGGGGAACACCTGAAGGTGTCAAATTGTCTTAAAATTTCAAAAGAAATTTTGTAGAAAGGAAGTTAAAAAGGCTGTAAATTGCCTGCCCCAGTCAGTTGTGGTTTCAGAGGGTTGGCTGTTGGATCAGGAACTGCTTATGGAGGCTGCAGCTCCATGGCAGTAATGCTGTTCCCAATGGGAATTTAGGCTTCAAAGTAGGAAAAGCTCAGACTTTCTGTAGGAAGTTTCAATATTGGAGTGAAAAGCCAAAATTTAAAAACTGTCCATGAAAGGAGCAAATGTAATATATCCTGTAATACCCTGATCTTGGAAGAGATCTGTGAAATAAATAATGGCCTGTGCATCACTGTCCTTATGCACCAAGAAAGAGGAAAACAATTGCTTAATTTGAAACATACACTTGGACTTTACCTGCATGAAGGATTCTGCTAAATTTTCATTGAAATATTCAGCACATTTGGTTTCCTAACAAACCCCATGGCTTTGTAGAATAAGCATTTTCTGGTGAAAAGCTGCTCAGCTTTTTTTCCTTGTTGCTGAGTCACAGTAACAAAATATTTTTACACTTGAAATTTATCACTTGATCTCCTGAAGGAAGAATCTGAGAGAGGATCAAGGGCAAAGGAGGGAGAGATGAGATGCCCATGGCTGGTGTTCTGTTTGTTTTCAGTAAATGTGATATTCTCAGGAATATGCTGGTCCAGGGATAATGGACTGTCCACAGTGCTGATTAGTGCCTTAGCATATTAGTGAGATCTCCATGATTCATATTTATCTCCTATATCTTCTCTGTCTATGAGTTTCTAAGGTTTCTCTGTGATTTCACCTGTGAGGTGCAAGCATCCCTCAGAGAGACTTCGCTAAACTCTCCAGAGTTTGGAAACTGGCAGTTTATAAACCCTGGAGATGGGCAAGTTTAGAACCATTCGAGGCTTAGAGACTCTGAACAATTGTGTTTTCACTTGTTTCTGGTTTGTTGTAATGAGGCTGTTTTATTTTATTATAAACCAGGCAGGCCTTGCAGTTGAATTAAGCCTTTGTTCACTATTGTATACTTTGCTCAACATTGTTTTCTCAGTCAATAGGTTGTATTCTCTCACCTGTCAGGCATGATACAAAAATGTGATTGAGCAGATTTCAAAACTGAGAGGGCGTTTTCTCAGGCCTACAGGACATGTTTGTTTATCAACTTGTTTCACACACTGGTCAGTGGCTTTTGTTATTTAAACCAAAGAGAAGGTAGAACAGATTTGTATCTGAGCTATCTTGTATACAAATACTTGGGACTCTGTGTCTTTTTGCTTTGCCAAATAACTTTTTTCAAGAAAACTGAGCTGTCAATTTGTTAGAAGGAAAAAAAATTACTCTTCAGAAATGCTTATTTCCTTTACTGAATGCTAGGAAATTTCCAGGGGAAAAAAACTTATTAGGATAGAACTAAGTTAGAAGATAAATTTAAATTCTTTGATTGAAAGTAATGTTATTAAAAAGTTTTAATTATTGAGAAGAAAATGTAGGAAAGGCACTCAGAGCTAACATAAAAATGATTGGAAACTGGTAATTAAAACAAAATGCTTGAAAATTAAAATCTCAAAATACGAAACTGCAAACACGGCTCTGATTCATCGCAGCACTTAAAATTTGGGATTGCTATTAAGTTGTAGATGGTTGGTTTGAATTCTGTGGGTCTGTGTTGATGCTGAAAGTTGGGCAAATGCTGCAGGACTTTCCTGGTTGAGGCCACCGGATTCCAGATCCCGTCCTTATTCTTCCCTTTCCCACCTCTCGCCATCCTCCATTTAAATTTCTACTCTAAAGCAAAACTTGTCGCTCTTTCTGAGAGTATCTGGATGCCACCTTCCCTAGGTGTTTTTAAAGTTCATCATTTCACCCTTCCAAATACTTAAAGCTTTATTTTGCAATGCCAGCACAATTACTTAAACAGACAGCACACATTTCTGCTCTCCATAGGTTGCTTTCTTCTAGATTTCTATCCAAACATCTCCAGAACATCCCTGGGATCTTGCAGAACTGGGTCTGTGTTTCCTCAGGAGCAGTTCATGAGGGAGTTGGCATCAGACCGCTGTTCCCATGGTCACTGGGCTGGTTTGGGAATCTGCTTCACCAAAGCACTGTAAGGAGCGCTCATATAAGCAAAGGTTAGGAAGTACCAGCATGCTTCTGTTGGCATTGCTTGCACCAGAAAAGCCACCTGATAGTCACAGCCAGACAAGACCCATCCAGTCATCTTCTCTATTAACCAGACTGGCTTCTCTACATGATCAGAGCACTGAATGTCATCTTGTTTCCATCCCCTGATGGACAGAGTGCCTCATCCCCTCCTCCAGGACATCTAGGAGAAACATCCGAGCCCTACATGGGACTTGACTCCTGCCACCTTCTTTGCCCACAGTGCTCCCTCCCAGAAGAGACTGAGAGAGAGCAATCTTAGACTTGGAAGAAGGTAATTTGAATTGGATGTGAAGTTGTTACTAATTTAATGTTTATCCAATAACAAGGACTTTGCAAAACCCCTTACCTTTTCATGAGCCTCAGGTAACACTGTCAATTCATAATTGCTATGATTCCTTTATCCTGTGGTTTAATAAATAATTTACCTAAATTATTAAAATGAAAATTTCAACATTATTAAAAATTAACCAGGTTAAATGAGCAAACAGTAAATAGTGCTGGGATCGTCCTGCGTGACAAGAGTCCGCAGCTTTTATTGTCTTTTTCCCAGACGCAGAGGGGACGTTCCTCCCTCCCCCTCTCCCTCTACCCTCCCTCCACTTCCACTGCTCTACTCTTGTCTTTCACAAACTCCTCTCCTTGATATTAGTTTTCTTCACAGCCTGTTCTTTCACCTCCATGTCCTGTTCTCCATGGCTGGTTTTCTCTCCCTTCCCATGAACCCTCTCCCTCCCTGCCGTAGCACCAGGCATCCATCTCCTCTCTGCACACTCTATTCTGCACACATATGTAGCACAAGATGCCTGGTGGGCCTTTTTGTGCTTTTTTTCTTTGATCCGCGGCTGGCAGTGCCATCTGATGCCAGGAAAACATAGATCCAGGAGAATATATGATCTCCAAAGAGCAGAGAGTTTGTCAGGTCTTCAGGATATGGGCTGCTCCCATTCATGAAACATTTATTAAATTCTGACTGCTCTTAAAGGATCGCAGCTCTGTCATTTTTAATTGAAACATTCAGTTTGCCCAAAATGAAGTGCTCCATCTTCCAGGCTGTATCTCTTGCCAGATTTTTTTTTCTTCTCTGTAATTCCTGCTGAACTGCTCCTTCTGCTGTTTTCTGGCAGAATTCCTCATTGACTTAAAAGGGTTCCCCCCCTCCAGGCTTCATCCCATCCATTTTCCCTCTCAGCACATGGGAGTCCTGGAAATGGCCTTTCCTCCTGCCTGGCATTTTTTCACACAGAACACTCGCACCAGCACAGACCTCGGGGCACACAGCTGATCTTCTCCTGCAGACCTGGGAGAATGAGGCACCCAGCTCCTGCTGAGTTTCAGTAAGAGCTTGGTGCCAGCAGGCCTGTCCATCCCTTCTCCAGGGTGCCCATAACACCATTCCACATCCCCTGCAGTCACCTGGGCTCTGAAAGGCAGGTGTGGACTTCTTAATGTGCTCTAATCATGCTCTTCTCTTTCTTCTGATGCTAAGAGACCACAAAGGGAGTCAGGCAATGTTTGCCACCGAAATTTAGCTTTGTAGACAGGCCCCTTCCTATCCCTTTCTGAGCAGCCCTTGTGTAGTTCCCAGCATTGTTGCAGTCCTGTTTAGGATGGAAAATGAGGGAAAAAATCCCATCTGCGTGCAGAAGCAGTGGTGGTGTGAGCCACAAGGATAACTCAGCTGGAATGTGTCCAAGAGACCTGGAGAGCCTGCTCCTACAACACGCTCTTGAGAGGTGAAGCCCCAAGGGTACGGTCAAAGTGGAGGCAACTGGATGCACTCTGAAAGTGGTGAGACCCAGAGCCCATAAAACAGGGGAGATGTGTCCGTGGGGAATGTGGCAGATATTGACTGCAATGTCACGTGGCGTGGCCCTTTCCTTCCACGGTCAAGGCTGATATCTGAATTACTTTGGATTTTAACCACAATTAAAGAGCTAATCAAGGTCAACAGCTCCCTTCAAATACAGTTTAGTACAAAATCCTAATGCAGGAATTACACAAATTGATATTGTCAATATAATGGATTCAAACCAATTGTGCTAAACAAGGTTGTATCAAGTCTGCACTCTGTATTAGGTGAGGGCTAATTCTGTCTAGCAGCAGTGAAGACAAACAGAAAAACAGATACATCAAGCCTTCACAGTCTGGATTTATTACTGAGGTGGTTTTTACTCCCCTCAAAGAATTCATTAGTCTAAGAAAACAGTGCAGTTCCGAGGATTCAGTTCCATTCAGAAGGCAGAACGCACAAAATTGAATGCATGCGATAACTCGGTCTAATCTATAGGAGAGAGGAGGAAGGGACAGTCTAGAGAAATGATGAGCCTGGAGAATAAATCTGAACAGCAGCCCTTGGTGAAAAAGGAGGTGACAAAAGACTCTGCTAAGGCACCCAAATGGATTGCACTACTTGAGACATCTTAAAGCATCCAGGACACCAGGCGTGGCTGGAAGATGTGACAAGAGACCTGTAGAAAACCCATATTCTCCCAGCATGGCAAATCTCTAGAGTGTCTCAAATGAACCCTAAGAGATTTAACCCTCTCACACCAGGTGACATCCCAGCCTTGTTTTGCTTTTCCTCTGAGACTTAAAGGTTTCACCAATGAGTTTCTTCCTAGCTTTATAGACATGACGTAACTCTTTCCCTTCATCTCAGCATCCACCTTTTGATTCCTCTCTGTGGATGCCGAAAGCTGAGTTGCAGAGAGATTTTCCAGCTTTCTGCCTCTGTCTGTGAGAAAGTCTTTACTTTCTCGCAGACACTGGCTGAAAGACAGTTAAGAGTTTCTGTAAACTATCTTCCTGATCTTGCAAGTGCAAGTTGCTGTCATACTGACCAGAGAAATGTTTTTGAAGTGTGTCCTGTGAGATCTAACCAATCATTCTAAAGAGCTAAATGGTCAAAGACCAATGGCCTTGTGCCACTCTAGAGAACTAACATATAAACCAGTTTGTAAAATTAAAAAAATGCCTTTTCTTCTAAAACTAGGGTCAGTGTCATTTCTCACCAATCCTGCTACAAGCAGCAACACCTCTCCTCAGAGGAAGTGTGTGGAGTGACCCCAGCCCTCGCTCCCACCCTCCAAACTGCTTTGGAATGGTGGGAGACAGCCAACTTTTCCGGGGTCCGTGTGAAAGAAGCTAAATGGGAACACGAAGGTGGTAATGGAGTGGAAGCAGACCAAGGAAAGCCTCACTGATGGATTATTAGGCACTGTCAAAGTTTCAGCAGAGTGGAAAACTTGGAGGCAGGAGTAGTAACCCATGAAAAATCACCTCTTCCTTTTCCTGTTCATGGCAGGGCAGCGTGTCCAGATCAAAGCCACCCGTCACTGCTCGGCCTCAGTCGCACGATTTACGAGGCACTGGGGCACCAGCCCATTAACAGCCCTGGTAATTCATTGCAAGGGCAACAGGAGGTGTAAAACCCCTCCCCTCAGAACTTACACATTCACCCAACTGTCCCCCCAGTCACTGGACCTGGACATCAGAGGGGCTGATGTTATGAATGAGAAGGGCCACATGAGGAGCAACAGGCAAGGAGAGGACCCTTAGGAGAGTCTGGGATGGTTGGAGAGGGTGGGAGAGGAACGACCCAAGAGGAAGAGCCATCTTCCTATGCACCCATTAAATTGCAGAAAATCTCATTGGTTTTAATTGCATTCTGACCTTCCGGAGCTCCTCCTGGCTGTTTCCCTTGGGATCAGTGTTGGAGATGGAGCATGCTTCATGCACATGGGCAGCTGGGAGGCCTCTGCACTTTTTCAAGGTTTGTGAGATATTGTGCTCCACACACAGGGCAGTCCCTGCTGTCAGCAGCTGGTTCAGAGGCTCAACAACACCAAAATCATTGATGGCAGCAGCTAACACCAGATAAAGTGAGATACAAGGTCCCAACACAATTTGGAACCTGAAGACCTAGAAATTCCCTGGTGGAGAACATTCACCTAGAATTCCATCCCTTTACTGGCAGCACTCAGACATACTGTCTTCTCTCACATCTTCTCTCCTGCAATGTGCCTACATTCAAAAATAGCTTTGCAGAAAGCAAATTCTTTGCTGCTTTCCAAAGATAACGAATACCAGATTTTCTCTTTGTTTTCTTGTGTTTACATTCTCCGTCCATTTGCTCTCACTCTTTCTCTCGTCTTTACCTTCCCCATAGTCTGACAGTCCCATTTCTTGTTTCCAATCAGCATTTCTCACATCATACTCCATTTTCCTCGCACTAGTATCATTCTGCTCCTTCATGCTTGGCTCCAGCTGTTTGTGGCTTTCAAAAAGTCCCATTCTGTTTGGTCTTCCCTGACTTTTCTCATTCTTCTGCTGTTGCCTGTGCATGCTCAACTCTTTAACATTGGCTAATATTTGATGTCAGAAACCTTGTCTCAGCTACATGACCAGGTTTAAAACATCTATATATTCACAAGAAAACTTTGAATGTGAATTTTCCTCTTCAACAATCTGTACACTAGAACTAAATCCTCATCAGAGGTGCTTGCCTTTAAGGGCAGCAGTGGAGATAAATAGGCTCTGAAGCAGAAATGGAAGGCTCACCAGTCATATTCAGTAAGTGAGATAAGATGGCCAGATCAGTGGAGTGTTTTCTTGCAAAAATCTTTCAAATTTCTCTTAAAAAGGGGCCTTTTAAAAATTAATTCCACTGCAGTTTCTTTTGTGTCATTTTTAAGTTACTACTTATCATTTCTTTTTGAAGCAAAACTACAAACAGATTTCCATCAATTTCCCTCAGAAACTCATTTTCTATTTCATACTATGAAGTTCACAAGAAGTATGGCTAATTTCCCAACCACTGGTTGCTGTGCACTTGACCCCATGGTCACAGGGCCAGGAAGATGTGCCTGCAAGACAGAAGACACTGGTTTACTGGTTTGGCTCAGCACAGGACAGGGAAGTGACCAGCTAAAATGGGATGGAAATGGTCGGAGTGTTTCCTGTTCCTCCTCACAGAGCAAAAGCTGGCCCTTAAAGCACGACCAAGAATGAGAATCAGGCAATGATCTTTGGTTAAAAGATAACCAGAAAGGGGGTAAATGGAGAGAAAGTGCAAATGAGAAGATACTGGTCTAGCTGGGAGAAAAAGGCTTTGTTAGGGCAACAATCTGGAAGGAAAATCTGTGAGATTTGGGTTTAGACATGCCTGACTATTGAAAATGTGATTTAGGCACTTCAGTGCTTTTTAAGTGGAAGAAATTAAACTCTGGTTAAGTGGAAGGAACAATTCCATAAACTACTTGTAATAAAGTTCGGACACTTTGTCAGTCTTGACTTTCTGGAAGCAGATCTCAGCCTCACACACAGCTCCTCCAGGGTCCACAGCCTGGGAAGACACAAGCAGGACAAGGCAAGGTTTTGATGGCTCCTCTGTGTTACTTTCTCAGAAAGGAGCCTCGTAAATGTTCATAGATGTTCATGGGATTTACAGCCTGTTTAGAACTCAGGGTTATGGTACATTCCCACCTCTAAAGGCAGATGGCTCATTTTTACCAATGAGAAGAGGAGGGATGAGATGAAGCCCTTCAGCAGAGGGTGAAACGAAGCAGGGCCATGAGAGGACAAACCTTTGATACTGCACGGAAGGCAAGTCCAGCATGGGAAAGGGCAGAGTCTCCACCAGGTCTTGCAACACATGTGAAACCCATCAGGGTGACCGTTCCCGTGGCATTCTGCTGTCTGAGCCATAACATGACACCCTACAGGGAGGGAAAGACATCCTGTGGGTAGGGGAAGAGCTATCTGTGCTTTTAAGAGGTTGGCTGGGAATTAAGGGAATACTTTATGGTGGTTACACTCTGAATTTATAGTTTCCTCCTCTTGCTTTTAATGTTCTCCTGCCAAATTACCTACCTATGGTTTGTCCCATAACTTCCAGCTTCCCTGTGGTCTGACATGTCCCAGCACCACCTGGGACACATGAAAGAATACAAAACAAACAATCTGTCAAGGAAGAGAAGGGCTGCACTGCAGAATGTGGATTCTTTTCTGGACCTAAACCCTAATTGTCCAGACTCTTGGATCAGGATTTAATAGATTTGCTCTGATAGGGCAATGGTGACATTAAGACAGATCAGAACTTTCTTATTCCAAAAGTGTGACTTGGGCACCCTGTTTTCAAGAAGGCTTTTGGTTGTGAAGTTCAGAAAACACCTACCGCCTATTAACTAACCTCTCTGTCTTACTGCTTAGAGGTCTGATGTGAGCTACTCTGCACACATCTGTTCTCAAGAGATAGAAGAAGGTTCTTCATCAGTGTCTCCCAGAGCTTCAGAGCACAGTAGGACACCTACTCAGGAAACACCTTCTGATACTTCCCATTGCTTTCCTGGAGAAGCTAAAATCAGGTCACACATAGCTGCTAATAAAAAAAAAATAACTCTGTTCTGAGAACCTGCTGGCCATTCATTACTTGAAGGTGAGTCGTTGCCCCAGAGTTAGGGGTTAGGGAACCTTCGTAAAATATTTTCGGAAACCTGGCCACATTGTGTGGATGTCTGGCCTTCAAAGCAGACCCTCGAAATAAGGCTGTGTAGTCCCAAGGGAGAAAGTCTACTGGTAGTAAAGAAGAGAAAATAAAGCCTTCTCCACGGGTGGCCCTGTTAACACGACCCTTGTTTCAGAGAGTAACTCAGGGTTTATAGCTGCTTGTCTGTGTGTCCTGGAGTCTGCCTGTGTCTTTATCTTCATTAAGGCCTTTTCTTGTCTCAGAGGCTGTGTCCCCCTGTGTTCCTCTGCAGCTGACCCACTTCTCCTTCAATCCCTGTCTCTTCCCAGTGGGGAGCACAGGAGCTGAGGCTGCCATGTGTGGGCTCCTTGCAGAGCGGCTCCCAGCCACATGTGCCCCACCAGGAGCAGAAATGCCAGCCCAGCAGTGGGAATGAGCTGCCTTTTCTCACAACTGCCCTGCCCAAAGCCATGTTCCAGCAGTTCCCCTCAGTGGCTCTAAAATAATTAGGGGGTTTGAAGTTTCACACGCCCCAGCAGAGAGAGACAGGACAACTCATCTGTTATTGCAGCCCCAGTGAACAATGCTTTGTAATGATGTGGGGAATCCTGAACTTGGCAACCCCTCTGTGACCTCTGCCTGAGTGCAGGGTCATCCCCAATATCCGGGTGGATGCTGGTTGAGCTCATGTCCCAGTCCTTTCCAGAGCAGAGCAGGGAACCCAAGCGTCCCGACACAGGGCATCACCTGCCAACTCAAGCATTAAACATTAATCCCGGTAGAACTTTCACTCCTCTGTCTCTGAGGTGAAAGCAGATTAGGAATTTGATCTCCCAAGATTACTGCGTGAAAGTCGCCCTTCAATAGCCTCCCTGTGGTTTGTCCATCTCTTTGGGGTTTTGCCTTTCATTAGATGTTGCTGCCCTTTGAGGTCTGTTTTGGTGGTTTTTTTTTTTTTAGGTTTTCTTCTATGACCTTCTGGGGGGACTGCAGGGGGACCTGAGCACTTTCAAGTATCCTACAAATTTGGGGAAACCCCAGTGGTTGTGAGACCTCCCCCAAAAGCATGGTGCCTTTGCTGTGGGGCTCCACAGCCAAAGGAGAGCTCAAGGGTTTTGCTGGGACTTTGAGGAGGTCATAACTGCATGAGAGAAAAAAATCCTCCATGTGCAGGAATGGCTATTTTGGCCAGCAGGCAGGGTGAAGGAATAACCACAGGTGTGGTAAAACAGGGCTCATCTGTGGTGGGCACAGGGACAGGTCTGGCAAAGGAGGGCGGGTGGTACCAAGGTGCGGAGAGCAAGATTTTCTCTCAGCCCTGTAGCCATGGGGACTCTCTGCTGTTAGGTGAGGTGGTGCCTCCTCAAAGGGGAGCCCGTGGTGTGGGAAGAGAGAGAGTCTGTCCTCGGGGCTGCTTGTCCCTGCCTGGTGCCTGCCAGGGCTGGGCAAAGGCAGCCACAGAATCTGAGGTTTGGGAAAGGCAGCGAGCTCAGCCTGTGTTGAAATGAAAAAGGGGGAAAAGAGAAAAGGGAAAAATTCTTTCTGAGGTCTGTTTTCCTTGGGACGAGCAGATTGATGATTTAGCAAGACTGCCTGGTTATTTTTCCATGTCGCTGCCTTTGGCCCCTTGTTCGGAGCAGCTGAGCCAGAGAGACGGGAAGGCAAAGTCTGGGGAGCAGAGCCAGGGCTGGGGCTGGCATTTTCAGGGCAGGGTTGTATCTGCAAAACCCACCAGCAAGAGCAGCAGATCACAGGAGTCTCCTCTAGCAGATTTTTTGCCCTCTGACCCTGGGAGTGAGCATTCACCAGGCTCACCATCAATAAGCACAGCATCCCACAGCACCTTCTTCTCTATCCCAAAGTGCAGAAGGAACAACAAGCACAGGGAAATGGTGTCCCAGCCAGAGCCCTTCTCTCATCCAAATTCCTGTCTTTGCAAGCTCTCTGCAATCCCAGACTGTCACCACAGCCTTCACCCCACAGAGGTGCTGCAGACCAGGGGAAGGAAAGTCCTTCCATGCCTGCCCACCATTTCAAGCTCAGCACCATCACATCAAAGCAGGTAGGCATAAATCCTCACCTGCCTCCAGCGCCTTGGTTTGGTGCTGCCACACTGGAAGGAATCAGCCCCTACCTGAAAAGCTCTAACAAAGGCAGGTCAGGTCCTCTGTGGGTGCCCAGCTGCCCCTGTAGCAATGGGTTGTGGGATGTGTGGAGAAGCCCCTCGGTCCCCGTCCCGCTGGGGCTGGCAGGGAGGTGGCAGTGCCAGGCGTGATGCTGTTTAATTCCCAATGCTCTCCTGCACCGACAGCACCTCTCACAGGGATTGTGGAGTAGCCAGCGCGCTGTGGTTGGATTGAGCCGGCAGATTTAATTAAGTTGCGATTTAATTACCTATCAGCATCCCTACTTAATAAAGCTCAGGAGGATTTTAATTTTGAAAAAATAATAATAATAAATGATACGGCCTGTCACCGAGTGGCAGGAAGGGCACCCGGTCCAGGCAGGAGGGCTCTGCAGGCAGTGTCCCTGTCCGTGTCCCTGCCCTGTGAGATGAGGCAGGACATGGCCAGGCTCGGACAGGGCTCGGGAGAGCTGGCACAGATTGCAGGGAGGGGAGCGTGACCCTTGGCAGCCTGTGTGATGCCACATGCCCAGGGCTCACCTCCAGGCACTCTTGCCTCTGCTTGCCATTTTGCTTCTTCATTCAGAGACTAAATGGGACACAGGAGCCCCTGCCCACTGCCAACAGCCCCATATTGTCCTGATCATGGTTTGTCATTTTTGCTGTCTGCTGAAGCCCCTCTGAGGGGAGGTTGGCTCTTGTGGTGGTTGGCATTTCTCCGGAGTCCTTGCTAGACAGCAAATCCAGGGTGTGGGTGCTGCTTGGGTTTTCTGGTGAGGTTTTAAATACACTGAGAGGGACCCAGTGGGTTACTTTAACCTGAGGTTTAGTTTTGATTCACCAGATCAAAGCCGAAGCTCTGTGTGATGCTCAGGGCCATCAGGACTTGGGGAGGTTCAGAGAAGACACTCTGGCTCCTCTCTGAGCAGTAAGTGAAGATGTCAGGTTGTGGCCGTGCCCAGCATCTGGGAGAATTTCCACCAAAGAAATTCACCCACTTTAACACTTCAGCCATTACCTCCTCCCAAGCCCCTCCCAGCCTCACTAACCTGTACACAACATTAATGTAACTGTTTTGCTGAGGATGTTTCCTTGGGGTTTAATTGTGCTTGAGGTTTTATTTCTTTTGGGCCAGACCCAGACCCCGTGACAAGCAGACGGGGTCGTTATCCCGGGGTGGGACTCAGAAGCTTTATGTGAGCTCAGACGCCGGACGGGGACCTTCTGGTCTTCGCTGCTGGTGGGGACGGGTTTCTTGTTCTGCCATCTGTGTTCATCCTGTTTTCTCTTTTAGAGCTTTTCTTTAATGGAGACTCACCCGAGACCTCTGTGTCGTGCAGTGCCCGGCTGCATGTCCCCACTGATGAGGATGTGTCAACACCAAGTTTAGCACTTCTTAAACTATGATAGCTGTAAACACACTATAAAGGAAGCAGTGCTTTAAGCAAGAAAAATGAAGGAAAGCCCAAACCTTTCCCTAGTCACCAGCATCACACCAGATGAGATCTAGCCTGAGTTCTAAAATACCTCCAAGGGGATAATATATCCATATGTGCTTCCCACCTGCACCTGGGACAGCACATATGGCTTCCTTAGCTCTTGCTCTGGCCTCTAAAAGACGCCCAGATTTGTGACACTCACTTTTAGATGCCCCTCAGTCAGGCATAGTGGGTTCCCTCCCTTTGTTCCCCCCAAAAAGCCACTTTTCCAACAGGGAAAACAGCTGAGATGGAGAGAAACAGACCTTGATATTTCTATTGTTTCATGGTAACAGTGCCTGTCCTGAGACCCCAGGCCTGACAGATTGACATAACAGGTTAATAAGTGCTTTCCACTTCTCCTAAAGGCTAATTAAATATTAATCCACTTGGTGAGGTCAGCAAAAATAACAAACAATTGGCAGAGTGAAATTCGTTTAATTAATTCTCCTGTGGAGGTTTTTTAAGCATCTTCCTCCCCTGACAGACGACTGCCTCGGCTGCAGTAACCTACAGTGAAATCAGAACTTATTGGTTCTGGGCCTGCTTTTCTCAGATATTTAATTTTGTTGCTTTTGGTTTGCTTGTTTTTTAGTTTCTGAATGCTTGTTGGGTATTGCCCAAGGCTCTAAGCAGAGATGAGAGAAGAGAAAGAAGGGAATGCAGAAGTGGGGTGTGAAGATGAGGAAGAAGAGGTGGACAAAGTCTTCTTAGGAGGCTCCAACCTTCAGCTGCCAAAGACGTGAGGTGCAGAATCACTGCAGAAATCACACAGCAGGTGTCCCTCAGCCTTGGTGGGGTGGGTGTGGGGTATAAAGGGTGAAAGTCATCTCAGCCAGACTTTAGGCAAGCCTTTAGGTGCCTTTCTCACAGCTTTAATCTTGGGAATGAGAGAGAAAGGGGAGACGCATAAGACAGCACAACTGGGGATCAACAAACAACTCCAAGAAGGAAACTGGAGCCTCCTTGCCTCTTAGAAACAAACAGTAGAAACTTCCAGAGGAAAGAGATTAAGAAAAAAAAAGTCTTCATATGCAGAAGCTGCACTGATTCTGTCTCCAGGTATTTCTCCAAGCATCTGCCTGTCTGGAGTACGGTGTCCCCATGGACACTCCATGGCTGATTTCCCGTGAACTGCAACCCACGCTCACCTTACAGCACAACAGGGGAAAACATCCCTGGGCATGGAGCCTTCCAGGCATCAGCCCAGACTTGGAGAGAACTGAGAGAAGTGGAGAAACTTTCTCTTGGTTACTGCTTTAGTTCCATGTTAATTTTTTATTTATCTGAAAGTGTCACTGGAAGGGTTTTCAAAGTGAGTCTAAAGTAATTAGGCACTCCTGCTGATGGATTGCACTGGAGAGACATGTGGATTATTTATTACAAAGTCACTTGCTGGAAAGGTTAGAGGCTGAGAAGTAATTATTTTTTCCTTTTCTTCCCTTTTTTTTTTTTTTTTTTTTAGTGGAGTAATCAGCAGGGGAGACCAGCTGAAGTTCCTCTGTGAAATATTCCATCCTGCCTAAGTGCCCCTTTTGTCCCTTCTCCCATGGCAGCCCATGGGACAGGTCCCTCAGGAGGACGTTGAACTGGACCTCATGAAGCCTTCAGTGCTGGGAGTGTGGTTTGGGTTGAAATCCCTGCCCAGCAGCCACACTTTACACCTGGGAATCTTAGGGGTCCCTTCTCTCTGGTCTCAGCACATCACACCTGCAGCCAGGCTCAGTTTTGAGGCTGCCCAGCTCACCTAACCGAGCCCAGGATGCCCAAGCTCGCATGGCAAGCCTGGCACACGACTGGTGAGTGTTCTGAGCAATGCCAGGAGGATTCAACGCTTCCAGCAACCTCGGCTGCCTCCTCCTCTCCTGCCTTGTAATCTACGTCTAGGATGGGAATTGAATCCAAAGAAATGCAATCCTCGACCTTGAAAAACAAAGCCGGGCTTGGCTGCAGTCTACCGATGAATATGCAACAGCCCTAATCAGGAATCCTTTGTCAGAAAGGGGATAATTGTGGCTAACAACATGTTAGTGTAGTGCTGGATCTTCAGGCTTCTAACAGCTTATAAAATCAGGATCGGTTTTTGGAGGGAAAAGCTGAGTGAACAAAGACATGCTCAGGCAATGAGTCACTGGAGAGTTCAGCTCCTGCTGGACAGCGTTAAAGTTGCATAAACCGAACCCAGTCCCGTGGCATTCAGAGCAAGAGCCTGGGGTGGAGTCAGGAATTAGGGGATGGTCTCGGGGGATTGGTGTTGACACAGGGAAGTTGGGAGGATGGAGCATTAACAGCTCTGCTCTGTGTTCTTTAAACAGTGTCCATGCCACGGCATCTGGGCAGGTATTATCTCAGCTTTACAGGGGATGGCTACCTGACGTCCTTGCCAAAAAAAGAAAAAAAAAAAAAAAATTAAAAATGCTGAATAAACCTTGTCCCTTTGCAGGGGTCAGTTTAGTTTTAGGTGAAAAATGATATGAACTGCTCAAGGCAAGTGAGGAGCAGGTATCTGTGCTGGAACTGGTGCTGAGGACCCCCCAGTCCTGTGCTCCCACTGCCCGGCTGCATTCCCAGCTCTCTCTGGCCGTGCATCAGCACATCCCAGGTGGTGTCACCACCTCGTGCTAGGCCTTCCAGACTTCCCTGGGGTGCCTGCCTAGGGACACAGCCTGCATTCCCGGGCCCGTTGTGTGCGGCTGGCCTCCAGGCCACCCAGGCAGAGCTCTCCTCTGACAGCAGCAACCCCTGGCCCATGGTATTTATAGATCCCGTCCATGTCCTCGGCGAGGAAGGCATCCTTAATCTCTTACAGATGTTGGTGAGAACAAAGCCAGCCAGTGACTCGAAAGGACCGCCCAGCAGAGTAATGGATGCAGACCTACTTCTTAGTCGCCTCTGACATTCCTCCCCCTGCATGCTCTTCCTCTTCCCCAGGAGACTCATTGGGGCCTGCCTGGTGCTCCCCAGTGCCCAAAAGCCATCCCTTGGGCAGGCACTCATCCCCATTCCTAGCACAGGGAGTCTCTAGAAACTCTCTTCCATCATCCCCAAGAGGGATGGGATGTTCTCCTGAAAATCCCAAAAGATAAGTGAACAAAGGAGGAAGAGCACAGGAGGAAGATGTCCCTGATGCAGACGAAGCACAAAGCTCCTGCCTGGAGGGCTGGTTGCTCCAACGGGTACAGCCACACCAAAGTGCTCCCTGCCAGCTCTCCTGGGGCTTTGGGGTCAGGTAACATTCGTGCCACCTGCTGTACATGCAAATCTCTTGGATTTACTGCACAGCAGGGTGTTTTGCCTTCCCCTAAATCCTTACATTACCATCTCAAGTTTTCTCCACCAGTTGTCAATATCTCCTGCACAGGAACAAAAAGCTTCTCTGATCTCTTCAGCATCCTTTCACTTTTAACTTACCATCTCCAATTTCCTCTTCACCCCTGGGTCAAAGCTCCCACCGAAATTCTCCGTTCTCTACCTTTTTATTTCCCCTTTCCCTTTCTGGACCTTTTCTGTGCCTTCTTCCAATTTCCCTCTTGCCCTGCCCCAAATCCCGCCCTGCCTTCTGTGCAGGGAGGTTGGTACTTGGCAGTGCTGGCGCGGGGCCACCCGGCTGCCCCAGGGTCTGGCGGAGCGTGTCCTGTCCTCGTTTTCAGGTCAATGTCCTGTCTGCCAGGAACCCAACTGTTCGCCTGGCAAAAGCCAAGGTGAGAGATCTGATTAGGAATTTACGTGCCTGGATGTTGTCATCTCCCCCTCTGCCACTGCCCAGGACCTCAGTCCCTTCTTTGAGTTGTCCTGCACGGGGTTTTTGGGGAGTGTCAGGAGTTGATAGGGAGCAATAAACTCATGGGCTCAGACCCTAAGCAGGTGAACTCAAGCACTGGAAAGGGGGATGAGCCAGCTCAGTGGAAAATGAAGCACGTGGAGCTGCTGGACACAAACTTCTGGCAGCACCAAGGCAAGGAAGGGGGTGTTGGCTGGAGAGGTTCAGCTGGGAAAGCAGAGCCGGCTCCCGTCCCCTCTGCACTTAATTGCACAAGGATCTGCAGCCAAGTAACCTTTTAACGAGGGTCCAATCCATAACACATGCATCTGCCTTGAGTCATTGCTGGAAATAACTTGGAGGTCATATATCCCTGCCGACCACCTGCTGAGCTGGGCACAGCGTTCAGGGCTCACTGTTCCATGTGTTTTGGAGCTGTTTGGGAGCGCTCTGAGCAGCTCCCTCGCTGGCAGTCCTGTCCAGCCACACCGGGCTACAGCTGCATCTTGCTTGCTTTTAATCACATCTGCTCTGGACTCCATGCAGCCCAATCAACCCACTACAGGGACCAAGCAGGTAGAGGGAAGCTGGTTCCTCCTCACTATTTGCTCAAGTCTCAAATCTTTTGTCTCGAGACCCAGACGCGTTGATGCCATCCTCCTTAATGCAGTGTGGCCTCTCAGATGGTCATGCAGGAATTTGCATTTGGAATTTCCTATAATCTGAAGTTGCTGCTAGACCCTGACTGAAGCTCAGCTGTGGGGAAGGGGAGCCCTTTGGAGACCACCTTCGAGTCTTCAGCTCCTTACCAGTGCCAACCCCATCCACAGGGAGGGACAGATCGAGGGGCAGGCAGGCAGTGGGTTGGCAACACTTGGCAGAACAGTGACTTTGCACTGAGCCAGAGCACGACTGGCCAGGGCCCTTTTAATGAGTTACTCTGGTCAGGGCAGCCCGCTGAGACAATATTCACATTGATGCTCGGGCTAATGGCAAAACCGGCTTCCAAACCTGTGGTGGCCAAGGGAGGGAGCGGGGCAGCTGCCCACACGCAGAGGGGACTGGAGCCAACAGCACGGGAAAGGGAGGCTGGAGCAAGAGGTCAAGCAGAGAAAAGGAGGAGCCTCTCCCACTGGCAATGTCCCCTGCACAGGGGACAGATCTCCCACTTTGCCCTTTGCGCTTACTGGGGTTTTCCCTTCCAGCCCCTCTGGCAGCAGGCGGGGCTGGAGCAGCTTTCCCTGGAAGAGGGGTGTCCCCGGTGTGTCCCCCACGCTGGGAGAGCGGCCCCGCAGCCAGCGCAGCCCTTGGCGGGGCTTTGTCGGGAACCAAACACAGTAACTGTTTAACGATTTAACTGCACTAATGAATATTGGGCCAGATATTTTCAAGGCCTGTTCAGACTGATTACTTGGAGAGCTGAGTATGTCTACCAATTACCCAGGCAATTAGGCAACTAATTAAACACTTACCCTCAGCTTCATAAACAGAAGAGAGAGAGAGGGAAAAAAAGGAGGGAGGGAGAGAGCTGGCTCCGGTTTCTGTGAAATATTAGCTGTCAGAAATTGCCGCTTGCAAGGGAAGGTGCACAAAGGCAGACGGATCTGGGCGGACAGAAAGACTGACAGCACGCACAGGGGAGTGCAGCCGTCGCACCCCTTCGCTTTGCCAGTGCCAACAGCATGGAAAAGTGTGGAGCCACTGGGTCTGCCCTGCCCAGGCAGGCAGTGGGCTTCAGGACATGTCCAAGCCATCATTCCCTGCCCCTTTCCTGCTTGCCTGTGACCACGGAGGCTGCAGAGCCAGAACTCATCAACACGTCGTCATCTGGCGCGGTGCTGGCAGAGAGGTGCCAGGGAGGAGGCTCAAGCCCAAGCACCCAGCAGCTCCTGCCCCTTGCAAAAACACATGTGGTGAAAGGAGGCAGCAGCACGCTGCAAGCCAGACCCCTGGGAGAATTGCTTTGCAGTGGAGAAGAAGCAGAAATAGCCCCAGAGGGTGTGTGCAATAGGGTTTATGCCAGCTTAGCACATGGTTTCATCCTTTTAGATACTTGGGAGCAATGCTGGTCTCCAGCTCGACATCTTGCCAAGGGTCACAGGGTTGAGGCCATGCACAGATTAAATCCCACATCTGGCATTTTCTCAGGCCTCTGCTACAAAGGAGATTTATGTTAAACCCAAAGCTCATGTGAGAAAGTGAAGCAGGTTTCCTCCAGGTAAGGCCCAGAGGGTTTCACATTGTGCTCCCCACTTCTTCCCTGCTCAGCACTGGTCCTGATATTCAAGGTCCTGCCTCCTAAACCTCTGAAAACATGTATTTTCCGAGAAATAATGGAAAGAATGTTGCTGGAGGATATTCAGAAACACTCTAGGCTTTCGGGAAAATTTTGAAAAATAGCTCCTTCCTGGAAAAAAGGTTGAAAACATTGGGAAAAGGCGGAAATATTTTTATTATTTTTTAATTCTTTTGCTATAAATTTTTCCTTTTTAAAATATGCTTGCCCCTTCCATTTTCAGAGACAGATTTTGGAGAATTTGAAGGCTGCATGGGTGCTCCTGCCTGATGCAGGGTCAGCCCCATGGTAGTGATATCCTGCTTGTAGTCTGAACAAGCCATGAGCCAGACTCTTTTTAACAAGTTTTGGAGATATCTGTCAACTTTTAGATGCATCATGTCTTCATAACATTTATTTGTCCATCCAGGTGCAAACCCAAAACCAGAGCAGGATCAGAGAGATGCTCAGTGATAGATCATTTCCACATCACAACCACTGGCTTATCTTTCTGGCTAGATGGGATCTTGCAAGAGGTACATTTTGTGTAGTTTTGGGAAATTCTAAGAGCTGAAAGGACAGGAGGAAAATCCTGAAGTCTCTCTGCACTGAGATACTCTGACAGCATAGAGCTGTCTACTCTCTTTTGATACTGTTTATCTTGATCCTGCCTTCTGGAGACCATGACAACATGGATTGGATTGCTTAGGGGTAATTCCAAAAATATCAGAAAATAAAAATCAGCCTCATGAACATGGGATACTACAGAAGACACCTTGACAAGCTACATATTGGTAGTATGGGCAGATGGACTTCATCTGGCTCGTGAATATTCAGAGAGGGATGCACCTTTGCTGAGCGCGGTGATGGAGCTGGGAGGAATAACTGGATGTGACACGCGGCTGATAACGCACAGATGGCACTTAACAAGGTAAATGAGTGAGCTGATGGGCTTCACTGGAGCCTTCAGACAAGGCAGAGATGGAGTTTGCTTAGCCCTGGAGTTTGAGTGACCTGGAGGTTATTCACAGAAGAGCTCTCACTGTACCTGCTCAAATGACACAGCTGGGTTCAGGGCAGCTGTAGCTGCCTATTTCCTCTTTCCAAGCCCTCCAAGACTTTTTCACTCTGGCACTGTGGCCCTTCAAAAATATCTTCTCTATTAACACATTCCCCAGGAGATCTGGATAATCATTCACCAAGACATGTTTCATTTCTGGACTCCTGTCTCTTTGTTCAAGTCCCTCCACAATCTCCTTTCCCCGAGCTCACTTCTCCACCTCACTGAACTTCCCAGCTGTACATCCCTTATCACGCTGGGATAAACAGCCCAACTTTGTATAATGCCCACACTGGATGTAACAATTACTGACTGGCTGGTTGTACTGAGATCTCATCTACTAAATCCACTTTTTTTCTTTTGGTTGTTCTGTAATTTCCAAACCTTAACAGTTTCCAATCTTTTTCTGACTCCTCCCCTCTCCAGCTTCCTGAGATGTGGCCCTGCAGACCAGAGATTTCCAAAGCCTTAGGGACTGTGGTGCTGCACTCTGGCTTGCAGATGTCCAAGGGACACAGACAAAAGGTCACTCAGCTGTAGGACACGTTGAAGCCCTGGTGGCCTGCTGTCACAGACGGGCCTATAGCAACACTGTTTGGTGATGCCAGCTTCTGCCTTGCATCTCATTGGGAAGCCACGATGTCTCCACCCTTGTGTAGGTGGAGCCATGGCAGAACTTGCTTGAGCTGGTTTTGTTTCCATAAGGAAAGACAAAAATACCCTCCCGGTAACAGTGGTGTCTCTAATGTACCGTGGGGCTCTCTTGGATTCAGGCCCACTGGGAGCAAGGAGAGTTTTCTCACTGGCTCCAGAGATGCAGGATTGGACCCTTAACTATTACTCCAAACAAAACAAGCTGTCCTGGTAATTGGGGTAGGTCTGCTCTTGCACCAGAGAGTTGAAATGTTTATTGTGTAAGGCATCAGAAAAAGGAAAGGAATCTGCTGGGAGCACTTGGATCGTTCCCGTAGAACATGCCCCGAGTCTCTGTTTGAATGCCGGGTCTGTGGCACGGAGACGGGAGCTTGTTTTGATAGTTTCTCTGCGTTCAGAGGCATGAACACTTTACAGTTTTCTGTTTAAATGACCCATTTCTGAGAGCGGAAAGCACCGGCCAATAAGCGCCCGGGCCCCTCCGTATGTATCCGGAGTTTACAAACCGTCCCCACCGATCCGTGGTAGTTAATGGACACTCCTGCTGCTTAGGGGGGCTGGAAAACTGTTCCAGGTGACTACCGGCCTCAGCTAGAGACAAGTCAGTCCCCAGAGGTCTGGGGAGACACATGAGAATGAACTCAGCGTTTCTCCCGAAGCATGACGTTGATTAATGAGGGCGCGCAGCTCCGTCCTGCTGGCGAGCAGCGCGGCTGATGCCGTCCGTGGGGAATAGCTGCATATAAAGGAACTGAGAGCCAAGTGTTCACAATGAGCCGGCGCCGACTGCCCATGAGAGGCTTCCAGACACAAAACTGGCAAGCAGCTTGCAGGAGTTTCAAAGCCACACCTCATCTCTGCCTGCTTTTGTCACCTGCTCGCCCATTGTCACCTGGTGTCTTGGCTTCAGCCTCCTGAGCACATTACTCCTTGGGGACCGACCTCGTTTTGAGCTGGGTCTGGTTTCAGACTGAGCAGTGCACTGGCTCTCAGGAATTTGGAGCAGTGCTTCTGCCAGGAAAGCTGATTTTCCTTCTTCTCTTTGTTTTTTCAGCTCCTCCCTGAGCTTCCACAGGTGATGGCTGAGGCTACAAAAGACCATGAGATGATCTAGTCCATCTTTCTGCATGCTACCAACTGCAGGAGTAAAGGTGGGCAAGAAGGTGGAGAGAAGGTTGTAGAACTTAATTCTTTTAGGAGTCTAACTGTTCACATCTGTCATCCTAAAAAAATTTAAACATGGCCTGAGGACTTGAGCTCCACCTAAAAGCTTGTCCCTCCTCAGTGGACAATGGTAGGCACATCTGAGATGTGGCTCCAGGTCACCCTCCTTGTGGGTCTCTGAGCTGGGCATGACAAATGCTCAGCACAACGGCTGAATTGGAGCTGAGGCTGCCTGGATGTGGTCCTTCAGCCTTCCTCACCCTCTCCAGGAGGAGTCTGTTTTCCCACCCACCCATCAGTGTGTGATGAAGATCTACACACTGTGCTGCTGCTGAGGGAGACTCCTGCTTTCTTTCTTCTGCTGGCAATTCCAGGGAAGACTGGAACTATCCTGAGGTATACATCCTTGGACACCAGTTTTTCATGAAACAGTAGTTTGGTGTCTAGGAAGAGCTGGAAAACCCTTCTCTTCTACTATGGTGAGAGAGCAATTTCTTCCAGACCTCTTTCCCTGCTCATCCCAGAAGTGCTGAACATCCTTCTGTGGTCCTTCGGGTGGGCAGAGCAGGCAGACCCCCTAACGCCTTTGCCATCCCAGCCCGGTGCAGACACTGAGAGAATTGTGGGCGTCTCAGCATCTTTCTTCCCATGTGCTCTGCATCTGAGACTTCCTGGGAGCTCCTTGTGCAAAGCTGAAAACATCTGCGAAAGCAAAGGTTAAGAAAGCTGCTGGGGATTCATGTTACCTCTCTCCCATGGGGACTCTGTGACTTCCATTCACACCACTTCCCGCATAATCAAAAAACAAACCTTGAATGCCCGAGAATGTAGCTTTTCTCAGAGGAAGGAGCCCCTAGTTGTAAACCCTTTGTAAAACAGCAGGTTTCCTGGTAAAATGCACTGGCTGTTTCCCAGGGGGGGTGATGCTATCTCTACAAACCCAAGCAAGATTCACAGCAGGCAGCTCATGCAGATACCAGGGCAGGAGTGGTTTGGGGTGAGGAGATGTTTGAAGCTGGCTCTGCTTTTGCTTTGGAGGGTAGGTAAGAGCTGATGAGCTGCACTTTCATCTCCTGCCATCCTTGGAGGCTTCCAGGACAGCAGTGACTCAGCCGTGGCTGAACATTGATACAGCCAGAAACAAACTGGAAATGAAAAGGGAAACACGATATAAATTGCAATAGCAGAGATAAGAAGCTCTCAATCAGGCCATCAAACCATGCAGGTGCCACCAGGATGCTCATGGTTTTTCTTTCACAAAGATTGCCTTTGCTGGAGGCATCTGGATTAAGCTCCTAGTGCAGGACATATGCAGGAGGCAAAATACCAGGGCTTAGAGGATGCTCTTTTAAAAGCTGCACACCCTTTTGTGTGTCTGCCATCATTTGGAGAGTTAGAAGTGAAACAGGAGCCCACATCTGTCTATTTAACACAGGCCAAGCTGTGTCTGCATATATATTTATATCCAATGCACATAATATACACTCTGATTTCTATAGTCTGCTCTCCAGTGGTGCAGCTGAAAATGCTGTGTCCCTTTTACCCTCAGTCCAGACAATGCCAGGAGATGTCTGTAGCTTTCTGTGACGTGCAGAAGGAAAATGTCTGTTTATTTCTGCGTGAGCAGCGGGTTTCCTCTGGGATGCCTTGATTGATACCCTGCTATTGATTCCAGCAGCAGCTGGGATGGACGCAGGGTGCCCAAATATGAAACCAAGGGGAAGTGTGTGCACACACCACAGCTATCCTGCTTCCCTGCCCTGCCTGCAGCCTCCTGACCCTTCTCCTATTGACCACAACCCCCAGGCAGCGTGCTGGCAGGGTGGTTGACACCTCCAGGGTTTTTAGCAAACCTCCCTGCCAGCCTTGGCCCCGGAGCTGCAGCCACAGCCGCTCTGAGCCTGCCCAGAGAGGGTATCCAGATGGGCTGGTGGAGCAGCTCCAGGGCACCTCTGGAGCCAGGGGGCTGTAGGCATGTGGGACAGGCTGATTTCTGGATGTAACACTCCTCGTCCCTCTGCCGTAGGCTGACACGGTCACAGGGCAGCAGCAAATAGGCAGGACAGGGAAGAAACCACCACGATTCAAAATGGACAAGTGTAGGATTTTTTGTGAAGGGAGATGCAGGAAACTTTGTTCTTTTTAACACTTCTGCCTGTGTTTGTTCCTGTGATATTTTTGATAAAGACCTTGATGAAATACTAGTCAGGAGAGAGGAGAGAAGCCAGTTTGAATGCTGCCTTCTGGAAAAAAAACTGGCCTAAAATAATAAATGAGGAAACAAGGCAACATGCAAAAACAGGTGGGAAAAAGAGTGGACATGGAAAAACTTCTGGACAGGTATTTTTAGTTCCCTCTCTCTAACAGAAGCCAACTGGAGAAGTTTGGAATACAGCTCTCAAATTCTCCGCAGTTTTGTAGAAGGGGAGGTCTCTGCTCCGTGTTTCTAGCACATGTCCATGACCAAAAGCCAGAGCAGTTGTGCCCAGATTTTATTTTCATCACTCCAGTCTCATACCTGCATCAAGGTGTTTCCATTCCTGTGTTTTCCTGGTGTCTTGGTGGTGAAGTATGGCAAAGTTTATGGAGAGCGGGAAACAAATTCCCCCTGGAGTCTGGAAAGACCCTATCATTTAAATTAAATGTTAGCCTTTGAGAAGACAAAAAGAGCACTGTCTCCAACAGAGCTGCCTGGCGACATGGCAAATATTTATTACAGTGCAGGTAGTTTAAGAAAACAGAAGCATTTCACTGGAGATTTGGATCTTCAGCCTAAATAGGAGCTTGGACTGCAAAGGTTCAGTTGCTAATTAAATCTAAGTTGGACACTGTTCCATAGAGGGCAGATTGTAACTATAAGAGGATGTTAATGTGGATTTTAAATATTTATTATAACTGAGGTAGGTTATAAAAACAGACATTCTTCCTTTCAACACTCTATAATGTCAGATTTAGAGGTTTGTCTCGGGCTGTGAGTGATTTCCCAGCAGCTGTCAGGGGCTGGAGGGCAATTTATCACCCTCCCAGTGAGAGATCTCGCCGGACAGTGAAAGATTAGCACTCTGATTTATGGCACACAAGGAAAAAACAACGTTGTTCGAGCGGGTGCCTGGGTGCTGATTTTCACACACCTGTTCCAGCCCAGCCACACGAGCTGATGATTTCACTTCTCTGACGGTGCCTGGTGGAGTTGGGGATCCCCCTGGTGCCACTCCACGGATGCTGGGCTGAGTGGGCAGCAGCCCAGGTGGGCAGCAGGGCTTGGTTCTGAAGGGCTTCACAGAGCCAGGTGTGGTTTGAAGATTGTGGTTCCTGGTGGAGTTGGGATTTTTCTTGGCCAGAGCGTCATTGAGATGAGCTCCATCCAAGTTGGAGCGGTGGGGCGAGAGCTGGCAGAGGTGCACAATTCTGCAGGAAGGGAAGAGTTCCTGAAGGACCAAACAGGGAGTATTTTGTCCCTGGAAGCTGCCTGGGCCCCTGGCACTGCCCCTTAAGGGCATTAAGTACCATTCCTAGCAGATAAGTGAAGTATCTCTTGCTTCTGAAGAGCACAAGCCCACAAGGGTTAAACCCCTTTCCTCAGCCCTGCAGGGTAAATCTGCTTTGAACCTTGATTTCCATGGCAAAGTGGGAGAGACCACTGACATTGCTGCTGAAATGTCCCATCCCAGCTGTCAGCTGTGGACACTGCAGGTCTCATCTGCCTGAGGTGACCAGAAAAATTACCACAATCTCCGTGTCACCTGCACAAGTGGTGGGGAGCGGAGAGGTGAGAGGAATGCCCCAGTGACCACATTGTTGGAGCCTGGGATAAACGTGGTGTGGAAATGTCCCTGCCTTGTCCGCCTTGGAAACAATGTGACTATAGGGATATGGGATGCAAGCCCTGGGGAGAGATGGGTGTGCACCCAAAGTGAGACAGAAGGAGGATGGAGGTGCTTTCACCGAACCCAACAGAATTGGGCTGAAAATTTCATTCAGCAAAAAAATCATGAAAACTGCGGCTTTGTGCTGAAAAAGCCCCATTTAAAACCAGATGAATTCCAAAGTTTTGGAAGACCTAAACCGCATGTGATCAACATGTGTCGAATCACTCTCTGATGGATCATCTCTCCGCAAACCAGACTTGATCTTGTCATGAAGGACACACCCAACTTCCACGTGCCTCAACTTCCCTGCTCCTGACAAACTGCAGTTCTCCTGCCGAGGTCCCCAGCCTTGTGAGTGCTGGATCTTGATGCCTGGGTCCAGTCCTGCTTCCTCCCTCCCTCAGCCTGGGTTTTATCAATATCTTCACATACTTTGTGTCCCACATCCTGCAACATGGCCACACTTGTGCAGCTCAGGCAATTAGAGGAGACCGTGCCATCATCTGATTTGGTTTGTTACTGAGGAAAGCAGCAGTGGAGACAGGATTGATTCAATAGTCCGAGATGAAGCTTAGATGGGGAGGGATGCTTGAATAAGGGGCTGTGTGTAAGTGTTAGTGATTGGTTTTAAATCAGTTTTCCTTCGCTCTGGATTTCTCGTGGAGGGAGGGCTGGTACTGAAAATCCTCTTGCCAGAGAAAACGTGCTAAAAGGGCAATTTACTCACTCCCTGCATTGCCATCCAGCTCAGCAGGGCTCTGGAACTGTAGGAGGCCTTCCAGTTAAACACTTAAAGTGGAAAAAACAACTTTCAGGTGTGGTTTATGACGTAACAAAAACAGATCCTGTGGGTCTGCCTGGTGCACAGCCATTGCCAAGAGCCTCAGCAGGGCTGAGGTGGCAGTGGCTCTGCTTTGTGGGCATCCTTTGTGGGAAGGAAAAGTACGGGATGGTCCAAGATTTTACAGCCATTAGTGGGAATGTGTGTGCAGGGGAGGAAAGGCACACAGAAGGGTTAGTCCTTGGGGTTTTCTCCTAAAAATGTGGCAGAGGGTTTTGGTGTGGGCCCCTCACAGGATGGGAGGAGGACGCTGTTTCTTGCTGAGATTTGTCTCCACTGGAGCCAAAACGACCGGATTAAAAACCTTCATGAAAACATGCATTTAAAGAAGTGAATCTTGCTGAGCAAAATATGACTCAGAAGTCCAGGAAACAATCTGATTCCCCCTTCCAGAAATGGCCTGGTCACTAAACCAAAATGATTTTAAGTCAAAGCTGCCAAAGAATTCCATTAAACAGGCTGAGCGGGAGAAAAGCGGCTGTGTGCGGCAAATAACTGCATTAGCCACACGACAAAACAAATATGACAAAAGCCCCCAAACAAAATTGCATTTCACAATTAGGAAATGAATAACTCTTTAGACAAAAGCAAGGCAATGGAAAAAAAAATTAGCATAGACTGACGCTTCTAATTGTCTTTCTTTTAGCTCCTCTGTTCACTGATCCATCGAGCAATGATAAAGGCATTAAATTTGGTGATTATGTTCAGTGTTTCTAATGACAGTGAGCTGCCTGGGACTTGACTGGCAGTGCTCAGGTGTGTGCTGGAGGGAGCTGTGTCTCTGCACCGTGCTGCAGTGTGCAGTTGGCTGCACGGAGGAGGTGAATCGAGGTAAAGCATCTCAACCACCTCCATCCTTAGCAGCTCTGGCAAGAGCCTTCCTCCCGAGCTAGGGCAACAATCTGGAGTGCCAGCAGAGAGGAAAACTCCTGCTGCAGTCAATTCTGGGTGCGTTCATCTCTTGTGGTGGCCGTGATGCCCTGGAGCTGGAAGGCCCTCGCTGTGGGAGCTCAGGGCCAGGCTCTGTCCTGGGGGTGCTGAGCACCCTTGGGCTGGGCTGTCTCAGGCACAGCAAGGACGGTCTAGCATCACAGTTATGATTCTCCTTTTTGTTTGTTTCCTTATCTGTGAGAGCACGTTTCCCAAAAGCACATCCCCAGCTCCTGTTAGCTTGGGCTTGCTTCTGATTCTGATCAAGTTGGTACTTATGGCTTTGATTGAAGCAGGCATGTGATCTGATTATCCATATGTCCACCGGGGCGCGTGTCACAGCTTGCCTAGCACATGGCAGTGCTTATAATATCATTAACAATGTCTGAATAACAACTGTTAGTTAGAGTCAGCCTTTATTATCGCATGGGGCTTCACTGGGTTCCCTTTGATTATTATTTTTTTCCATCTTGTTGTGAGTGCCTCCCAGTCCTGCAGTAATGAAAGGCAGTTGCCTGCAAAGGGATGCAGCAACGCCTTCCAAAGATGCTCGTGGTGGCCTCGGTGCAGGCACGAGGGGGGATGCTTTAAACAGCTGCTCTTCTCCAGAGCATGCCTGAGTTGTGTGAGCCAGGTCCTTGGCATCACCGCTCCTTCCAGGTGAGGTTAATGCAGAGCAAGGCCTGCTGACCAAAAAGGGGCTGGAACTCCTCCCTGACTGAATTTAAATCTTTACCACCCTGCTGTTTTGCCAGAGAGAGGAACTTCTCTCTGCCTCTTTGCAAGGTGCTCGAGTCCTGGCTTGGGCTTTGTGCCCACTGCCAGTGTCTCTGCTCCTGAGGGAGTGATGGGGATGCTGCAGCCCATGGGGACATCACGTGCAGTGTCAGAGGCAGCACCAGACATGACTCTCCTGAGACCAGTGGTCATAACCACTGCTCTGCGTGGGGATTTCCTTCACCTCTCTCCAAGCTTTAGCAAGTGCCTGAGCTCTCAGTACCATCCTCAGGTCAGGAAAGGACACTCCCAGCCCTGGGAATGTCCTGAGCATCGGGGGAAGGGGAGCAGGGTTTGCCCTGCATCAATGACATGAGTTTTATGCCTCTTCCCTTTCAAGTGTGTGCTCTGTGATGTATTGACCCGCTGTGTTTTTTCAGTTGTGTTGTGGTTTGGAGAAAAACAGCTCTGCTCCTGCGAGAGAGGCAGCTCTGAGCTGGGTCAGCCTGGACAGGGTGAGCTCATAAAACTCTGCTGTGAGCCACAATAGGTGAAGGGGAAGAAGAAACTCTCCGTGGTGCAGGATGATTGTGGAGCTGGTTCCAATCACTGCCAGCTTGAACAGGCAAAAGTCACAAAGCAGACCACAGCCTGGTTTAAAGCCCCTTCTCTCTCTCTGCAGTGCTTCCCAAGGGCTGGGTTTGCCCCCAGCCTGGGCTGGAGGAGAGGCAGGACAGAGGCTGACGTGAAAATCCTCACTCTGGGAAACTCATCTGTTTCCTGAAAAGGCTATTTTCACATGGTTGCTGTGATGGGAGGGGATGCATCCTCATCCTCACACGTGTTCCCTGCCCTGCAGTTGCCTGCTCAGAGATAGAACTGCGAGACATCAGCTGTGGGCCACCCTTGCACTTTGTTGTCCCCTTTCCCTGTGAGAAGCCCTGTGAATTCCCTGGTCTCAGAAAACAGCCTCAACACCTGTATTCCCCTTCCAGCCGCCCTGGCATAGAGAATTTCCCTTGCCAAACTGGCCCTGCTGGGTTCAGATGGAGCCAGGACAGTGTGACACACTCCACCCACCACCACCCTGTTCGGGAGTACCCTTCGCTTCTCACCTCCAGACTTATCCCAGGATGGAGAGACTGACCCACTCACAACCCTCAGAATGTTTCAAGTGCTTTTCACCCAAATTTTCTGCCCTTCTCCTCCCGTTGTGCTGCCCCTCTTGTAGACAAATCTTGCCAAACTCTCCTTGCAACTACTTAATTTTGACATGAGCTTTTGAGAGGAAAGGGCAGTAGTGGGAGTGAAGCTGGAAACGTGAGACCAGAGGGTGTGGAGAGCTGGTGCCACAGGCCCAGGCCCAGTGAACGTGACCACACATTGATGTGTTCGTGCGTGCCCTGACTGCAGCCATCCCAGCCTCTCCAGCGAGCAGAATGCGCTGTGTACTCAACTAATGAATTAAACAACTATAATTAATTCTATTTATAAGATGCCTCTAGGTGTATTTACAACAGGAACAATAAAAACAATAACGCATTACATGATGCCAAGCAGCATTAGTTAATGCAAACGAGTTAATGCAAGCCGAGCCCCAGCACTGGCTGCCCTGTGCCTCCAGCCTGGCTGAGCAGCACTGCCTGGGCCCCTTCTCAGTTTTGTTTTGCTCCCCTCGGCTCTGATTTCAATAGCTTTTCAACAACATCCTTTCTATTTTTTGTATTGGAGAGGTCCCTTAAATTTAATAATCTTCCGTTCAAAATGGATCTTCCCATCTCATCACATCCAGACTTCACTGTGTCTTCAATGTGTCAATCTCAAATAGCAAAATTTTCCACTCATTTGCACCCAACCCCAACCAGTGCCCCAAAAGCGCCAGGAGGACCTAACAAAGTGGGGCTGGAGCTGCCAGAGGGCAGCAGGGTTGGGCAGCAAACCCTGCACCATCACCAGCCCCACGGCAGCATCCCAGGGCAGGGACTTGCCCACAACAGGTGGAGATGCAGCAGGAGCACTGTGGGAGGAAGGCAGAGACAGCTGTCTCCTGGGAGAGGCCTCGCAGGCCACCAGGGTTTGCAGGAGGGATTTCCTCACGTTCCGTTTCACCACCACATTCCCCTTCTGGTGGGATTTTGGGCCGGTGGCTGTTGTTAGCTTGGCTTTGATCATTTGATGGCAAGGTTGGGGTGAAATATTCCTCCCGGCCCTGCACACCGACTCTCCAGGTGAGAGCACATGTCTAACCCTTCTGATGGCTGTTAGACTTGGTTAAACCAATACTCTTTTTATTATTTTTCTGGCAATAAACATATGGGCTGTAACTCTTTTTGTCAGCACTCCAAGAAGGATTTAACACCTTCCCCGTAGAGGACAGCCTACTGATTACCTGCTGCTCTGCTGGGATGTCTGCAGCCTGCCTTCCCTCACTCCAAACTCATTTACAAATCCAGCATGCCTGATTTCTGGGGGAGCTGCAGCTCTTTCCTTGGAGCAGGCACGCAGTGGTCTGTGCTCCAGGAGAACATGCACAGAGTCAGAGCCTGAGCTTGGACGTTGCTCACTCTCCACTTGCTGGAGTAGCTGGGGAAGGGACTTGGGTGCAGCAGAGGGTCTGTCCCTTCCCAGGGCTCCCTGTAGGATCCTCTGTGGGTCATGCAAGGGATTGTGAGCATGACCAGGGAGGGTTTGATTGTCAAAATCCACCTTCATGCAATCTTGGGATGCCCCAGACTACTCACATGGTGTTTTCCTCTCCTCCAGTTTCTGGGGCTGCCAATTATTGATCTGTTGAATGGTGGGGATGAGCCATTAATGATAAGAGACTCTAAAGATTTGTTGTTCTACTTTCAGCTGTCGGGTGTGATACATGCCTGCAGTGGTGCTCCTGAGAGCAAATTTCCCCTCTGGGATGTGTCCCACAGAGAGCTGAGCTCAGCTCTGCACTGGCTCTCTCTTGCCCCCGTGTTGTGTGGACAGAGCTGATGCCAAAGACATTTTGAGCGGCCGAGGCTGCAATATGCCAAGGCAAACCCACTCAACCCACCTCCATGTTCTGGTTCCCTCTGGTCACCACCAGCAGCAATGGGATGTTCTTCCCTGCAGGCAGACCATCCCCAAAGGCTGGGAGCTCCCCACCACCCTCCTCTGCAACTCCCTCTGCAAGGGAAGGCTGTGCAAAACTCCCATCCCTGCTTTCTTTGGCAGGGATTTCCTTGAGCCTTTCAGTTTTGATAGCTCCTCCTGGCACATGGCCAGCCAGTTCCACGCTCCTTTTTGCTCATCAATCTTTTCACCAAAACATGGTGATATACACTGTGATATACACTGAGAAGCATCCCCACGGGCTCCCAAGACAGCAGACAAATTACCAGATTATTTGTGAATTTTAGCCACCCGATGGGAATTCAGTGCTTCAACTGTAAACGTGAAATCAGCTACTTCCTACAACTTCAAAACAGGGAGCTGTTAACAAGTCAGGTAAATTAAACAGCAGACTCTCTGCACTAACAGGCAGAGCTGTCAGGAGAAGACAGATGCCTGCAATCAGCATGGAGCTCAGCCCAGCTCCCCACCCCTGGCTTGAGGAAGAAAGCACTGACTTATTCTGGAGCAGCTGCCTGGGAAGTTCCTCCAGGAGCAGATCTCCCCCCTGCCTTTGCTGCCCTTCGCTGGGGTGCTCTTGTACAAACCCAGACTGGGCAGTGGTACCAATCCATGGTGGGCACCTCACTCCAGCATCCTGCTCCATTGTGGTCTTGGCCCCTGAAAATCCTTCAAAACCAAGCCTGCAAGAGCTGCGGGAGAAAAAAACCTTCAGAAATTGTGCTGTGAGCACAAAATGGCTTTAAAACCTCACCTTGCTGGAGATCAGATAGAGGAGGAACAGTGCTCAATCAGGGATCAAGCTGAAGGTATCGCTCAGCTGAACAAAGCCACTTTCCCTGCAAAAAGCCATCAAAACCAGGGTTAGAGGGGCTCATCCTCTCCTGCTGCACAGGGATCTGCTAAGCCAGAGTGTAACTCTGAGTGCTCCCACGCAGAGAAACTCTTGACAAGGGGAAAATGCAGCTACACTCAAATTTGTTAGGTAAATTTATTAGGGATAATTTAAATACACTACAGAACTTAGTGTGCCGTATGCACCCTTTGATAGGGCTCCACAGTGCTGTAATCAACTAGTGCTGACAATAGGAAATGCAGATTTATTAATTCTCATTTATATATTGGCTTAAATACCTTAGAGTTAAATAAGCAGATTTTTTTTTTTTCTAATTCCCCCTTCTTGCTGCATGGCAGATCAGGTTAAATTTCTTAAGAATTGTCACTGGCATGAACCAATTTATATAGCACTCTTTCGAAATGTGAAAAGTAGTCACAAAAATTAGTATTTTGGGGGGTGAAACTAAAAGGCATTGGGCTGTGAGATTCCTTTTTTCCTTGTCTTACCCCTTGGAACAAAGTTGGTAAAGAGAAGCATATGCCATCCTTGCACCTCTCCCTTGGAAGGTTCTTTGACGGCTTGTTTAAAATATTTATGTGGGTACAGAAGGAATTACTCTCAGCTTTGTGTCTGCAAACAATTCCCAGCAGTATACTGCAGGAGGCTTTCAAGGTTTGGGCCTTTTTTAAAGTAGTTAGGAACCCTTTGCATAAATGTCATCTGATTTTATTGTTTTGACACTTCTGCAATGATAAATATTGTTACTGAAAGTCAGCAAAACAGATGGATGGCTGCCTTGGTGGATTTTGTGAAATCTCATGCTAATTAAGGGACTGTCAGGCAGAAAAAAAAAAAGAAAAAGAAAAAAGGATTGAGATTGAGATACTGCATTCGCTTGTCTGGCTTGACACACGGGGAAAAGTGCTGCTGGGGCTTGAGGAGTGTGTGCCTTGATGGGCTCACACCTCCTTGCCCTCTTGCTCTCTATTCAGAAACCTCACAAGGTTTTGGAGTAATGTTGCCTTTTTCTGAGCTTTAAAAGGAGTGGATGATCCCAAAAGGTGTTGGGAACTCAGTGATGAAACAGGAGGATGGTAAAACCCTCCATGTGCATCTTCCTTGGCCGTGCACCTACGATGTCAGGACTTTTGCAGACCTGGGGATGGAAAAGCATCCAGGGATCCCTCTGGGTCTGAGAGAACAGGCACAGGAGAGGTCCCAGCACTGGGTGGGAAGGAAGGATGCAGCACCTGGTTGTCTTTAACTGAAACAGCCACAACATCAGTAAAAAGTTACAGGCTGGCACAAAATTGATTGGTTCTAGGAGGTAAAGATTGAAAAACACCGGTGGACTCAAAGGGCTGGTGGGAATGGGGAGGACCTGCCCAGGGTTTTGTTTACACTTCCAGGTTCCCACCATTAAGCAGAAGAGCTGACAGGGTTGTTTTCCTTCCAGCAGCTTGAACTCATCTGTTTGTCTTCATCTCTGTTTGCAAACAGCAGCCCAGGGCCAGCTTTGCTTTCACTTTATCCTCAGCAGCAGACAGAGCTGCAGAAACTGGAGCTGCAGCCCATCCACTGCATGAGGGATGGGAAACAGCTGAGTAGGGAGACCCCTGATTCCCTGAGGATTCCAGGTTAAACAACCCGAGTGTGGGACCCACAGGCGTTCACAAGCCTCCCTGCCAGCTTGGGAAAAGGGTCAAACATGGCCAAAAATGTTCCATCACTGTGGGCTCCACACTTTGCCAGCCTTCTTCATGTGAATGGGCAAAAGGGTCCTGATTATATCCTTGAGGACTCTGATTATCCTTGGTAATCCTTGATTAGCATCCTTGACGCTCTCCTGAACATGATTCTTTTTTTCCTGAGACACCTGAGCTGTGCAGTGTGGGACAGCAGAGTGCAAGGACCAGTTGCTGGTCTGGGATCAGGGAGTAGTTGAGTTACAGCACCAGATCTGTCACTGCTCATTCACTGTGTTAGAGATAGTTTATCAAGGATGTTAATGGTCTTTTTCATCATTGCAGCCTTCAGCTGGTTTCTCCCAGAGCAACTTTTGTACATCACCAGGGCCAGCAGTGTTGACAATAAAAATCCAACCTTCCCCAAGGGGAAGGGACCGTTCATCACCAGGTGCCACTGCTGTTCTGGGGACATCCATGGGTGGCTGCAAGCAGGTCGTGGTTCATCTCTCTCATTCCTCCCAAAATATTCCTGAGGAGGTTGTAAAGAGAGCGATCACAGGCCTGGATTTGTCTCACCACTCTCAAAGCCTGGAGAGCTTTGGTGGGAGTCTCCATCCTCTGGGTGTCTTCTCCAACCAGGGCAGTGAGTGGAGAGTTCAGGGAGCAATTTCTCCAATCCAAGAGGGAATTGCTCACCAGGATGTCCCTGCACGGGTTCCAGCCTGCTGTCTCCTGGTGAGCAAACCCCACCACGCTCCCCATAGTGGCAGAGTCCCCTCCCCCACTCCAGCTTCTTCGCCTGCAGCAGCACCTCTCCTTCCCAAATCCAAGGGCCAACTATTTCTCTGCTTCTGTGGGGTCGTCCCAAATAGCCCCCTACTTTACTTCCTCAACGTATCCAACTCTAAATTAAAGACCTTCCCACTGACATCCAGGCTCCCTGCTCCTGTACATGGTTAGAATGCTGTCACTGTTTGCTCAGCAGCATCACCCAAACACCCCCAAAATGGGCACCAAGAAAAGAAAGCCCAACCATTGCCCCTTCATCTGTCTGTAAGCATCTCCCAACTCTCCCAATCTCCAAAATACTTGGCTTTGTAAGCTTGGCCAGATCTTCCTTGGCTTTCATACTGATCCTGTTTGTTGCATTTTAGGCTTCCTTTTAATTTAAAAAATCTCGTTGATATTCTGCATCTTTTTTTTTTTTTTTTTAATTTCCCAGTTTGCTAATATTCCTTTCAATGGGCCTTGATTAATGGCTGAAAGCTCAGGAATATTCCTGGTATTCACTTAGCCAGAGCAATTACACTGCAAAAAGCAGCATGAGGACCCTGGGTTGACATGCAAATAGCCATGTTACACAATTAGTTGATGCACAATTAATTGGAATAATGACAAATATAGTCAAATAAGGCTGGATTCAGCCTGTGTAAATCTGAGGCATACCTTAGGGTTATACAATTAAGAGACGTAAGGAGACAACAGCAGAATCCTTCAAGGACAAAAAGCCTATTCCTGAGAAAAATGCTTTTCTCTTTAGATCCAACCTGGGAAAAACTGGCAAAACAAAAGGAGAAATGACCTGAATGTGACAAAGACTAGACAGGCACATGTCCCTTACCTGTGTGGGCTTGCACTGAGAATTACCAGCACCAGTGAGGACACCTCACCCTGCTCCTGTCCAGCAGCACCCAGGACAAAGGCTTGGAAAAGGCCAATCACCCCCAAACCTGCCCAAGCCTCACAGGACACCTTTACTTCTGCTTCTCATCATTTTTTATAACCCAAGAACCACCAAACTTTCTTGGAAGAAGAAGGAAAAAAAAAAATCCCACTAACATCTTGCACAGCGTTGCCACAATGGTCTCCACTACGACCCACTAAAAAGGAGGATAAACTTTGAATGTTCATCTGTCAGTTTTATTTCCCTCCCATCTGTTTCTCCCTGGTTTGCATGCCCAGAAATGGGGAGAGAAGGTGAGATGCAGACACTTTTTTTCTGCAGCTGCTTCAGAGCTTGTCTTCCTGTCATCCAGGCCGACAGTGGTCTGTGATCCACGCAATGGCCAAACCTGCCCAGCCCCATGGTAACAAAATAATTACCCAGCAGGCAGGGAGCACTGAGGGCTTCCTGCCACCAAAGAAACAGGACACGCTCGCCACTGGAATGTGCAGAGGACGAGCATGCCTCGGGGTGCTTGCCACGTTCATTTTCTTTTATTACTACTTTATTTTCCTGTCCTTTAGAAAACTGCTGCATTAACCCCCAGATCTTCGATATTGAGCCTAGCCGGTGTTAAAAGTTTAATTGCTCTTACTGTTAATTATGATGCTTACAGAGAGCGCTTGCCATCCAGTCCTGGCAAGCTTTGATGCTCTGCACGGTTTTAATGGTGGGATGTATTTTGGGGGTAGTTTTATGTCCTCTGATGATGGAAGCCCCTGATAGATTCTGGGTCTAGAGACACTGAGATGTCTGAGAGCATCCCAGGATCCCAGGAAAGCTCCTTCAAATGTGCAGGTAAGACAAGATATCCTGGAGGTGTCCTGATCCAGTCTGCACTTGTTTCCCTATTCCCTGTACCTTGGTCTATGAGTCTGGATGACCACCTCAGGTTTTTCCTGTTCTCTTTTATTCCAGCTCTTCTTGCACATCTTCCCAAACATTTCTAGTCTCTGAGTTCTCAGTGGACAGGCCTTCAGGATGGACCTCAGCACAGCTGAAGCAAATTCATTTAAAAATTGACTTGATTTACGGAGAACTTCCCTGCATGTTTCACCAGCTTGTGATATTCTGTACATTTTCAAGGCTTTAGACATCCACTTCTTCTCCTGTCTTGATCAGTAGCCTTCCTCCATGGGTTGAAGAGGGAATTAATCAAACCCTATAAAACATTCTCCATGCTCAGTCTCTTACTGGGGTTCTATTGAGAAACAAATGATCCTTTAGGACTTAAATCAATGTTCCTTGAGCCAATACCCTTCACGTGATTTCAGTGGGGTTTGGATCAGCTCTTTAGCATACACATTATTACAGTAAGTGTTCTTTATCTAGAGAAGATATTTAGCCTTGAAAAACGATCAGGAACATTTTAAGCAGCCGAAGACAAATTCTGCTTGATCACACATAGAATAATGATGGATGGTAATGGAAAAAAACAAATGCTATAATGATGATTTACTCGCCTGTCAAAAAAAATTAGTCATCCTGGAATTATGCCATGCTCATGTGTGTGTGGGGGGATATGTGCACGAACACGTGTGTAGGTGCACAGGCCGTGTTGCATTTGTGACAGCAGCCCGTGCACGTGCTCTGGGGCTGGGCAACACAGTGACAAAGAGTCTCTTGCACAGCAGAAAATATAATTCACAAGGGTGGCAGCAGTGCTTTGCTGAGGGGTGATGAGAGGAAGCATCTAATTACCAACGTGTGCCACGGGAAGTATCGCTGGTGTGTGGGAAAACACGCAAAACACGTGTGCTGGGGCCTCATTCCACACTGCAAGTTAAACCAATCTGGTTTTAAGCATGGACAGTTTGAGTGTATTTCATCCTAGGGATTTTTGGTGATAGGGAATGGAGGTGATTTTGCAGGACCCCGGTGTCGTGTACACGCTGTCACGTATTTGAAATAGATGTGCCCTGTATTTCATCCAGTATTTATTTTTGCCAGCTGAGCGGTGGGGGTTGCTGCTATCAAACATTCGGGTTCCTTGCTGCTGATCAGGGAGGAGGGCTCTTTGTGGGGTTTTATTTGTCACGGTTTTTTCCCTCCCCCAGCACAATTTCAGGTAGTTTCATGTCATTAATACCGGTCGTGAACCTCCCCTCACATTTGAAACCAGCACGAGGGCGCAAGAGCGGATGAGACCATCCCAAAATCTCTGTTTCTTTACATAAATCAAATTCTTTTACAATCCTTCAACATAACACATTAAAATATGCCTGTCTCGCCCGCTCTCTCCCGCCAGCTCTCCCGGATTGCCTGCGAGAGGAGTGGAGACCCCTGGGAATTGTTTAGCAGCGATTCACTGGGTCAGTGTATTAGAACAGACTCAAGTCTATCAGCCAGATGGTGACTTCAGAAAAAAATTGACACACCATTTCAAACTGATTTCACGCAAACCCTCCTGAGGGGAGCCAGTGGGAATCCAGCAATCAGATCTGTTGTGAATAAATATTACAAAATTGTCAATTACAAAAGGGATGTTTAAAATGTTTGACTGATTTAGAATCTATTCATTCCTTGCCTTATACTTTGATGATGGATCTTTCAATATCACTGACTGATTGCTTCCCTTGGCCAGAGAAATCTCAGATTTTAATTTTTTTATTGGAAGAAGTTACTGTGCTGCCTTTCCAGGCTTTTGTGGTAAGCAGGCATCTGAGATAAAAGCTAAGCTAGGTACAATTTGGAGCACGATGTCTTCTGCAGATAGTGGCTTAAAAATGAGCATTGGACTTAATAAGGCAATCAGGCCTGAACGCTTTCAAAGCTGCACAGGACCAGGATCTCTCACAGGTAAATTTAATCAATGTACATGCAAATGTCTGCCTTTGCAGAGAGGGGAAGTTGGAATATTCTTCCAAGCACCAGTTCCGCGTGCTCATCAAGTTATGTATTCAGCTGAAAAAGTTATTTGCCTTGTGTTGAAACTCACAGTGGAGGCAATTTTTGCGCTTCTGCTCCCCGTGTGACTGCTCTCGATCCATCACCTTCTCTGGCCTCGTTTCTTTGTCTCAGACTGCACATCCCAGACAGGCCATCCCCATCCTTGTGGGCTCACTGAGCCTTCCCCATCCTTGGCCACCCTCTCCCTCCAGCAGACCAGAGCACACCAGTGTTTCCTGGGTCCATTCCAGAACAGTTCGGCTTCCCCATCACTGGCACTTCTGTTTCCAAGAGATCTTTGATTTTACCAGCACTATTGGACCACTCTCTGCTTCCCTCTGATGGAGACCAGATCCCTGATGTGGACACTGCTCACTCCTCTTTTTTCTTTTTTTTTTTCTGTCTCTGAAGTGGTTTTATTTATTGTCCCAGGGTGGTATCACCAGTTGTCTCTCTCTCTTTAGATCTTCATATAGTAAACAGTAAAGCTCACCTCTGAGTGAAACTCTTGTTCCCACAGGTCTTTTAGCTGGTCTGTACAGGTCAATCTTACCAGTCCTTCACTCCCACCAGATGGAGATATGATCACTAGAAAGGACAACAAGGCATAAATCAAAGTTATTCCACAAACAGAATTTCAAAAGGTTTCTAAGGATGAAAATGAAATTTATAGAGCTTCATTAGTGCAGTATTATCTAATTGCATCCAGATTGTAGTAAATTTATAGATTTATAGAAATTAATATACTATGTTTTCATCCTGGATTTGTCTCAATTTCTGAGGGATTACAGCAGTTTCTAGTAGTCCTAAAATTTCTTCAACAAACAGATAAATCTCTCTTCTAAATAATCCAGATTCCAGTCCTTTTGTCTCCAGATTATATCCACAATTCAGCCATCAGCCTGAACCTGATCAGGGCCTTTCTCAGCAAATATTTGTCCACCTTTTTAGAGACTTGGTTTGCCCTACTCGGAGGCGCTCTGGATGCAAGCAGTGATGTGTGGTATTTGTATTGCCTTTCCCTGCGCGCTTGCTCCCTGGGCAATGGTCATAGGCAGCTCCAAAGAGGAAAGAGCCATAAAAGCTGATGTCTCTGCCCAGAAGGGATGGAAGATGATCTCACATCTGGCTGACACCTGTGGTCTCTGTCCCTCTTGCTCTAAATACCTGCTGTTTATCAGCACAGCTGCCCTGCCCCTTGTTGGAGTGGCCCATGCTGTTTGGGTCATGAAAAACCCTCACTGCACCCCCTCTTGCCTTGGGCTCACACCACCCTACCCAGTGTGGTTGCAACCCAGTGCTCTCCTCACTTCTCTGCAGCCCAGAGGCAGCATCACCGACCCTCCAGTACCCCCAGCCCTGGCTTTGCCTCTCCTGGAGATTGTATCTGGCTGCCCCTCCAGCAAGACCTGGGACAATCTCATGCCTTGCAATGGCAGTGTCATGGAGTGGCAGCCCTGGGAAGCTGAGATGGGCCCCAAGTCCCTCCAGCACTGGGTGACATCTCCTTACCTGACCATCACCTCCTTTGTCCCTGTCCCTGTGGTTCCCCTAGCGCCTGCCACTGATGGTTCCTCAGGGCAGAGCAACAAACCAAAGACAAAAGTGCACATGACCCACATGGCTGTGACCAGAGTTTCTCGCTGAGGTCTGAGACTCCTCCAGCCTGTCCTGGCCACCGAGTCCCTGCTCTCCCTTAACGCCCTTCCCAGGCATGGGAGAAACACTTCGGTGGCACCAGGACTCTGACATCAATCTTCTGCAGAGCTCCTCCTTGCCAGACCTCATGGTGGTTTCCCGAACTCCAGGCCCCCTCTGTGGCCCTCGAGCTCTGTCCCCACACCCTGCTGCCATCCCAGCACACAGCACTTCAGTCAGCATCCAGCCTGCCTGCCTGGGAACCTGCCTGCTGGGGGGAACCGCTGCAAACACAGACCCAGCGACAGCAGATAGAGTTGCACGGTCATTATTTCCAGGAGCCTCTTGATCAGTGGTATGAAAGGCAACAACAAAGGTCATCCTGAACTTTAAACTCAACACCGTGTCCCATCCCCCCAGCGAAGCACTTTCCACCCAGGCAGTAAATCTTTCCGTGATGAGGGAGAGAGCACCATTTCCAAAGAGCAGGTCCTTCCCAGACAGTGACTTCAGCAGCTGAGCCTGTGTTCATCCAAGGGAGAGGCACAAAGGTTTGGTTCTGAAACTTTTAGCTGAGCCTCTCCCTCCAGTTTCTACACCACCACAAGACTGGGTGAACTGGTCTTGCACTGGGCTGTCCCTGCAGTGCAGAAGGGGTCGGGAACGGGGCTGACAAGCTTCGATGGGGTGTGCTAGAGACACCCCGGGCAGAGGAAAACTCAAGGGACCTGGGTCTCCCTGCCACCTCAAGAGCAGGGAGATGTGGATGTGGCATCAGTTTTATCCACCTCCGGGCTCAAGGGGGTTTTCCATCCCAGGGAGCATTGAAGGTGTGTTGGGGCTGCAGTTCCCAAAACACTGTCAGGCTTTCAAAGAAGTGTCTCTCCCTGTGGTGAGATTTTTGCAATAACTACTCATTGCACACTGAGAGGTATCACTTGTAACAAAAAAAACCACCCAGAGAACAAGGAAATAAGTCCTGGCTCCAGAAACAGTTCCACACAAGACATTCTGATTTGAGTCAATATTATTGAGAATTTTTAATAAAATTGCTCAGAAATTTCCCTCTGAATGACAATCTGAAACCACTTCTGTCAGCCACTGAAACTGCCTCACACCCTCTTAGGTTGTCTCTGAGGTTCCACACACTTCCATGCTCTCGGTTTTTTTTTCCTTCCTTCCCTATAATAAGATTTATTATTGGGTTATTCTTCATGGTATATTAGCCCGTAGCCAGAGTCGGTGCTGACAGAAATGTTAGTCATTTGGGCTCTGCTTAACCTGCTAAGAAGAACTGAATTTACAGAATGGGACGAGGCTTTTTATGATTTCATTCCAGAGCCAAATCAGATAAGAATAATTATCCTCTCCTGGGATATTAGGCAGCACCTCCCCAGGACCGGCAGCTGACAGCTGTTTTATTGGTTGAGTCACTTGGGTCTGGAGTCGAGGATTAATTGTTCATGTGTCCGGGTGGCTCCAGGAACAACAGTGAAAGGTTCTTTCTGGAGATGGGAGATAATTTATTTTCAGTTGTTTTCATAAACACGATTTCAGTGGACAAGGTGAATTAAAAATAAAATTGCATAAATAACTCTGCTCCCGCCACTCTCTGCATGTGTTGTTAGACACTGGCTTGTGCATTTCAGATCTGGGGGTCTCTAGCAGAAAAGAAATGTAGCATCTGAGGGGAAATACAGTCCTTCCAAAGCAAGTTCAAGTCCACTTTGTCACCAAATGTCCTCTCTGACCAACCCACGAAGGCAGCGCCCGATGCCCACCCCTGCCCTTCCTTGGCACCCAACCCCCAAATGCTTTTATTCAGAATTAATTTACTCCTGCCTATCACCTGCTTGAGATTATTCTAATGATAATGGCCTCGATCCAAAGCAAATTAAAAACCAGTGGTGAGGCTTTCCCTGACTCGAGCAGCCTCGCACTCGGCTGAGCGCGGCTTTGCCGCAGCCACCGTCCCTCCCGGGTGGCAGGGTCTGGCTGTGCCCTCGCTGGGACACACGCTGTGCCTCCGTGATGGGCAGAAGGGGCCCAGGAGCGGGCAGGGAAGGAAGTTGCCTCGAGCAGCAGGGGCTTGGGCAGCACAAAACCCACCACCCAGCTTGTCTGCACGGCTCTGCCAGCGCCGGGGAAGCCGGGGAGGATTCCTCACCCATCCATCGCTGGGATGCAAGTGGCAGCAGGAATAAAGGCCCCCGTTGTCCGAGGGTGTGCTGTCAACTTTCTGAGCAGCGTCGCTTCTCCTGTGGCTCATGGAAGCTGCGTGTCCATGGGTTGCGTTTTGCCTGTGTCCTGAGGAGGGGGAGCAGCTCCAAGGCGGGTTTTGCTCTGGGGTTTGCAGTTTGAGTGGAAAGGGGCAAGCCCCCAAGTCCTCCTGCAGAGCTCACCTCAGTGCTCCCACAGTTCAGCTCATGCTGCAATCGCTGTGCCTCAAAACAGGGAAGGTGTTCTGGCAGAAACAGCCTGGCTGTGTGGGGGAAGGAATTTATAACAACTGCTTCCCACCCTTCCCCTTCTTGACATCTTCATGTTGAGTCCAAATCTGCGGTACAATTGCTCTGGATTGCAAGGAGAGTTTTAAGTTCCTCTCAAGGAGAGGAAAAAGAAAGAGTCAGGGCAAACCATCCCTGGGACTGGCAGTGCTGCACCTCAAACCCAGGGAGCAGAGCCCTCCAGCAGATAAAGGACGTGAGGTCTTTGTGTGCATGGAAGAGACGTTGGACAGCTTTCAGGCTTGGCACGAAGTGAGCAAAAGTCTCACTGAAGCCAACAAGCGTCTTTGCCCACTTCTGCCAGGGCTAACTTTGTCCCTGAGGCCATTACCCGGGGGCTTTCAGGCGCTTCGGGTGCACAGTGCTGATCTGTCAGATGAGGAAGTTATGAGGAAGCAATGGAGTGTCACGAAGGGATTGAAGAGAATTGATACGTGAGCCTGGATAATTATGAGGTTGCCAGTCCAGTGTCATTTCACGGCTGGGCTGGCTCTTTGTGGTGTATGATACCCATCAATGCAAAAATGGAAATGAAGATAAATGGGGCAATGGCAGAGGCAGTTAGATCTATCTTGCAGGCTGACTGCCGAAGTTCCCTGTTGATTTGGGAACAGCATCCTCCATCAGCAGCAAGAGGTGAATTTGGGAGGTGTGACTTGCTACAACCTGCTGTGGGATCCAGGGCAAGCCACTGAGTACTACCACATCACCATGCTGAGCAATTTTAAGAAAGTAGTTGGCCAATCTGTACTTTCCAGGGTAAAATTGTCACTCTGCTGTCTGCTTTGCCTGTTAAGGTGAACATCACAGGCGAGGTTTAAGTAGGACAGTGAAGCAGCTGGGCTGGGAGGACACCGGGGAGTGACAAAGCCATGGGGTGGAAATTTTAAGTTAGATAAGAAATAACAGGAACTAAGACAGAGGGACTTAAAAGATGTCCATGCAATAGAAAAACAAAGGTTTAACTTCAGGAGATGAGAAGAAAAAATTGTTTCCACGCAGGAGAGAGCTGTCTGTGACGTACCTGATCAGAGTCCCAGCAGACAGGACACTGAGGCTCAGCTGGGCAGTGTGACTTTCTCAAGGTCACATCAGTATTTCCCTCCTTGGGAGAGAAGTGTGGACTATGAGAAAATGGGAATTTGTGATTTCCACCAGCACATGTTGCATCATCCTGAAGCTGACCTAGGCTCACTCACTCTGGCCCCACAGTAGTTACAGACAGAAATCCCTGAAAAGCCAGAGATGAAATATTTTAAAAGAGGCAAAATGCTTCCTACAGAAAGAGAGTTGTAGGAATTGCAAGAAGAGGAGAAACAGCAGAAGATGCTGCGCATTAAAAAAAAACTATGCTGGCTATAAATGGATTTAGGTAGGGAAATTGTTGTTCCATGTAGCAGCTACTCATAGCCTGACTCTGTCTACAGAGAGGTGCCAGAAACCCCAAGGCAGTGGTGGAGGGTGGAGAGGAGAAAGCTCTAAGGATGGTTTTGAGAAACCAAGTGTTTGGATTGTGATCCCCAGCCCTCCTCAATGAAGAGCGATGCCAAACAGATGATGACATGATTTATTTGCAGAAGGTGGTGCCCTCACCATGCATGAGATGTCCAGGAAATAAAGGCTCTCAGACCTCAATTAGCAATGAGATTCCAGTGATAACGAAGCACTGATTGCTGCCTGGGATGGAGGAGAGCGAGACCTGATTAGGGGAGTAGTGGAGGGTGTCTGTGTAAACATGGCCAAATCCGGGGCTAAAGTGCTGGGCTGACATCACCTGTCACCCTCCCTATTTCCCTCCACTTCCATGAGCTGAGAACATGTGGGAACTTCAGTCTGTACTTGCTGCATGGTCTCCACAGAGAGGACACCTTTCCTGGCTCAGGAGATGGAGATTTGGGCAGGAAGCACTCGCAGCGAGTGTGCACAGTGATTTACAGATCAGTGGGGATGCTGCTCTGCACCCATTTCAGCCAGGAGAGAGGAAGGCTTGGCTCAGGGAGAGGAGCTCTGCATAAAATACAACAGCACTGAAATCACCACTTCACCCCACATCCTGCTCAGGAGGAGGGGAAATTTGAACATCTCCGAGTTTAGGACACTAAAGGAAGTGAGGAGCATTTGGGATCCCGTCTCATCCCTGCAAAGAGGAGAATTATTGAGAACAGAAGACTGAGTGTCCATCTTACCAGCCTAGCAAACATTTAATACGAAGTCCAGCAGCTCTAGATAGTTCCTTCGTGAAGCATAACTAAGACGTTGACAAGAGATTTAAAAACTTTGTCGCATCAATGCAAGAAATTGGAACTGGATGCAGTTTTATTGGAAATGTAAAGGCTTTTTTCCATTTCTGTGTTCAATAGAAAACTTAAATATTGAAAGGAAAGCTCTCTGGGGATGGAAAATCTCCTCCAGTTCACCCCACGGCGGACAAGAGGGATGATGGCTTTTCAAACCAAGGCTGAGACCTCTCCTGGGAGGAAAAACAGCAGGAAAAGGTCAAAAGGTTGAAGCTTAAATTTAGGGGACTTGTTTTCTTCATTATTTTTAAATTTCACCCTCTAAGATAAGAATTTAATAGCACAAATATGGGAGATATTTCCATTTTCCCCGTTAGGAGGTAGTTGCATGCAGCAGATGCAGTCAGGGCTGCAGAGTTTCTCTCTCTTTTCCTGGCAGAATGGTGGTGGGAGGTTGGTGGGTTGAGGATGAAGAGACCTCATCCTCAACAGTGAAGAGACCTCCAGCTCACCCCATGACCTGGCAGCAGGTTATTCACCCTTTTCTGGTTTTTCTCCCGTGTAAGAAAGGGTGCAAAACAAGCAACTGGAGCTGAAAAAGGCTGGCAAGCACTTGGCATGGTCCCCGTCAGCAGAACTCGGACATCTCCCGGAGGTGACAGGACAATGATGCCCGTGCCTCAGTTTCCCCAGCTGTGGCAAAGCTGTGCTGTCCCCCAACACAGGCTGGAGCCATACTCATAAATCAGCCAGCTAACAGGACTTAGAGCTGCCGTAACAAAACCAAGAGGGAGAAAGTTGGTATCTTTTCTTACCGCCCCCCCCCCCCCCCCCAGCGNCCCCCCAATCAGATGCAAACCTACTCTGCTCAAATCCTCCGCTCTTAATGTAGGACTCTGCCAGTTTAAGAGGGGGGCAAAGCGGGGATTTCCGATGCAAAATTCAGGACAGTCGAGAGGCAATGTAATAATTGTCAGTCCAGAGAGCATCCCGGTGCACATGTTCGGAGGATAAGAGTGTCACCAGAGTCTATTGTCTGTCCCCTCTCTGTTAAAGTAGAGATAAGGCTGGGATAAATCTCACTGGGACATTCTGCCCTATGATGTTATTTCATGCCACATCACCTAATAGGTGTATTTTCACACTGCTTGCTACTGCTGTGAGGCTCTGCAGCTCCTAGCCAGGCTGACAATCTCACTATATGGAGAATGGAATAGTGACGGCTAATTGATTTTACAGCAGTACCGAAGGACAGACAATGAAAGTACCATCAATTTAATCCACTATTTAATGGTTCCAATTTAGCCTCTGTAAATGCTCACTAAACTAATTTCTCTGGGTTCAGCAATCTGAAAAGCTATCATATCTCTAATCTCCTTCAATATATTCATCTGGAAAAGGGAATTTAGCCAATTCTGATGTGCGGAGATGATCTGTTAGCACAGTGTAAATGTTTATAACACGGCAATCTAGTTCGTTTATAAGGATATGAAAAGTTTTATTGGGGAGGGCACTGAAGTGGAACCACGGGATAATAGGCAGTTACCCAGCAGTCTCTGGGAGCCAGGGAGCGGGCAGGCATGCAGAAAAATACTAGGATTTACTTTAATCCCAAATTGTAAGCTAAAGTTTTGCCCAGTACATGATGCACCTGGGACTACTGGAACAAAGGATTGTCTCCCGTCCCCCCGTGACCCAGGCTTTCACGCTACACCATGATAGCAACAGTCATTTCATTTCCTCCAAGAGGCTGAAAATTAGTTTAGTTTTAGCACATATATATCTCCTTGTCCAACCAAGTTGCTAGAGTGGAGCTAGTCTTGAGGGCACTTTCTCTCCCCTAAGGTTTGGGGGATTTGGGGTTTGACTTTCAGGGTTTTTTTACAGAGGTTGGGTTTTTCATGGTGGAGTCTGGTTGCCCCCAAGTCCTGGACCCACTTGTGATCGTCTCCAGCTGCCAGGATACCTCTGCTGCTCATTCAGCTCCCAGGCAGCCCTGAGACTCTCCTGAAGCCAAGGTGGAGGTTTTTCCCCACAAGAGCAACAAGACCCAGTGACCTGTCTGTAGAGGGGAAAGTTCCCTTGAGGATTAAAGTTCTTCTCCAGCAATTCACCCCTACTTCCCCTCTCTTGGAGGGGGGCCTATCCTTGGTCCAAATCCAGAAACCAAAATCTGCCACCAATCCAGGACAAAACATACCAGGTTTAGGTTTTGGACCCCATGCAAGTATCATCCCTCCCTCTTTGTTGCCTGTATCCTGGGGAGAACAGGGACTGGTACATGCTGGTTCTGCTCCCAGAAACTGGGGGCTGCTCCTAAAGCTGCTGTGAACATTGTGGACATGGGACAGACCATTTCTTGTATTTAGAAATTTCTAATTTCCTCTCAAGATTACACTTGTAGAGGGACATTCAGTTTTGGGAGCAGCTCACAGCCTCAGAGTTTTGATAGTAAGAAGGAAGAGATAAAGCCTTTCAACCCATCACAAGAGAGGGGGATGACAATGAAATAGTCTCTGTGTGTGGTTTTTTATTTTAAATATAATGCATATTTCTATTCCTTCCTCTAATAGCTGCCACGTGCCAACCCACCTTCAGGAGAGAATCTACCCACGCAGACACAGCCCTGCCTCTGTGCATGGGACATGTGCGAGTCCATCCCAAAACTCTTCATCCCCATGCCTGGCTTGTCACTTCCTGCCATTTTGACAGGACCTGGCAAACCCATCTGGGCACCCAGGAGTGGAGCTGGCATTAACTGGCCTGGGCTGGCGAATGTCTTTCATGGAAAGAGCACTTCTGGACTGCAGTGGCTTTGTAGTCCAACCATCTTTTTTCCCTTTTAAATTCAAAGACAATTCCACAAATGAGCTTCTGCTTGATTAGTGTTTTAATGAATATATCTGGATACACCACAAGTCCACCAGCCGTGACTCCGGAGCCACAGGCAATGCTATCCAGATGCTGCCTTTGTGCTGTCAGTTCGGGGTGTTAATGTCAGCTACGCCAGGGGAGCGAGAAGGGCAATAGTCAAGGAATAAGTGTCATGTGAGACCGTGATTTTCCCTGGACCGAACTCTCCAGCTCCGGCGCGGGCACTGCGAAGTCCAGATGGGCGATGAAAGGCGCTGGGCCGTGCTCCTGCCTGCCTGGGACCCCGTACTGGGGCAGCTGGGACCCCGTACTGGGGCAGCTGGGACCCCGAGCCGATGCTCCCACCCACAGCAGCCCCTTTGCTGGAGCTGCAGCACAGATTACTTGGCTCCCGTTTTTTGGCTGCGCTGCAGATGGAGAAAGGGCTGCTCGCTCACCGAGTGTGCTCATGATCACTTTGGATAGGGAAATCCTGAGCAAGGGCAGGTTTCCTTCTGCTCCCTGGGCTGATCCCTGGAAAGGGACACCGCACAAGATGCTTTATGGCAGCAGGGCACATTTTTTTTTCCCTTGTAAATTATATTTAACATTCCAGAGAACTTTATTGCATTTGGTGTTAGGGTTTATGAAAAAATCTGTATTTAACTTCAAGCCCTGGTAAACATCTTTGCTTATGTTGTTATGTGATTCTTTATTTGAGTATTTCGATTTAATTTCACAGTTCATATACCTTAAAGTTTTGATTTTTTTTCCCCTCCCCTCTCATTCAGGGAGAGCCAGGGCTGGCCAGGGGCTTGTTGGTCTCTGGTGAGCTCTACTCTCCCACAGGGTGGGCCATCCTAGGCTGCCACCTCCATCCCTCATCCCTAGAGAGGTGCCTGGGCATGGGGAGCAGGCAGGAGACCCTCTGAGGATGGGGAAACGCTGCATCTCAGCCCGCTGCCATCCTCAGCTCAGCAGCTTTCAAGAAGCCAGTCTTCTGAAATCAGTCACCCCTGGGAGCTCCCAGGGCTTTCCCAAAATGGGAAATGCATGGGGCTGAATGTGGGTCAGCACAGTGGGGCTGTCCTTAGGACCACATCTGAACCAGGTGTCAGGAGCCCATCCCAAAATCTGTTGGAGTCTAGGGAGGGTTTTCTGCTGGCACCAGTGGACTCTGAAGCAAGCCAACAAATGCACCTGTCACAGCTTCAGCCTCCACAGACGGAGGAAGGGGAGGATGAAGAACCAAAAGGATGGCAGCCATAAAGACTGCAGGAAAATGTAAATATGGAGCTCAGTGGCAAATCTTGTTGGCCTCCAGGTGCCAGGAGATGGCTGCCAAGTGTACAGATTATTTTGATAGCATGACACAGCTCAGTACCTTGGGTTTGTGCTGCTTCCACCAGCTCCATCCTCCTGGTCTCATCAGGGATGTTGCATGTTCACCACCTGGGAATCACGTGCCCAAATTCTCCTGCAGCTCTGTGGCAAAGGGGAGAGATGTGCAAAGGTTTGTCCCACTTGGATAATTCATTAAAAGCTAGTGAAGCTGGTGCCCGGAAGACAGGAAATGGTGAATTTGGATAATGATGGGGATTTCTGAGGTGCTGGCTCTATTTAAAAGATCTATGTGTAAGATCTTGCTTCCTTACTTATGCGCTCTTCCTGTGGGATTGTCTCCCTCCAGACCCAAATGCAGCAGCACTTTGGCAGCTCAAATGGCCACAGCTGTATGTCCACTTCCCACTGCTATTTACAGAACCCCCTTTTTAACCTGAGCCTGTGATTAAGTTGTCTGGTTGATAATATTGGGAAAAAAAACCCAAAACCAACAGGATGTGGAGTTTTTTTGGAGACCTTTCCTTTTCATACTTAGATTTATGCTCCAATTTTTGCTTAGACAAAACCCAATGCAACAATGCTGAATAAACATCTGTTTTAGGATGACCTTGTGGAGGAGAAGTGACCTTGTGGGCAACCCCCCCACAGGCCACACCAACTTGACACAACACTTTGGTGTTTTTGAAGAGATAGATTTTTTTTTTCCAATCCTCTATGTGAATGCTGTGTACTGGAGATTTCCTATTTAGTTCAGCCTGCCTGGCTCACCAAATAATCACTATTTGCATTTCGAAGGACTTTCCCACAAATGCGTGTGTCACACTGATACACAGCTTCATTTCCTTTGGATGCTCTAGGCCGTATGTTCCAGTCTTGAATATGAAAATCCTGTCTTGGAATGCCAAAGGTCTCAATAAATCCACCAAAAGGAAAACATTTTTTATTATTCTTGAGTAAAATCAAAACAGACATAACTCTTGGTCAGGAAATGCACCTCTCCAGCGAGGGGGGAGGTTAAACTACATCCAGAAAGGGTGAAATAAATTGTATCTTTGCCTTTCTAAATGAAGAGTCATACTCTACTGCACATCTTTGTACAAAATTCCCATTGACACCAATTCCACTTATTTATTGATTGTTTTTTTATGTGCTCAATGCCATAGCAACGGGCTACATTCCATAAATTAAATGCAACATTGCATTAAGTTAAACTTCTCGCCATGGAGAGCACACATACAGCACCCAACCCTGTGCTGCTCCCGAGCACTGATAAATAAACCAGCAGTTATCCCAGGCTGAGCAAACGCTGGCAAGGAATTGTGAAAGGCAGTCAGCTTGCACTTCTCTTGGTGGATGGGCACAGGCACCTCCACGTGCACACAAAATCACACGGAGTGTGACACATCACGGAGCGGGGCCCTCAGTCTGCAGTCAGCGGGAACATTGCTTGGCTTGCTGCTGGTGTGATACCATTTAGCTCCAAGCTACTCCTCACATGTGTAAAATTAAGCAAATGAGCAAAGAGAGAAGTCCTGGATCATCAGAATAACTACAGCTCGTCTGCATTTATGGGTGTCATTCATTTTAGTGACATCATTGCTCCATGGTAACGAGTATATTTTAGATTGGAGAAATAGATGGCATGAAAAATAGATTAGTTTTATTTAGATAGATTGTATCATTATATAAATAGATAGACCACTCTATTTCTACTCATCTTCCACCTCCTGGTTAATAGGACACAGTTTTATTTATAGATAGAGATGCAGGAAATGTTTCCATGTAAATGTTTCATAATTCTATTGTATTCCTGTGTTTTATTTTAATGGGTTACCCTGATTGTACCAATATGAGCTATGTAATATGTTTGTGCAAAGAGGAGAGTACTTCAGGTTGTCCAGATGGACCAAATTTGGGAGTCCTTGGAGAGCAGATCTGCCTCATGTATTGAATGTGGGAGAATAAGGACTAAAGCTGGCTTCTGAAGGGACACCAAGGGGACTTCAAGCAGGGAATTACTCATTTGGGTTATACTGAAAATACCCAGGGACTGGGAAGGGAGGGGATGAGGGAGCACACACATTTGTCTGTCCAATCTGGGGCCACTAAGCAGCCAGGAAATGCCATGCTGTCCTCCCTGCATGGTTAGAAATGGAGAGAGACCCCAAGTACTGTTGGAGGAAGGGTCCTGCCCCACCAGCAGGTCCTCTCCTGGGACTGGGCCCCACAAGCTTCATCTGGTGGTGACACCCCAACAGGAGCCTAGTTTCCGGATGGCATTTCGGGTGTCCTGTGAACATGCCAGTCTCGCTTTCCCCGGGATGGCACAGTCAGCCCAAACCCCTTTCCCATGGAGCCTCCCGCCCCAAACCCTCCGTCGCCAAGAAACACAACAGCACCTCCTCCACAACAACCCCACGGAGACTGGCACCACCAGGCAGGTGGGACAGAGCCTTCACTGCACTACACAAAGGAGCAAACCCCAGCACCCAGGCAGCCCAGGCTCATCCTGCTCCTTGCAGGGTGCGGGGAGCGGGTGACGCGCGGCTGTCGCGGTGCCGGCGCCTTCCCCACGCGGCTCAATTACAAGCAGACAAGGCAGTGTCACATGTGATTCACAATGTCGATTTCATGCTCGCAGTAACCATTTACGAAAGAGCTGCGGAGGTTTTACATTTGATAAGAAATCAACAGTGTTTGTGTTTGTAAAAGACCGATCACGGAGTGTGACAGCTCCGAGAGATTGCTGCGGAGCGCTGACTGCACGTCTGTAGTCTGTCATGGACCCATAAGTATTTATTTCAAATGTTGGTGGGTTGTGTTGTGATGGTGGCGTGTGGTTTGTTTGGTTTGTTTTATTGTTTTTTTTTTTTAAAGCAGGATGTTTGAAAATAAACTGTCAGTCTCTATTTACAGCTGAACAAGTAGAAAATACGAGAGATTTTAGGTTAAATTGTCAGTTAACAGAATTCAAAATAGAAAAAAATATGTACAGCGCTTGCTGGTTTATTACCTGCTGGAAAGAGAGTATAGTTTCTAAATTTAGAGATACAGATGTCTCTCTCTCAGGAAACACAGATTGACTGTGGAGCGTATTTCAGGTGCCTTTATCTTCCTGAGCCCCCCCCACCTTGCCTACCCCAGCACATTTGCATCCAATTACTAGAGCATTAACTGGTAGGGGCCTGGTGCAATCCTAGCTATGCTGGTGTAAATCTCAGCATTTTGATAGAAATGTTCTGGATTTACCAGCAGAGCTGAGTTTGCAGTCTAGCCTCTACATCCAAGGTCTGACAGGGTTTTGGAGCTGGGTGACCAGGGCCAGATCCTCATTTTGGAGACATCTGGGTGTCTTGAGAGAGCCCAGATACAAAGGCAACCCTCATTTTTACACCAAGTAGCAGCCTCTTGCACACTTACTAAATGACTTGTCCCTGCCTGAATTTCCAAACCTCTTCTCCAAAGGCAGGAAGGTCCTACACCAGCTCCTGGTGATTTTTCTTGGCAGATTCATGATGCAAACTCAGGCACCTGAAGCAGACAGGTGGGTTTCGGTGCAAATTCTCCTGCATCCATACCTGGCTCCCCCCATTTCTAAATTCAGGTTTGCTGAACCTTTGCTAAATGAGTCCAAAAAACTTCCCAGTCTCTGCAAGCAGCCAGAATAGGAAGTACTAATATACACTGGGACCTATGCATTTCACAACAGTATAAATAAGATTAGCCAGGAGTTCTCCCAGCTGTGAGTGTCCAGCTCTTAAACACCATTAGGAGCCAGCTTTGAACTCTTAACAGTCAGGTATTGCCTCTAACTCAACCTCTGGCTGCATTTCAAGCAGGAGCTTTCTCAAAAACACAAGAGAACAGACTCTATCCTACACTAATAAGTGCTTCATTTCTTGACGGATGCTCTGGGTGGTGAACAGCATCAGAGGAAAGAGGAGAAGGGAAAAAAAAAAAGAAATAGAACATAGAACATATATATTGGGCCAGAACTTGGCTGGAATAAATCTGAGCATCTCACAGTTCAGTGGAGCGATTTTGGTGAGCCTTGACTGAGGATGTCTCTCTTTTAACACATGTAACAGTCTGCAACTGCGTTGGGAGAAAATCATAGACCCAGAAGGAAATAATTCTGTGCTCCATCACTTCATGGGGGTCTTGGATAACACTCTGGAAGGCCTTGGCTTTGTCTGAATTCCTCCAGCTTTCCGCCCAATATGCTGCCTTGTAAATTCTGGCCCAAGAGTTCTGTTCCAGCTTCCATGTCCGTGGTAGAAAGGAGGGACACTGCGTGAGAGCCAGGATGCAGTCCCATGGTCAGATCCATTACATGGATGGAACATTAATTCAGATGGGTCAAAGGCTCATTTGTGATGGAACAAAACTGCAACAAACTCCTTCACTGGGCTTGTTTTGGGATCGCTGGTATCCAGTGCTTGCTCTGCTGCAGGGTGGTGGATTTTTCTACATGGCTCTGGGAGCCCATGCTGTGGTGCTGCTCAGCTGTGCTTCTGTGTGGTGGCTCCTGGGACTCTACCATGAGTGCTGTAATGACAGAGATGTTTTTTTCCCCAAAGCTTCAGCTCTGGAAATCTTATGAATAAGAGAACAATTTGGATTCCTTCCAAGCAAATTCCTAGTTCATGGTTACGGAGAAAAACGTGAAGATCTAAAGCCTGCAGGCTAAGCAAAAATAAATATACATATTTTGGGAAAAAAAGAGAAAGAAGGCATTTTAAATTAATTTCTTAACATCTTGCACATCACAGGGCCGTGTCAGGAGTTTCTGACTCCAGCTGTTGGCTGCTGGAGGTTCGCAGCCTGGTAAATGTCTCTGTAAGCTAAGATGCCTCTGCCTTTCTGCCTGGGCTGTTGCTGAGCCACTGCTGAGAGCAGCTTCATGCATTTCCTGCTGAGTTTTGCCCCAGGCATGCTCCCAGCTTACCTGGGGCATCCCTGCCTGCTCCTCCTTCCCATTCCCCGCAGGAGTGCCAAAGCCAGCAGTGCTCCATGCGCCACTCCAGGAAGGGATGTTAGCCTGAGTTACCGTGCTCATCCTCCTCACAGGGCGCTCCCAAGACCCTTCCCTTCTTCTCCGTGGCTCCCAAGTGCACAGCTCCAGCCCGCAGCCCCCTGGCCAGCCTGCTCCCAACAGACCTGCCCCTTGCTGAGCCTTCCCTGTGACCAAGAGAGACCGGCACATTTACTGTGACCGCCTTGTCAAAGGTCAGCGTTGGAGCCTGCCTGTTTGCAAGCTGTGAATTTTCTCCATGTTTATTCCCTGGAGGGGTTGTTTTGTGGGTTTATTGACTAAATAAGGGTATTGATTTGTTAAGAGCCTTTCTTCCTCCTTTCAGTGGGAAATATTGCTGTCTCTTTCCTCTTCTCTGTACTCCAGGTGAGAAGTTCTTTTAGTGACGCCATAAATTTCCATCTCTGCTTTCCTCTGCTCTGTAAACAAGTGTTTGCCTGTCCACAGGGGTTAATTTGGTCACGTTAAACGCTCTGCAGATCCCTCTTGGGCTCTGCACTCGCAGACTTGCTCCAAAGGAGATCCCCATGCTCGCCGTGTGGGCACCCTCCATCACCCACAGCATTTCTCCTGGCACCCATTGAGAGCTCCACCCACAGCTGCTTCAAGATCCAGGTGTTGCAACAGCCCACACCAAAGGAGTGCTCCCAAAAACAACTGATCAGGATTTCCACTGGAAAAAAAGATGGCCTGTAGAGACTATTTCGGGGCTAACACATGATAATCACTGCTAAGAATGAATGAAGGTCGTAATATCATTCCCTCACATCTGTTTTATAAGGCGAGACACTGGTTATTGCTTGCAACACTTGGATGTGCTGGTGTCCATAAATGCAAAAGATTTTGCTTTCCAGAAATTCATGGTCTCTGAAAGGTTCCCAGTTTTTCTGGATGAGCTTGGCTTGGACCCAGTGAACCCTTCTTCCTAAGGAGAAAGTGCAGGTCTCAGGGAAAGTGAACAGAAAAGTCATCTCTTTCTCAGCTTTTCAGAGGTGTCTCCAGTTTTCCAGACTCCTCATGCCCACGGATAAGTTTCATTTGCCTTTCATTTCCATGAAATCCATCCAAAGTCCCAGGCACAAGGGGGAAAGAGGAATAAGTGGTTTAGTTCACAGTGTATTTTCAACTAGAGTAGGATCACCAGCATCCTGGGTCAGATGAACTTCCTTAATCACCCTGTTAGGGACCTTTCACCGTGATCCTCCTTAGACTAATTCTTTCCTTCTTGAGATCATGCTCCAGCAGTGAAACAAACTATTTTAATCTCTTGGGATGCTGGAAGAGATTACAACAAGTTCAATTAATCTTTTCCTTGGCTTAACTGTGAGCCATAGCAGGCTTTGGAGGGCTGTGGCAGAGCTGGACCATCAGCAAGGCTACTTGGCTGGCTACTTGTACCAGCAGCAGGTGCTGCAACCAGTCCCACCAGGCTGGATCCATCCTGTCCTCCCCTGGGCAGCACGATTTGAGCATTGTGCCATAAAGGAGTTAATTTTCAGAGTATTGCAGCACTGCATGAGCCTGGGGAGTCAGCAGGGAGCAATACAACCCCAAGCCCACGCAATACTTGGGAAACTCACTCTTGTGTGCCCACATCCCTGAAAAGCCTCCCGAGCTGTCAGCGTTACAGACCACAGGGAGACTGCCGGTGCCGAGGCACCATCGCAGCCACTGAGGGTCTCGTGGAACTGTAGGAAATGTATCCCTGAAGGTGCTGTGTCAGCCCCGTTATTTACACAGCAGCAGAGCTCCGTGGGCAATGCAAGCACAGCTAAAGCAACGCAGAGGCTGAGGCACCCCTTGGGTATCAGCATCTTGGCCGTGATCTTTGCTCCACTGAGCTGAGGGGGGAGAGGGTGCCCTCGTCTTGGCAATGCCAAGACACAATCCAATGACTCCGTTCAGAGAGTCCCTGGGATAACATCAGCACAGCACAGTGCACCATCATCAGGTGAGGGGCATTGGAATTGAATGAAAATACTCCAGAAGAGGAAGGAGGTCTGGCCTGGGCACTGGGCTATGCTATAGGAAACACCAGGGCTATATTTTTGTGATTAGAGCAGACAGAAATGCCAACATACTCCTGCAAAGTATTTATCCTCGAGTGTTCCATAGCAGGCACTCTACCAGGACTGATTTGGACACAGCCCAAATGCCTTTACACTAGAATTTGAATCAGTCACCCAAAGGTTTGAACCGTCCAGTTGAGTGGCATAAAACACCAATTACTCAGCCAGCGATTTCCACCCCGCTGCCCCAAGAGAAGCCCTGATGTCTGATCCTGTGGGCCACGGTGGGAAACAGCAGGTAAAAGCAAGCTCAGGAATACTGCCTGCAACAGCAACACAACATCTGCTGCACCAAACCTGCCTCTGGATTCTCGAGCCCGCTGCTGAGCTGACTTACTCCTGCCTTACGCTGGTGCGAGAGATGAATCAGACCCGTGGTGGGCGCAGTGAACATATGTCCCAGCAGCTGCTGTGGAGCTGTGCTCGAACCCAGTTGTGCGAGCAGCAGGTTCGGCTGGGCTTCCTCAAACCCAGAGTGCCACAGAAGGCATTAATAGGCTGTTTGGTGCATGTTGGGAAGCGCCTGGAGGATAACCCAACCACGAGCAATAAACAACAGCGCTTTACAAAGAACAAGTCACGCCAGACCAGCTAGATAGCTTTTCTTTTTTCGGATCAAATTACGAAATTAGTGGATGAGAAGTCTTACAGAAGATGTAGTGCATCCAGACTTCAGCAGAGCATTTGATATTGATCCTTGCAAAATGCTGCTTGAGGAACTAATCTGGACTGCCTTAGATATGGGCATTAACAACAGTGCAGATTGAAAAGCATCAGCCAGGCTGTAAACAGGAGGCACCAAGGGCCAGCAGCACTCTGATGTACAGGAGCTGCATCACAGGGCCAGACTTGGCTCAGCTCCACAGAAATGAGGGACATGGGGTGATGGGGACAGGGCAATTCAACCGCAGATTGACCTGTCAGGACCCAAACAGGCGCCTTCCGAAAAAATATGTCCATAGGAAGTGGTGCCATCATTGTTGAGGTGCTAGTCTCCTCTCTGCCTTGTAAGTAAGGTGATCCTGCCCCTGGGGCTGATTTGGGGCCAAGACAGGAGATGGAGGTCACCAAGATCATTTTTGAAGCAAAGAGTTGTTCACCCCAGCCAAATCCCCACTGCAAACCAGGCCACCAACCTCCCTTAGCCTCAGGACTGCTCTTTCAAATATATACATTTTTAATGCTGTTTCATTTTCATGACAACTTCTGTTAATGAGGACCATGGGCAGAGAAAACTTTGGGAAGTTTTGCTGTGAGTGTGAGAGGCAGCTGAGGCAGCCACGCTGGCCGGGGCTGACAGGGGTTGCTGGCTGGCCCTGGTGCAGTTTGGCAGCTGTCACATCTCCCTGCCAGACAACGCTGACCTCGAGCCTGGGACCCTGTAGCAGGAAGCAAAACACGTCTGGCACATGAGCTGTAGAAAAAGACCCACTTTGGTTGTCACCAGCAGGAAAGCTGACACTTTCTGGAGGCTGACGTCCTCCTGATCATCCAGGCAGATCCGTGGTCGCGAACCCAGGTTTTGGCATCCCAACAAAGCCACCAGTCTTTCACGAGGAGCAGACTTGCTACCCAGGCTTTCATTGAAGGAGTAAATTGCAGAGAGGGGTTTGACCGTCAATCCTTTTTAAGATCACTGTTCTGCTCCCTTCTCTCATCAAGCAAGGACAGCCCTCCATAAAATCCCCCCGCCGAGTAAAGCCCGTGTGGGGAGAGAACAGACATTTCAGCCACAAGTTTCTTCATTGTTCACCCTCCTGCTCAACCTCTGATTAAACTTCAGACTCTGGGTGTCTCTCCCCTGCTCACCCCTTTTACCCTGCTCTTCCAGCACCTCTCCCAAACAGGAGCAGCCTGTCCCTGCGTCCTGCTCCAGCAACAAGTGCCCCAGCCACTGCTGGTCTCACCCAAAGCAATCCCATTGCTATCAAGCCATGTCTGATCATGCCATTAATCTGATTATTTACCATGTATGTGTTTAAATCCTTTGATTGCTTCTGCACCTACAGAGATGTTGATGGGCGTGTTGCTAAAAAGGCAGGGGGAAATACATCCAGTCACATCAAATCAAATAAATAAATTATTCTGCATCCTGTTGGAAAAGTGTTCGATCCAGGCACACAAGTACACTTAGCAGGTCAAGCACTCAGTCAGCATCCACTTTCCTTGCTGGAAGCCATCAGCCAGCGCAAGGTTTCACCAAGCTGGCAGGAGTGGGATGGCACCTCTTGGAGAGGAATGGCCAGGTAGGAAGAAGCTGGCATCACCTGGGTCCCACCAGCCTCTCTACCGACCTCCACCTGGAGGAGCCGTCCCTGCAGGGTCATCCACTGAGCCAAAAAGATGTCCTTTATTTAATCCATCTGATGGAGAACCTCAATAAACCCCCAGTTCTCAACGTTCCCCATCCTCATGGTCCTTCTCAGGCACGTGCCAGCTCCTCCTCTACCCAAATACCCTCTTTGCACAGCCATTTTGCATGGCTGCAGTGTTGCAGCACCCTTTGGACACCTGTCCATCCTAAAGCCAAGGGGTCAGAGCAGCTGTGCCAACCTTCCAGCAGCACCCCATCCCTTGTGGGGTTCACGTGGCATGCCGTGGTTCCTGCATCCTTCACATGTGCTTCCCCTCTGCCTCCCAGCTCTCCCACTCTGGAGCCTGTGCTCCCAGCACTGGGACAGGCAAACATCATCTGATTGCTGGATCAGAGGCAGAGGGCAGCATGTGGGGACCAAGGAGGGCCAAATGAGGTTTGTTTCCCTGATAAAACCTGGGAAGGATTATGGTCTCTTTAAGCCTGTCTCCACAGCCTTCCGTCTCCCCGTGCGCTGACCCAGTCGTGTGCTGTATTAGAATTGTAGAGTAATAAATGAACAGTGGAGGGGTTTGTAATGATGATTAGGGACTGAAATTGGTTCAGATTTACAGTGTCACTCAGGAGCGGAGGCAGAGGGGGAAGGCATTCTGCGCGGCCTAATGGATCCATCAACTCGTTTTGGCTGCTCGGTGGGCCGCGCAGGGTCACCAGGCTTTCCGCTGGCAGCACAAAGCACTTCAATTTTGTTAGGAAATGTATCAATTTAACTGACTTGAGCAGTGCACGGCGGAAGAAAAAAAAAAAAAAAAAAAAACTAATGAATCTGGACTCAATTTTCCGCCACACTGCCTCTGCGAACTGTCGGAAACAATGTCTGCGGTCGGGGTGAAGGCAGCGCGGATAGGCTGCCCGCGAGCCGCGGAGACGCGCTGCCTCCCGCCAGCCACCGGCCAGGGCTGCCACTCTCCTAACAATGATGTCATTAAAGGTAAATTGGCCTCTATTTCAGCAGGATGATAGTGCTAATTGAGTGGGAAAATATAATATAGGGAGCTGTTGTCTGCAGTTAAAGGGAGGAGGGGGACAGATTAAATGGCCTACAATAGTGGGTGTCAGGCACGGCAGATGTTGCTTTCCGCTGATAACTGCGCTGACATATCTCGAGCTTGTCAAGGCTGAGGTTTTCAGAGAGACTTACAGCAAAAGGCAGCAGATGGCCCTCCTGAATGGGAATGAAGTGCTTAAACAGCCTGGCTGCTGAAGGCAGCTAGTTTGTAAATAGAGGAGTCGGAGGTGTCTTATTGATCCCACTCACTGCCCGCCAGCACGGAGGAGCGGCGGGGAGCCCGCGGGATGGGGCTGCCAGCGGCGGTGGCTGCGCTGGTGTCAGGGCCGGGGCTGGCAGATGCTGCTGGATGGCAGCCCGGGGTGGCGGGGCCGAGCAGGGCTCAGTGCTGCCGAAGTGTCGCCTTAAAAGTCACAGATGTCAAACGGCAGGACAAAAAGTCAGGGCGGTGTCCAAGCGAGAGGGTGGCGGGGCTCGGGCGCGGGAGCGCGGCGCGCGTGTGCCCAGCAGCCGCGCGGTGCGGACTGAGAGCTCTGCCCCCAAAACAGCCCAGCAGCAGCACCCGCACCGAGGCCAGCCCACGGCAGACCCCATTTGCAGCTCTGCTGGGCCATCATGTGCAAAAAGCCCTGAGGTGAGCACAGGTATTTCAAATACAGACAGACCCGTCCTGGAAATGCGTGTCTGTGAGTGCAGCACACCTGCTCCGAGGTGAGGGTGTGAAACCACGTGCAACATTAAACAGACTCTGCTGTTTGCAGCTGTAAACAGGCCTTGGTCCATGTCAGACTGACTGTGGATACCCGCACGGTGAAGTGGAGTTCTGCTTGGCTCCATGAGTTGTGCCTCAGCTGCAGTGGGATGTGCTGGGAAGTGCCCTGGGCATCAGTTATACTGGGATGTGAGGGGCAGCACCCTGCACCTGGGACGTGCTGCACGCTGCAGGAACAGGTCAGGAAAGGCACAAAAATCACACATGTGCTGGCGCTGTACAGATCAGTAATGCACACTCAGCTGTGCACTTATGGCCACATTGTCCATGCTAAACTGAATTTTGGAGGATACGAAGGGATGCTGTTATGGGTCCATAAGCATCGCCCTTCTGCATCTGCCCTTTGGAAATCTTGCAAATACAACTTCCCAAAGCACCCACCAAAATTAAATGCTGGATGCGCATGTCTCACTTCCAGTGCCAAAACCACGCACACAAATCCTCTCCCTCCACATATGAGACCATCATCAGCCACTCAAGCAGGCTGGGACACAGGGTTGGGGGTCACACACATGGGCAGGAGCAGACCCAGTTGTCATCCAGAAGCCTCCAGAAACCCCTCCTCAGCCAGGACATCCTGATGCTTTTCCGTGTGTGCTAAGCCTTTCCCATGAGCCTGCCTAAATATAAACACACACACATGCATGCTGTTATTAAATCTATCCAAACATGTGAGCACGCTCCTCACAAAACCACACAGAGGCTGGCATGAACTCTTACCTGCTTACAAAATGACATAAATTGAGTCTGTATACACAAACACGTTCGCTGACGCAGCTGGGGAAACACACTGCTCACATCCACATCGACAGAGATTTACCACTGATGAGGTTACAGCCGTGCTCCCTCTCCCACACATCCTCCAAGCAAAATCATCCAGCCTGGGATGGATTTTGCTCTCCCTGAAGTCAGTGAGGTTGCTCTGGTTGTGAGTCCCTGGCACCGGTGTGGTTCAGACCCTGTTCTCTCTCTATCTGCTGGCTTGCATGGAATTAAATTGAGGTTCAGTTGTCAATTAGGGATGTGACGAGCTCGTATTCCCAGGCTGCCCAAAGCTGAATGAACCAGCACCAGTACCAAAACTCCCTGCAGAGACCCAGCAAAGCATCAGGCCTGGAGACTGTCTGGGGGACAGGCACCAAGAGCTTTGCATGTATCACAAGCATGTCCCACCTTCACCTTTTGCCAGCAGTGGGACAACACCACTGAACTAAGGCGTTAAGCAGTTAAAGGCCATTTCTAATTTGAGGGCTGCCAGCAGTCAGATAGATGTGAGGGGTGTCTTACACAGACACCCAGTACCTCTCTCCACAGGTCCAAGCTTCTGCCCCCAGCTCACACCAGGGGCTGCAGGCAAGGGGATGCATTTCATCCAGCTCATTGGCTACTGGCCAGACGACTGCTTGACCAGGGGAAGGTGACAGTAAGACCTTGCTCTTGGTCTGGGTCTAGGACAGTCTTTTTGGTGTCCCCTCCATTCTCAAGCACTTCACCACAATTCCCTTCTCTCCCTGCTGTGTCCCCTTTAGCTTTTCCTAGATCACATCCTCTCTTCACTCTGTTAGTGCTTGACAGTCCGTTTTCTCCCTCCTTTAATGTGTTTTTGTCTTCCCTTCTGTTGTTTCAAAGTCACTGTTATTGGCACAAATCAGCAGCCTCTGGCCCTCTCAGACCTCTTCTCTCCTCTCTGTGCTTTTCCACTACCCACTTACACTCAGTTTGCCCTTAAATCCTTGTTTCTTTGCTGCTCAGGCAGCTTGGTCATCTGCAGCTCTCCCACACCCTCATTCCAGAACTACCACTCACCCACAGGCAGTGCAGGCAGAAAACCTCAGCTGAATTTTGCCATGGCTTTGCCAGCAGTCAGGGACTTGGCTGCCATCCACCCACGAGAGGAGGTCCGTGACTTCACACCGTAGGCTTGAACACACCATCAGAGCTCAAGTACAAAACCAAACATTGGACAGACCGATGTTGAGCCAAGACCTTCTGCTTCTCACCCAGTGACCTGATTATTATACGATGTCTACAGGCCTCTGTAAACTGCTGTTATCTGGTACCAGGGGCTCTCCTACCTTCAGTGCAATGTGTTTGCAGCTCTCTCATCTCCATGGAGGTGATGTTCTCCCCGCAGTGTACTCCTGCCAAGTGCTGGTGCATGTGGGGATGTCCTGGGTTCTGATCCACTCAGCGGCTGTGCTGCTGCCCAGGAGAAGCCTCCAAAAGGAAAAAGAGGGAGGTGTGCCTGGACGATAGAAGCTTTGACTTACACCCAAATAACTCATGAGCCCTTTGGAAAGGCCCACAGAACCTTCAGAGATGTGAAGAAACCACCTTGGACACCTCCACCACTTCAAACTCATTGGTCCAAGTGAACTTCCCCCACGGGTCCTAAGGGACCCCCTGTCCTGAGGATGGGGTGTCACCGCCCCAGTTACACACTCAGGACATGAAGAAATTCCCTCTGCACGGAGGGAGAAGCTCCCTAACGGGTAGCCCCGCATTTACAGTAATCAAGAATGATTCAATTGACAGGTTTGTGTGGTGTTTGTTAATTTACTTGAGATTCATTCCTGGGAACAGCTGGCTGTATCCCAGCAGGACTGTGACTCTCACTAGCCCACCTGCTGCTAGACAGACGGGCCTTGGGTACAGTTGTAGTTAAAGTTTAGCAGGCAGATATTTCTGGCCATTAAAAATGGAAAAGTTCTTCAAAGATTCACGTGCAAAGGAGGTTTTGGAGGCAAAGATATTTTGGAGGCTCTGGGCTTTGCTAAATGGCTTCACTCGGTTTCCAGAGTGGTCAAGTTGCCGAGTGCTTGTTTTGCCATTTGAGCATTACCAGCTGAATTATCATGATCATGGTACATAAAGAAGAACTCATGGAAAAGTCACTTAATATTCAATTACAGGGTCTGTTCTGGAAGCTTTATATAAGGAGTTTGACTCATAGGGAATTAGACACCCAGCTCCTCCAGATAATCAGGGGAATGGGCATCTACCTCTCTGCTTTGGAAACCTCTGACCAATCCATTTATATAACATTAATATTTGTCTTCCTTAAATTGACTGTATTCTTTTAAGAGATAATTACATTTTCCTTCTAGTGCCCACGTGGACACGAATCCTAAAGTGTATGACAAAAAAAGATGTATTAAAAAAATACAGAACTATTCCTCAGAAGAATCTTTTACAAAACCACAACTATGTTTCAACAAAATATATTCCTCACGTACAAATACAGACCTCTCCCAGAAATTCCAGTGGGTGATGAGATGCTCAGAACAGACCACTTGACCCCACAGACACACAGGGTTGCTGGACCCTGTACCACAGCCCTCTCAGGAGTTTAGGGGGTCAGAACTGGGGCTGTCTTCCCCAGTGAGCCCCCCTGGTTGCCATATGGGTTACTCAGAGCCCAGCCCAGCCCCTCCATGACCACAGGGTACCTGCCACCAATGATGGAGAAGAGCTGCATCCCACCACTATCGACAGAGCTGGTCTCAGTCCAGAACAAGGGTCAAACATCACCAAACCAGAGCAAAATGCCCACAACGCTTGGGGCAATCCCCACTGCTGGGCTTTCCTGTCATTAAACTATTGATTAGTTATTGATTAAAACATCTATGAATCTTTATAAACTATTTATAAATGGAACCTTAACATAAAGTGTGACCTGTACAATATTGAAATAGAAATTGTACTTAACATGGATTTTAAGTAAGTTAGATACGTGAGTGAAACCCCACATCACATCCTCTGTGTTCGTTGCATGTCAGGTGTGGAGCATTCCACTGAGTTAAATATTTTGGGCTTTCCTTCAAGTCTTCACACTGATAAAAATAAGTAACAGCTTGAATTAAGCATCTGCCCTGACCCCTGTTACACACCTGTATTCCAAGGACTGCTTGGCTCCCATCCTCCAGCAGCACTTCCCAGCCTCACACCAAGCCCAGGGCTGGTGAGGCGGCTGCTGGAGGAGGTGGTGGCAGCCCTGGCTGTGGCTGTGAGCTCAAACCACCAGCACTGGCTGGCTAGAAATCAAACAAGGAGCTCGCAACAGTGAGATCTCCGCCGACTCCATTTGTTACACAGCACATCCGGGGGGGGTAACCAGCTTGCAATATATTAAACAATTAATCATTTAGATTGTGATGCTCTTAATGCTGCAGGCATTTCCCACTAAATGTGTGGCACAGGTGCAGGTGCCCCGCAGAGGGATCCTGCCTGCAAACTTTGGGAAACAAGGACAGAACAGACAGCCGGGCTGGAAGAGGTGTGTCCTCCAGGCTCACAAGGCTTTCCTGATGACCCCTCTCCTCTGTGCCCTGCATGTTTCCACATGTGTTTGACCAACAACCCCAAAAAACACCACTGTGACTGGCATAGCTCAGAGGGAGCAGCAGAGACGAACGTGCTGCTGAACACAGGCTGGGCTGGGCTGAGCCTGGCCTGGCCTGGCTCATTTGTGCTAATGATGCTGTTCACCTCCAGCCTCTCCTCTGCCCGGGTTTGCAGCGAGTACCTCTCTTTGCGCCTATTTCATGAACAGCTTTTGAAGCTCTTGACATCACTTACTTCATGGCATTTGTGTCCTTGTTTCCAGCTGAGGGATCAGGTGACATGGCAGAGGAGATATTGCTGTTGCATGTAGTTGTAACCGAAGGGTTTTCAGTATTTACATTGCTGCTTTTCCTGTCCACTGTGGGTTACGGCTGCCCTTTGAGAAATAGGTTCAGGGAGGGAAGGACATGGCCTGCTGCAGTGGGCAGGAGCTGGGGCTCTGCAGCCTGTCCTCTCCAGGTGATGCTGCAGCAGCTCAGGGGGGAAAAAGGTGTCAGGGTGGGACTGGTTGCACAACCTGAGGCAAATTGCTGCACTACAGTTTTTTGTACCTCCGTTTTCTCACCTAAGAAGGAGGATTTGGGGCAGTGCTGGGAAGGCCGAGCGCAGTTATGAGGATTAGCAGGAGGTTTGAGGGATGGGAAAAGACTTTATGCCAAGTCAGCTCCCCTCTGTAACCTTGTTCCTCAGAAACACCCTGGGCTGCTGGTTGTTTCCAGCACAAATGGCACAAGAGGCTCTCGTACCTCTGGCCCTGCCATGGCTTGTAACAGATTTATGGGGTCCCATTAATTTCTGAGTGGTTTCTGAGGGGACCCTACAGTGATAATACCCTCACCCAGGAACTGGTTGTACTGAGAGAATAACGAAACCACAGGAGGAGCTGAGGCTCTTTAAAATGCCCATGGCACAGGAATATGCCCCACATACTGCTTTCCTATTGATAGTGCATCAGGAGCTCCTGCTCCACCAGCAAAGTGCCCAGCACACGTTCAGGCTCCTGGACACCTCACCTCAGCAGGACTCGGCTCCTGTGCAACCACAAAAAAATTGGAGAAATCGTTCTCTGCCACAGAGATGCTCCAGATGTGCACTCTGCAGACCGAGGAGCAGGATTTGGCCCTGTGATTTCAGCTGATGTCTCATGAGCCGTGGGCTCAATAGGAACTGTAATTGGTGCAATTCTACATCTTCAAGGCTATTAGATCCTTGTAGCTCCCCATCATGCTGTGTTTGGAGTAAATAGAGAGTGCTTAGCCAAGCTGAGAGATCCTCTAATGGAACAGACACTTCTTCCTCTCTTCATCTGCTTGTCCCCACAGCTTTGTTATTTAAAGTCAGGTTAAAAAAAAAAATAAAATAAAAAATAAATAAATAAAAAAAAATCAGCAGACAGGTTTGGTTTGGAAGCCGGAGGACAGGAAAAGTTAGAGATATTTATTTGACAGGGTCAAGGTTGCTGCTTTTCTTTTCTCTTTCCCCAGGTCCCATAGGTGTTAGACTGAGAGACATTTAATCGAGGGAGTAGCGGTTTCATATCTATAACAAAAATCAAATAATGCAAGATGATTTACTCCCCCTAGCAACCAGGGAGCTTACCCTTAGCAACCAGCCTAGCCTCAGGCAGCGGTGTAATCAGCTTGAAAATATTTCAATTATTGTGTTGATTTTAGTGGATTTGAGAAGCGCTGTGCGGAGAGACCAGGCACATTCTGCCCACGACCTGGAGAGGAAGATATTGATTTAAACAGGTGTCAGAAAGGAAAAGTGGAGTAAATTTAAATGCAATAGGAGAACAGCGCATTGAGTGTGGTTCAGTGTGGGGGTGACATTTTGCTCATTGCCTTGAATGAAAGTGACTCAACTGAACTAGAAATTTCACCTTGAAAATCATCTCCCATCGACACAATCAAGAGAAAGACGTTCGCCATCTCTTTTCCCTGGTCGGGGGAAGAAGCGGCGGGGGGGACTGGCACTTGGGTATCCAAGACAGCTCTGGAGAAAGTAACTATCAGAGAAATGTGGGATTAGTGTGTCCCACTCGAGAAATTAGCTGAGTGGTGTTGGGGGAGAGGCGGAGGAGACGGGAAGGAGAACGTCTGCAGAGGGTGGGATGCAGAATTCGGGAGGACTAAGCTACAAGAAGTGATGCCACCCTCAGACTCCAGGCTGCTACTCCTGGAGTGAGGAATTTAGTACCAGCACCAGGCTGAGTTGCTGCTGGTGGAGTCAGCAGGAGCAATGGGCCAGCCAGTCTCAGATTGTGTTTCTCCTTGTGTGGTGTGGGTCAAACCCTGCTCTCAGTAGCATCACCACTACCCCACAGAGCAGCACATTGGGATGTCTCTGGCCACCTTCAGCCTCCTCAGTGTAGTTTTGTCCAGGTTTAGCCACCTGATCTGGCACAAAAGCGGCAACCAAATCCTGATCTTTAGGAAATTGCCCCATTCCCTTCCACCCTTTGCTGCCTGTCCCCCCAGAGACGCTCCCAGCAGAGCCCCAGCTTGGCTCCAGGCTGCTCCCTCACCTGCTGCTCCCACGTTTTGTACTCATCAGGCAGCTGCAGGAACAGCCTGTGAGCAGTTCAGCAGGAACCAGTGACATCTCTGTACACACAGCACCGAGGAGCTGTTTTCTGATGCAGCAGAAGTCTGTAGCCAGTGTACTGATAATAGGGTTTCACCTGTTCCCAGTGAAGTGACAACTGACATGCCATGTTCTGATGAGCCTCTTTCCAGTAGGGTGACACCGTGCACAGAGTGCATTATAACCCCAGTTCTCCAGGCTGCCACAGTCTGTGCTCAACACCAGCAACACCCGGAGTTGCAGCAGAGCTGAAACTTTGTCCAATTCACGAGGAAGCTGCGTTCCATGTGCCTCTGGCAGTTTGTGTGCAGGGCACTTCTCGCCTGTTCCCCTGTGAGGAGTGAGGGGCGTGCAGCTCAGGGGTGCCCGGGGTGGGGATCGATACCCGGCACAGCCGAGCACGGATCCGTGCCTTGCCCTGGACACTGCTGCTGCATCCTGAGCCCTGCCACCTGCTCAGAGCCATCCTTCCCATCAGCGAGGGAAACAGCCAAGGCAGGAGCAAGGGCTGTGCAGAGACAGTGGGGGCCAGGAGGGCTCTTTCTTGCTTTTGGGGAGCCTGGCAGGCTGGCGCTGCCTCGGTTTTCTTCCCGTCGCCAGAAATTCCTTCTGCACTTGTCAAGTGACCAAGGCGAATCACTTTTGTTTGAGATGGTTCACACTTCTCTGGGTTCAATTTCAAAGTGGCATTTTTAGAGCTTATCACATGCCATTTATAAATGTATCAGTGCCTGCTCAAAGGCTCGGTGGAAAGAGGGATGCTGCATCCCTCCTCCGTTTGACAAGAACACAAGCCCTGCACAATCTTCAGACAGCAAAGGGCACTGCCTTATCTCTGGCTAGTAAAGGGTGTATCTTGACATTGCTACAATCACCCTCATGGTGTAAGAGGAGCAAAAACCAGCCTTTCTCCTGGATTTTGAACCATTTTGAGGCTTTTCTCTTTGCCATAAACCAAACTGATTCCTGGATCTTAGCTGTTAGAACAGACACCTCCAGATAAAATGGGATTTGGACAGCAATTGTGGCAATCCCACTCTATACTCATGCACCCAATTCTGCCTTACAGTAGGTACAAGGTGGGTTATTCGACTGCCACAGGGGAAGGGGCCGTGCATTTATCCCAGGGAAAGAGCCCCTCCACAGGCAGCTGCTACCAAGCAGCCACCCTGTTGCAAACCTCAGCTTTAGCTTTTCCTCACAGTAAATTTCTGGCAAATCCTAAAAAGGGCAAGGGTATCCAAAACATCTTCCTTTGGCTTATTTAAGGACTCAAAATGACCAGAGGACTGCTGAGATAACATCCACTGCAAGCAGAAAATGCAGCGAGGCCGAGGAGGAGGCAACTCTGGTGTGCCTGGGGGAGATGCTGTGAGGATGCACAGCCAAACACCCCCACACCTCCAGGACCAGCTCAGTGAGAGCACACATTTTAACCTCATTGACTCACCCCAGGCAGGCAGGATCCTTCCCTCACCGCTCCCAGCAGCGCCAGCAGAGCCTGTTTGATGTGCTGACCTGCCCTCCACAAGCATCTTACGCTCTCTATCTTTGTTGGATTGGGAGGGAAAGAAAAAATTCAGATTATTTTTAAGCCCATTTGCTGCCTTGCCCTGAAATGTGCAGTCTCTTCCCTGGAACGTACCTTCAGTGTAATCCGCTCTTTACCAGGGTCTGTAGTCGCTCATTCACGCGTTCCTCTGCCTTCCTTCATTATAACCTGTTGCTCATCAGAAACCTTAGCAGCTTAAACTGGACTGCTTCTTTGCTTGATAACAGTAATCAGGGCTTTAGCAGGCAGCTTTGCAGAATCAGCCTGCCCTGCACCCCTCCCACTCCCAATTTTCTGATGGGTAGGTGATCACTCAGGGAAAAAAAATGTACATGTGCACCTGGAGAGCAGAACAATTTGCATTTTGGTGGGGGGGTGGTTACTGCAAAATGAGGTATTTAGGCAGTGCCACATGAGATTTCCAAGGGAATTCCTGACTTAAATTTGCAGCACTTAAACACTGCATTTTGCCTGGCAAAATTTGTCCTGGCATTTTGCCTTGTTAGTATCTGTAGAGTTATTAAAGGTCAATAACCAAATCAGAGTAGGTAAATATGTGGGGGCATCTTCTGCCATTGATTTTTGGGCAGGATACCCCTCTGAAATCAATGGAGAGCTTTGCTTAAAAACCAGTGGCATGGTAAGGGCCCCATTTCTTAAACAGAAAGAAGCACAAATCCAATATGAGTTTATCTACCAGCTCCGTCTCCAAAACCTCGTGTTTTTGTCTTCTCAATCCCATTTTCCTGCAGTACAATCCAAGTAACTCCCACTGACTTCTCATCAAAAATAAAGTCTTATTTTCTATGGCTGTTCTTTAAAGGGAATTAGGCAGTTGCTGCCATTGTGTATTTGGAGATACAGATCCAGAGGTTCAGGTTATTCTGCTTTTTGCCTTTGCACTGTTGAGTAGGACACTCTGAATGAGTGGCAGATCAATTCATCCACTTTTTGAAACTTTTTTGCCATGAATTTTAAAGGCTTCAGTTTAGTAATGATGGTATCGAGCCAGTGTTTGTAATTGAAATAAGAAACTGAAATAGGAAATGCATTATCCGGCTAAACTGTATTTACAACTCAATGCCAACACTCTAAATTCCAGTGGCCATCCTACATCACAAAGCCTTCCTCAACTACCCAGCAGCTAAGGGATCAGGCACTGCTCTAACTCTGGACCCCATCCAAGGCCTCTGGAAGTCAGTTGGGGCTTTTTTTGACCTGGCAGGCTCTTCCCTGTGTTACCTTAGCGCACAGCGCTTCCTTTCTATGGCCAGTTTCCTTAAGCTGCCATGGGCAATGACAGCTTTCCTCATGTCTGAATTACTGCTCACATTTTTGGCTTGGAAAACAGCATAATAATCCCTTTTATGGGGTTTTTTTTTTCAAACTTCCCAATCAAGCATAAAGCTGGAGACTCATTTCTCGATCCTGCAGCATCTCTGCTTCCGAGGCTGCCAGCTCCTGCACCCCACAGCAATCACTTCTGAAGATCTGCTTTGCAACAGAAACTCTTCAGGTGGAAGCAGATCTTTGAGCATGACACCAGGATTTAGACTTACAAAATTCAGGAGAGGTGACGTCCATCCTCCTCATGGGTGCTGGCCCCAGTGTCTGCTGCAGAGAGGTCAGCATAGCCACCAGCTACAACGATTTGGTTTGGCACAGGGAAGAAATCTTTATCCCCTTAGATGGGTTGCAGCTTTTTCAGACGTGAGGCTGAGCCTCAAATGAGATACAGAGGGTTCATTCTGCACCTGAACTCCTGATCGTGATCCTGGGCTACACCTGGAGGGGAAACCCACCAAGGAGCTGAGATACCAACCTGGTGCATCCATCCTGCTGGAGCCCTCCTGCCACATCTTCCCAGCCTGTGTCTCTGTGCCAGGGAGATTCAGCTAGCCCAGGTGTGCTCACTTGCATTAGACCTCTATTTCCTTTCCTGGGAATACATTTTGTGGCAGCTGCTGAGCAGGATCCACTTAAGCTTGGTGCTAAAGGCAATCTGCACCATCCGCTTCTCTCCTGGAAAAGATCCGTGCATGGAGCAGAGAGGAACAGCAGGAACTTTCATCTCAAACGTGCAGAAAGCACAAAAGCAACATCCTTCCCTGCACTCCCTCCCTCCTCCAAGAGAAGACAGAGGTCTTCAGGGGAAGGAAAATAGGGAAACCACAAGCTGGAGCCTCGGGCACGGCCAAAGGAAGCTGGTGGAAATATTCCAGCTAGGAAATAGATCAAGCCAAGCCATAAAAGGCTTCACTCAGACACGTTCCCTGACAACACTGGGGGCCCCCTGCTCTGCATCCCACACTGCCAGACTTGCCACATATAAAACCAAGGCAAGTGACCACAAGCATAAAAAAGAGTTATGCTCTGCCACAGTGCATTTCGAGCACTCCAACAGCCCAGCACCACAAGGAGAAACAGGGTTTGTCCCCGTTTCCTTCAGGAAGAGGTTTCAACCAGCAAAAATCCCACATTACAGCCATGGCAGAAGTGGCCACTGCACAGCGGGAGGAGCCCAGGGGACCTCTCACAGAGAAAGATCTTCAGGAGAGCTCTTTGTTCACCAGTAGCAGAGCCTTGCCCAGGATGTCTGGCTCACCTTGCTTCCAGTTGTGGGTATTGTGTTTCCAATTTTTGGAGGGTTTGGGTGTTGGGGAACCCATGTTTGCTCTGGACTCTGTAATTGCACTCTTATCCCCTGCTTCTCTCAGGTTTTCTTCCTGGCTTCCCACCAAGAATAGGGGCGTTTCCTGGGATGTGAGAGAAAGCTTGGCCAAATCTAGCTTCACCTCTGAGATTGTGGATGGCAAGAGGATCTCTGTGGCCTAAACCACACAAGGGAACTTTCCCCAGCAATATCTAGAAAAACTAGAAGGGTTCTCTACAGATTCAAACTCAGCCTCAAAAAAGAAAAAGAACACACCCCAAAAAAACCCCCCACAAACCCACTTCTGCTGGTTTTAACTGTACCCACCAAGGACCTTTCTGCAGCTCTGTGTTCAAAATATACGTCCCTCTTCACTCTGTAGCTGTAGCAAAGGATGGGAGGCAGGCTTGAACACAGTGATGACCTTACAAAATCCGAGATGAGAACAGTTTCGCAGTTCTGTGTCACCACCAGACCTTTCCAAATAACTGATACAGCTCAAACCACCTTTGTGCACACCTGAAGCTGCTCAGAAATAAGCTCTTGCTCCTTTGTTCCTACAGACACACCATCATTTCAGGACTTAGAAACAAAGCACCCAAAGCTCCAGGAACTCTTATTGCAAGTAATCTACAAATGCCAGAAGAAAGGCAGTGTGGGGTTCATCAGAAAACTGGGTTCATGTTTAGGACCTTTAACATCTTCAGGTGAAGGCAATCACTGCACAAAGAACAGCGAGCCTTTGGTGTGAGAAGGAATTCCCCTTCACCACAGCACCGTCCCTGCAGCCTGCCCAACGATGCACAACTGAAAACACTGTTCAGAGTTTCCAGCTGCTTCTGCTGAGGTTTTCCTTGTTTCAGAAAGGAATTTGGGATCATTCAATGAAAGAAAGAATCATGCCTGCTCCTTCAGGCCCTGTAGAAATTGAGCAAGGAAGAGAGAAACTTTTTGTAACGCGAAGAATTTAGGAAATGAAGGCCGGCTCTGGCGGTGCTGAGGCCAGAGCTATGCCGCGGGATCCAGGAAGCATCCACGTCCTGTGGGTTGGTATGAAGTTTAAAAAATAATCAGTCCTCACAGGTGGATCAAACCCAGACATCCTCCTGAAGCCATCAGGAAAATAACGCTTTGTTTTCTTAGGAACCAGATGTTCCCCGCACAGCGAACGCTCCAAATTTATGACAGCTCTGTCAGACCCTGCAGACCCGTAATGGTCTTTGGTCAGAGGCAACACAGAGCAAACAGAAAATATACAGGAGGAAGCAGTGGGGGGGGGGGAAAAAAAGCTTCATTCCACATCCTCAGCTGTGGAAATGTGTTTGGAGTAAGCGTTGGAGGCTGCAGCTCCTGGAGGAGGCTGCACTGTCTCTTGTTGAAAATGAGACTGGAATTATGTTCCACGTCAGCTGTCAAGTAATGGTTTTGAAACCTTAAACAGAGAATACATTTGCAGCTATTAGCATGGCGTGGTCATGGTTGGTATTTGAAGGTGAAAACAGTTTGTAAGGAGGGAAAGAAAACATTAATTCTATTCATCTTGAAAGTTACTTTAACTTTTCAAAATGCCATGGTAAATTTTGAAAGTTTAAAATTAGTTTCAAGATGAATAGAATTAATGAGTGAATTAGAACTGGTACAGAATTGCAATAAATAATATTCGAAACCTTTTAATAAGCTTTGCAATGATTAAAATGAATGGATTTTTTTTTCTTTTTGCTATAAAACTGGAGCTCTTTTAAGTATAAATTGTGATAATGACTCGAGAATTTCCAGCATCAGGTTTTTCCATTACATCTCAGCCTCCACAGTTGATCTAAGGCTTAAAGAATAACATTCAAGCCTCACTTTCTAATGATGAGGTGTTTGACACAGAAAGCAATCCTAATAGAGGAGGCTGCCTGCCCGGTGATTGCTGCCAAGTACAGCTGACAAAGAAACATTTTTCTACCGACTCTCTTAACAAAACCTCCTCCTCAGACCTGGGACTGTGAGTGATGAGCAGGGATCCTGTTGTGAGAAGCACTTGGCAGATCAGACCTGTGTTTGTAGTTCTGACAGCATTTGTTATAAGTTTGCTTTTAACAAAAAATAACAAAAAAGCAAAAAAAAAAAAAAAGAGAGAGAGGAAAAAAAAGCACAAAAAATACAGGACAAGATTTTCAGTAATGCTGAGTGATGGAACACTAATACAATTAGCTCAGTTATAGCAGTTTCTGGTACCTCAGGTCTGGTTCAACACAGCAAAATCCTCCTCAAAAACCAGGTTTGGAAAATACAAAACTTCTTTGCCCAGAGTTCATGCCAAGCCTTTTAACCTCACAGCTTTTCTGAGTTTTTCTGGGATATGTTTCCGTCACTGCTGAGATGGCTGCTGGTGTCCTGTGAGTGGTTCTTCAAAAGTCTTGCGCCAAGTTATACCTGGACAATTTCCTGTAAATTCATTATTCTCAGTTTTGGGGGAAAATTCATCTTGGCATCAAAAAGCACTGCAGCACGAATGTTTTCCCCCGTTTGTTCAGGCATTCTCCCTGTGTGCCTTGAGAAAAAGCTTTGCTCACAGTCATTCCCACTGGGACAGCTGCCCCAATTCATCTGCAAACAGCCCCCACCACGGCTGGTTGGCACCCTCCAAGACTGTTTCACTGTCCCTCTTGATATCCTTCATTCCTGCTTCTCCAGGTAGTTCTGTGACCCTGAGTTACCCCAATATCTCAGTACTGCAGCTGGATTTTTCCCTGCTGTTGCCCCTCTGGCCACTTGTGCCAGTTTCACATTGCAGCTGCGGGGAAGGAGATGCCCCAGGCTGCCCGGCTGACCCCTGCTCACCTCCTGAGATCATCCTTTCCCCGGGGCAGGAAGGTCAGCCCTGGAGCCTGCTCTCTCCAAAGAGACACCTGGCCTCTCTCTGGTTCCTCAGTTTCCAGCAGGAGTGCTCGGCCTGCCAGTAGCCTCCATCACCATCCTCCAAACCAGCAGCTTTCCCCTGAGGGTCACTGCTGCCCAGGGAACACAGCACAGCCCTGCTGTCCCTGTGCTGCCTTTGCTCCGTGGGTGCTGCTGCCTGGCAGGGCCCACAACTGCTGGGCATCCACCACGCTCTAATGAAGCTTCTCTGTGATGCTGAGGTTCATTTTGAAGATCCATCACATCTCTGTGGCTGGTTTCTCCTGTTCTCTCCAGCAAGACCCCACAGGCTCCTCCCCAAATCCCCCACTTTCTGCTTGATCAATCATTCTTCCATTGTAGCAAAACATGATCCTCTGGCTTGGCTTCCAGCTCTGCTTCCCCTCTGCAGATGTGAGGGTGCAGCCTGAACTGTGCTTTCTTTATTTCTTAGTTTTGCATGAGAGCCCATAATCCACTCCGAAGTAGTTTGTGATAATTCTGCATGGGGGACGCCGCCCACAATAAATGGTGTTGTGTTAACTTCCCGGGGTGCTGGCAGCCAGGCAGGGGGAAGGACAGAGCAGTCTTCCAGGTGTATTTATTTCCCCAGCCTGGACAGCTCGTAATCGCAGACAAACTGTTTGTCCTTGACTCCTGTCTCGGCAAAGGAAGACTGAACTTCCCGCAACACGATCCATATCACATCAGATTTGATGTATTTCATAACAGCCTTTTATTCTCCTGTCTTTGTTCATTTATTTATCAATCTGACACTTTGCTAGATACGTCGCTGTCTTTCTTTTTATTCACCTGTCATTATCTCCTGCTCACAGGTTATAATACTCAACTTTTTAATGTATATTAAACATAAAAAGGCTCTTGGCCCGTGCCTTTTCACTGTGGATTTTCTCTGTTGCACTTAAATAGCAATAGAACGGATGCTTTGCAAATCCTTTCTGACTTTTAGTGATATAAATCGTCGCTGCTCGGAGCTTCCAGCCTGCCTTGAAGCACTGACAGGCCCCTGTGCCACACGTGTCTGCACAGCCCAAGCCATGCCTGTGATGCTCTCCAGGCTTTCGGGACCAGGTCTGTGGAGAGGGAGCTCAGGAGCGGAGCAGAGGAGCACCATAAACACCCAGGCACCGTAAATAAACATTTACCAGCTTTCCATGATCTAATCCTCTGCGCTAACCTGCGGTAAATCCCACGGGAGGGAGTCCGAGGGGTTTTCCCCTCCACAAATGGCAGGAGTTGGAGGTGCTGAAGGTGCTGCCGTGCCTGGCGTGGCTCGCTGGGCCTCAGGTGCAGAGCTCAGCTTAATCCTTCAGAAGGGAAGTTGGCTCGCGACTCACAGCCAAATAAAATCGTCCTCTGCTTCTCCTCGAGCGCTGCACAAAAGCGGTTCAATTACTCCATCCTGCATTTTTGCTGCCATCAGAGAAACAACTAAAAATATTTAACTTGTTTGTTAAAATATTTAACGTGGTTTTGACAGTTCACCAGCTGTTTAAAAGTAGCTGAAAAGGATGGCAAAGGCTGTTGCTGAGTTTAATAAATATGTGTGTGTGTGTAACGTTTGTTATCTGAGAAGTACATTTAGATGTCTGCTTAGGTTAGTATCACATATGCTAGAACACATGTTCCTTTTCTGGTACACATCTATAATTGTGCCCATTTATCTTATTGCAGTTTAAAGTACCAACAGGATAAATAAAGGCACTGTCTATTCCACTTTGAGAAAGAGAGAGACCAGGCTATTTAAGTCAGTGAGAAAATATAAAACGCTGCAGATAAAAACTTTCAAGGGTGGGGAAAATTACTTTTTAAAATAGCACAATCAAGGACATCTTTGCTGTGGAAAGATTTTAGTCAGAAGGAAGCAATTCAAAAGCTTCTACAAAATGGATGTCGGCAGAGAACAGTGGCAGAAGCAGGGAGGAATTCTGCCTGTGTCCTTTTTTATGGTAATCTCTAGGCATTAATTTTCCATGTCTATTAAAATAAAACTCTCTTGCAGATTTACTTTCCCATGGCATAGGATCCAAGCACGATTAAGGGATGCTGGTGCTGCAGGTGAGGGTGGAGAAGGGGTGGAGGAAGCAGAGGCAGGGCTAAACCTGCAGCATGGCATTTACCACACTCGACCAACCCAGCAGGACAAATCCCTCAAGCCAGAGCACAACGCCAGCTGAGGATCCTCTGGGATGCCTACACAGATCAGGGCTGGGCACCCACCTACATGTAGCCTCACCTAGGATGAGGAAAAACCTACCAGAACTTGGCCTTTCTCCACATTTGTGTGGCCTTTGTCAAACACAAGGCAGGAAGATTTGCTGGACCAAGTCCATAAGCATCCTGAAGACAAACAGGATGAGGATGCAGGTTTGGATCATTCAGAGTAAATGTCCTTCGAGATATACCTACCCCAGACTGAACTCTCACACCTTGTTCCTCTGACCACTCACGTGTCAGTCCAGATGTGGGAGCAAACAATCAGCTCCCACTAAAGCCAGAAATCCCTGTCCCAGCCCTTGACACCCAGCCACGATGTGCAGAGAGAGGAAATAAAACAGCTCAGGAATCCAGCACTTTGTGGCTTGGATTTGTGAAAGCAATGATAAATTTAAAAGGATTTAGGAAAACTCTAATTGCAGGAATCAGTCTTGAGAGACAGAGCGGGACTCACAGACTTCTTTGATGTTCAATTCATAAAAGTCCTCAAATTACAGAAGGAGAATCACTTTGCAGCTTGAAACAAACTGACAGTCCAGAAATACACTGAAAACCAGTCACTGAGCTCCAGTGAGCCGCAAAGACAAACTGCCAGGGGCAAAATGAACATTAAAACCAAGATCACCAGACACACATAAAATGTGTTTTGAAGGAGAAGCCAAAGAGTTTGTGAGTGGACACGAGAGCTCACCAACCAGCCTGGTGGCGCTGGGTTTTCCAGGGGTGACTTTTTTTGTGCCTCTTGTTCTTGAAGACAAGGCTGAGAGAGGGAGCCTTGGTTGGATAACTGAGGCTGCTGAGATCCCCCAGTTCTGGTGTAAACTATATGAAATGAGACAGAAATGCCAGTGAAGGGGGTCAGGGTGCTGATTTGTCAGCCTGACATGAGCTGTGATGGTTGTTTTTAAGCATCTCACCTAGCCACAATTTAGGAGTGCAAAAGGGATGAAATGGACAGTGAAGATCTAGTAGCTGGATCTGCTTAAGAATTGTAACATCTCCATAACCCTTTCTTACCTGAACAGATCAAAAATAGATCAAGTGTAACATCAAGGTTATTTTCACCACACACAGAGGCAGCATCAGTCAGTTCAAGAGCCATTCTGGAGCACTCTGTGTGCTCTAAGAGCATCAAAGCCATTTTACGTGGAATAAAACATGATCCTGCAGGAGCTTCTCGCAGCCTGAGTTACTCACCAAACCCAGATGACAATTCAAATAACGCTGGGAAAAGTCATCCCAAAGCAGGGTTTGAATTCCCGGGTGAAGCAGGAGCTGGAAGCCCGAGGAATGCTTCTAAATCACCCGTGTGTTACGGATCATCACAAATGCTCCAGCATTGCTGGAAGTCTTGCAAATGACAGAGGCTCAAATGAGGACTCTATCCTGCAAAACAGAGAGTGGTGCCAGGACCACAGCTATTTAGATGCCTTGCCAGAACAAACCACCTTGTGAGAGCGAGCCCTTGGCTGCCAAGAGAAGAGCAGTTCCTGGAGATGCAGGGATGGGGGAGAGGCGGCTGCGCCGAAAGAGCTGCTGGAGGCTTCAGCTCCTTCCAAAATGATGCTAAAAAACAGAGATAGGCTTATCAAGCACATTATTTTTAGGAGAAGGAGAAAAGCTTCCAGTGCTTCCAGCTGTCTCCAAGGTTTTGGGGTGATGCAGCGAGGCCAGGGTTTGCTCTGGGGGTCCGCAGGTGCCTGCTGGGGGTGGCACGTGCTGCACGAGCAGCCTGGGGGGAGCAGAGGGGAAGGAGGAGGGAGCAGGGGAGGAGGGAAGGAGGAGGAAATTGTGCCATGTCCTTCTCTTCTGCCAAAAAAATGAGAAGAAACTATAAACCCCCTGTTTTCAGAATATAAAAAGGTTGTGAAAATAGGACTCCAAGGGCTCTGCAAATGATTATGCTAATTAGATCCAGGGCTATTCAATAGCTCTGAAGTGATGCTCAGGAATTTTGAACTACAGTTTTTAGTGTGATTACAGATCATATTAAAATTCTATTAGTCTTCACCTAAGTTGCAAATAAATAGGATGGAATAAGGGGTCCATACTTCATTGAACCCAAATATTTTCCATGTAGCAGATATTTTAGAGTGAAAATACCCCCTTTTTTGAAATTAAAAGAAGCTTTATTTATGTAATTACACAGAGTGAAACTACAAACTGTAAAATATTCAGAGATTACTGATTTTTCCACATGGGCCCAAGTTTTGAGTGTTGTTGTAAAACAGTATTTGTAATTGTTTTAGCCTTGCTCTACAGTATAATTGAGACACTCAGTAGAGAAAACTTGGTTGCAAAATCTCTTTTTGTTTCTGCCTAGCAAATGATAAATTGTTAATGAGCACCTGTTACAATGTTAATGAAAGTGAGATCTGTATGTAAATAAAGAAAATTTAATAACTTAACAAGGTGGATTAAAATTCCCAACCTGCTCCTTGCTAATCTAATGCCAAACACCAAATAGTTGCTATCTAAGCAGGAAACTAGTTAATGTATTCACCTCCGTGTACTTTTCAAACTATAATTAATATTTTAAAAATTTATAAAACCGAAATCATAGGTTTGATTGTAACAAACAAAATATCTGCCTTTAATCTACTACAAAAGGTTGGCGCAAATCCCCTTAAACGATACTAAAATGTAAACCACAAGGCAGCACTGAGGAATTGATTATGTTTAACTTCTTTTGCATTTGTCCTAATCACATTCCTTATAATTGTATTTAAAATTACTCCAAAACAGTTGATTGGTAATTCTGTAGCACAGAAGAAATATGGAATGAGAACACTGTTTCCTTGGAAGAAAAAAAAAAAAAAGTCTTGTTATAAATAACTTTCAAGGTATGTCCTCTGGACATTGGGTGAATATTAACACTTGACAAATGGACATTTGTTAGTTTAAACTAAAGTGAAAGTTATTGAAAGGGAAGAAGTGAGGCCCTTACTTCTTGGAGAAGAAACTCGCTTTCATGTGGTTTCTCTCTTCTGCAAACCCCCCCCAGGGTTTTACAGCACTGCCCTTCTCCCCCTTCCCTCCTGATTTACACCCCACCAAGCCCACCCCACCCCGCTCCAATGGTTTGTGGGGCAGCCCTGGAGGGCTGGAGCTGCTGGTGAGCCCCCCTTGAACCCCAGCCCTGCAGGTTCAGCAGGAGACCAGCGCTGGCAGGGATTTCTGGAGGTCCATGACCCAGCCTCCTGCCCCAGGCAAGGTTAGCTCCAAACCTAAACCAGGTTTCTCAAAACCCCGAGGATGCAGACTCCACAGCCTCTCTGGGATGCTGTGTCAGGGCTGCACCGATCTCATGGGGAAAGGTTGGAGGTTGGGGGCTTTCTCCTTAAAACCAGAGGGAGTTTCCCATTGCACCTCACCCCCTGCCCTCCTTTGGAGCACCTCAGTAGCTGCAGCAGGGAGATGGAGGGAGGGGAGATGCATCTTCCCCTTCCATTCCACCACTGTCACACACCCAGTTTGTCCATACAACCAGCTGATACCCAAGTCCTTCCTACCAGTAAAACATTTTGTCTCCTCAGCTCCAGTGCTTTCTCCCTGTTTTAGAAAGGTGGCCTGAAACACAGAGAACAAGGGGTTTTGCCAGCCCCCCAATGCAAGCCCACAATCAGCCCATGATACCAAAGCTGAGCAGACATGGAGGAATGACACCTGCATCTCTTGGGCTCTCCTCCTCTGGACCTTCTCCTTCAGCTGCTCTGGATTTGGAGACCTAGACACAAACATGGGTGCTGCCAGTCCATGACCACTTGTGATGGGCCTGACCAGCACCATCCCTCAGCAAAGCAAACACTGCCCTTGTCCATGGGGGAGTGAGCCCTGGAGGAGATTCCACAAATAACTATTTCTTAAAAAAAAAAAAAAATTTTGGAGAATATACATGCATACTCTGTCCTTTAATTGGGAAGCACTTCACGGGTCTGCACTTAATCAAGATGGATACCTCATTAGGACATCTCCCAGGGAACCAGTTTAGCCTAACAACAGCAAATCGCAACGCTGCTGCTTAATTGGGACAATTTTTGCAAAGTCTCCTCTTAATGGAGACATATTGGGCCAGTGCCAGGAGTTAAGTGGTGTTAAATGAAATAGGTGCAAAACTCCAACTTCCTGTCTTTTTATATAAAGATTGTCAGCTAAGAATGTAAATAAATAAAGGCTAAATATTTAGGAGTAGGACTCTACTACTTTGGTTTTTGGTTGCACAGAGTACTGTAAAGAAATGTGAGCTTCTGGGGTCTGTGCTTAACCCTACCTCCAGCTCTAGCCTTGATGAGCACAAGTGCTTCTCCTGTTGTGCTTGGACAGCACAAAGCACCTCTGGCTCCAGATCTCTGGTGGAACGTCCTGGGTTTGCCTACCTTGAGCAAGGCAAATTGTCACTCTCTGCTTCAGCCTTCTGCAAAGGCAGCTGTAAAACCATAAGAGCAGGTCTGTATGGAGCCTTAACCCCAAAGCCCTGGAAACAGAAGCCAAGGTTCACAGTCGAGCATCCCAGACATGCAATCGCATACATTTCTCTGTTCCTGCCATCCAAGGACCTCTGTGCCCTGACTTTGGGTCAGAAATATAAAATCTCCACCTAAACAACACAGAGGATCTATGAATTGTTACATTCATGCCCACAGTGGGAAACCTGCCCTCACTTCCATGAAGACAGGTCTCTCCCACTGACGGGATGTCACACAATTTGCTTTGAACAGGGCAAGTGCAGCCCACCATGGTGTGGTGGGAAGGCTGGTCCAGTGGATGAGACCCTTGCTGGACCCTCTGGGCATCCCTGGTTTTGGCAAGAGTCATGACAGAGGCTTCAATGTCTCTGCTTACTTGCCCATGCTTTATTCCTGGGACCTGCTCCCACGAGGATCAGAGTCCTCTCAGGTTCCCTCCCTACATACAGAGAGCTGAAATCTTGTTCTCTTTGGAAGAGCAGCTGCTGGGGCAGCACGGTGCTGTTCAGCACAGGGTTCGCTTCTGGGCAAGGCTGCTGACAAATAAAGTAATCAAACTAATGGCAGGCACTTTCCCAAAATCACTCAGGGCAGTGGCAGCCACCAGCATGCTGGGAACAGACACCCAGAGCATCTCCCAGTACATAAAAAACAAGCTCCCTTCAAAATACCTCTCCCACGATGCCTTAGATCCCCTTAGATATTTCTGAGTGTTAACATTAACTGATGAACCAGCCTGAGAGGCATCAAAGCAGGTTTTTTTCCTCCCTTCGTCATTAAGAGAAGCTGTTTTACAAGTAGCTGAGCAATTTGAAGGATATAAAAGGTGTGCAAAAATTGTCTCTTTAAGACATTGACTCAGTAACCTGTAAAAGATGTTAGTTAAATACATTTCCTCAGGACTCCTACAGTCTTTGACTGAAAGTGTTTTGTACATAAACAAACAACAACGCTCCTTCCATCCATTAAAACCCACCAGGCACTTTAATACATCACAGCGTAACCATTTAGCTCAGTCATTTTTCATTGTTTGACCTCACTTTTAATTAGAGACTAAATTATTAATGCCATTTGATAGGAGACAAACTACTTGGGAGTGCTGCTGTTCTCTAGGCCAGCTCTCAGGAACTACACACTCAGATTTTGTACGTTTCGAATAAAACATAAGTGGCCAGAAGAAAAACAATTTACATTTACAGCTCCTACAAACCCGGCATCCATCAAGAGTTTGGTGCTTAAAAAAAAAAATCTCATGTGGTGTTATCAGTAGACTTTTAAAAATCAGCAAGAAAATATAAAGTTCCCCCAGAGAGAAACTCCCTGGAGATTTTCCAAGAAGTTCTCGAGCTCTGGAATAGTAGTTGCCAGATCCTGTAATCAAAACACCCAGGACTGTTTAAAGAAGTTAGTGGTGTATTTTTCCCTGCACGGCTTTGATGTGGAGGTTCCCAAGGAGGGAAGATGAGCCCACAGAAACAGGAAAGCTGGAGGTGATTTAAAGCCAGTGAGCGAGAGGGCAGGGCTGCAGCAGGGACCCAGTGGCTGAGCCAGCTTAGCTGACACCCACAGGCCCCGAATTGTTCCCAAGTGGGCCAGGTCAGGGTGTAACTTGCCCCTCACCGGGGCATTTGATCCCTTGTAAGCACTGGCCTGGGTTCCCCGCTCCTGGCACTTTCTCTCTGAGGGCACAGAGAACTGTAAAAGCAGTTTCTCTCACCCCAGGGCAAACACCACATCCTGCTCATCCTGCTCCTGTTGGGAGGTCCTCCTCCAGGAGAATAAACACCAGGCTTGCTGTCATTGTGGTGAAGGAGACGACAAATCCGGGATCCTTGGGAGAGCTGTAGGGACTGGGTTTGGCCTCCCTTCCTAACAAAGAGCCTGAAGCCAGCCTCTTTCACTCCTATTAAAGCCAAGCCTGGGTGACCCCCTTTAAAACACTTGGCACTGCTGGGTTGGATAAAGAGCATCAGTCCCCACCAGCGGGTGTTGGTTGAACTCACCCCAGGGGTGTGTTTAGCCACTATCTCTTTTATTTGGGAGGTTTTAGCATTTCCCAGGACTGAATCATCTTCGTCACCCAGTGACAGCCAACGTAGCAGGGCTGGGGACCTCCCAGAGCAGCCACCCAGCCCTGCACTGGCAGGAGATCCACATCTGCCCTTTCGAGGGCTTTGAGGAGACAACAGCCCAGGGCTGCCTGGAGCTGGCGAGGGGGTCACGGCACAATAAGGTGTTTGAAAAACCACACCAAAACCTCTCAAAAACTGCAGCTCTGGAAGCTAGAAAAGGATCTGGGGACACATTGAGGGAACGATTTCTCCAGCAAGGTTCATCATCAGCAGGATCCCTTGCTGTGTTAGACAACTGTTCAGCTGTTTCCCGCACGGCTGTGGTATCATCAGACAAGGATGGAAGTTTGCTGCACTGCTGCTAACAGGCAAAGCCACCAGCCTTCCTCACACCCAGCTCCCTTTGTCACCTTTGGGTGCTCTGGCTCAGCCCCAAACCCCTCCTGGCTCTGCCCTGTTGCTGGTGGGTGGCAGGAGCCCTGCACCCCTCACACGATGAGGGAGTGAGGCACTCCTCAGCTGTCACACAGCATTCACTGTCTGTACCAAAGGCACAGAGTAACCACAATGCTTCTGCTAATTTGATGAATCTGTAAAAAATCTGAATTGATCTCCACGTCGTTCTTTAAAAACAGAGCAAGAAATCAGTTTTTCAGCCGGCCCGGCCCTTCTGCAAAGGATGATGCCTGCTAAGCCCATTTGTTTGGACTCAGCTTTTCCCCGGCAGAAATTTCAAGTCTTGTTACCTGTCGTTCCACTTAAGCCATGAGCCTTGTAGCTCTTTGCCATCCAAACTCAGGCTACAAAAATTCACTGAGTTAGATTTTAGCCTGCAATCCTATTGCTGTCAAGTCAGAATGTGGTTTTATTTCTCAGACATGTGTCTTCTTCTGTTTTAGTAGGTTTCAAGCAGTTATTTTCACTTACTCCTAACACACAAAAAAATTGCTGTTTCTTCTCCCCCCTACCCTAAAAATGACATAATCTCCCCTGTACGCCTTCAGTGTAAAATAACCAAGTGCATATGAGGACTAATGGCCCTAAAGGAGCTGGCTAGATCTACTCACCCAATAATCCATGCTTTCAAAAGGCCTGATTTCACAGTTACAGAGACACCCCTGAGCACTTTTGCTGCAAGAGCGAGCACTCGTAGCATCTCCTCTTCTCTCGATATGCTTCAGCAGCTCCCTCTAATGTCAGTGGGGACCCCCGTGTACAGCTCCAAGAAAATTAGACAGCATCAGACCACATCCTGCCCTCAGATGCACATCCACAGCCTCCAGTGGAGGTAATGAGACCATCACGGCATCCCAAGGGATGGAAGCTGGTCGGGAGGATGAGGATGCTCCTGGGACCCACCACGTCCATCTCACCCTGAGCTCCATCTGCGGACAGGGCGATGCATCCATGCAAGATGCTGCTGCATGGGAGGGACCCCAGGGATGGAAGCCCCTTCCTCCTCACCGATTCTGGTCCCAGTGCCAGGAGGGAGAGCTGTAGGACAGAGGCTCGGAGCATAAAGCAGCCAGAGTCCTTGAACGAACCCCCCATTCACATTCATTTCTAATCTGCCGATGCCCTACGTCCAGTAGTCAGTATTTTAAATTGTTATTAAATGTCTTTGGGGGGATTATAATTTGTATGCCTGATTATACAACGGATATACCTATCTATCTTGTGGTATCACAAATAGCCACACCATAATGATGATTGAAATATATAATCCCCCCAAAGATGGTCAGAACAATTTAAACTTCCCTCTGCTTAATTAAGAGAGTTAGGGGATTAGGTACATGAATTAAATGGAGGGGAAGGTTTGGTTTATGTTTTTAAAACCCAGTGGAGTCACAGGGAACTGGCGAGGGAGAAGTTAGACTGCCTTGTCCATCCTTCTACTGTCTTGTGTCAGACAGACCTGTCTTTCTGTCTGCCTGCCTGGCACTGGGGGTTTTTCTCCTTTGATGAGAATAGGAGAGCTCTTCTCGTCCATTTTTCAACCTTCCAACATCTCCAGTGTCTTCTAAGGAAAACACCTCAGCATGCAGCCTGATGCCATCACAGATCACATCCCTGTGACCACAGAGTGCTTGTGGTTTGCATTGCTGAGATACTCAGAGCTCTACCTGGCCGTACCAACCCGCTGTGTCCTGCTGCCTCCAGCTCCTCTCCCTAGCACAGAGTGACAACAGCTCCATCACCTCTGGATGACCGTGGGGGATAAGGTTTCCTTGGGTGAGCTCCAAAGTCCCCGTGCACGGAGGAGAAACACTTCAGAAGAGGTTTAAAAAAACAAGCCCAACTCTCTCAAGTTTCCCTTCCTTCAGCAGATCTCGGACTTGCCAATACTCTGCCAAGCAGAGGTGATCTGTTTGTCTTCTTCATGCTGACAATAAATCCAATCACACCTTGGATGGGTAAATAGAATCAATGAAGTCCCTGCAGCACCGTCCTCCCCTCGGCTCGGCGCCAGCCCCCCTCTCCCTCATCAGCCATGCTAACAGGGAAAATCAGGCGGATTTCACTCCCCGCATCTACCTGCTGATTACAGAGCCATCTTTGTCATTAGGGGTAAATTAATCAAGAGAGGTGAATGTTTTTGACAAGCTGCACTGTTTACTTCAGAAAAGCAGAAACAAAATTAGTGCAATACAGGGAGAGCCAGACACTCGCTGGGCCGAGCAAAGGAGCCCAATCCGTCGGAAAGCAAAATCACTGACTTGTTATTGCTGACTCCAAGCTGTGCTTGGGGAGAGGGATCCCTGAGCAGGCAGAGAGCTCCGTGGGGTGCCAGGGAAGGACTCCCTGCGCTCCTTCCCCCTGGTCCCTGCTGCCAAAACCCCCTGCCGAGGAAAACCAGGGCTGTCATGAGCCACATGCACAAGCACCAGGGCAGCTTTGATACCCTGAGGTTCACCTCTCTCCACCGACGGATGCCAGGCTGGGATGTTCCCAGTTCCTTTGCACACTTCAGTCACCCCCTAGGAAGGGTCCTTCACTCCAGTCCCAGCCAAACCTTTTGCCCTGGGAAAAAGGCACAGAGACTTTTGCAGCCATCCATAACTCTCTCGGTGGGCCTGACCAGATGCAGCTGAACCATTGTCTAGTTAAGAGGAAAAGATCAACCCGGATTTAAGAGGCAGCAAGGCCTCCATAACTCTTCCTTGGAGCACAGCCTGGCTGAATTTATGCTCTGCAGTGTAGCAGCAGGAAACTGATCTAACTCATAGTGATGGTGCTGCTCCTTCTGAGAGGGAGGCTCTCGCCCCAGCCCTTTACAGGAAAGTTTTGGGGCCACACCTGAACTTCGGGCAGGGTGTCCCAAGGTGTTGCATGTGGCTCCTGGTTCAGATCTGCAGGGCCCGTAGCAGGGAAGATATTTTTTTTTTCCCCCCTTTTCTTCTTCTTTTTTCTTTTTCGTCTTTGAAATCTTGTCAGTATATCAACACGCTTGATAAGGGCAGTGTTGTAGTTACACTTCTTTAATTAAGTGAATAATTAAAAAGAAGTTGATCATCAATTAGTTAATTAAATAATTAATCCATTTTACTTTCATACCCTTTTTTGTTAATCACTGTGGCTTCGGTAATGAGCCTCCTATGGGTTGCTAGGCAACCGCCTCCTCGTTTAAACAATCAGCAGCTGCCGCCCGCCCGCCCGTGTGAAGGGATGCGCGGGGCCGGGGCCCTTTTGGGGCCGGGGCCTTTTTGGGGCCGCAAGTTCGAGCCCCGCCTCTGGCGCGACCCCCACCCCCGCCGCTGCCTCGGGAACCGCCGGGGAAAGCAGGAATTCCCCCCAAAGCCGCTGGAAAACCAATGTCCGTGCGCTCTGCCGGGACCCAGCCGCACGGGCGGATGAAGACTGCTGCCGGGGAGCGGGGAGGAAGGCAGGGGATGCGGTGCCGCTCCTCCCGACGGGCACCGTGCTCGCCCCCGACGGGCTGGCAGCGCTGGCACGGCTTCCCTCGTCCGCAGCCGGTGCCTTCCTGGGGGGCACAGCCAAGCCTCGCCCCTCAGCGACGCCCCCGTGCCTCAGTTTCCCCGGGAGAGGGATGCCCCTACGGTGCTTTCACACACGGTCCCTGCCCCGAGGGGGACAACGCAGGGAGCCAGTGCTCCCCTGCCGCAGGCGGCAGCTCGCCTTCCCTCTGCTCTCCCTCCTTATTCTCCTGAGTTCTTTTTTTAATTTTTTTTTTAATCTTTTTTTCTTTTTTTTTTTTTTCCTTTTTTTTCCCCTCCCTCCTCTGTTGCCAATTGTTTCTCTGCCCCGGGGCCAACCTGTAAATGAGATGTTACATCTGCACCGAGCTAAGTAAACACTTTATAAATGAATAAATAAGTGAATAAATAACGAAATAGTAATATCTGAGCCGAGCGGAGCCAGGCGCGGCGGCTCGGCCGGGGGAAGGGGGGAGCTGAACCAGGGGGGGGACCAGGCGAGACCCCCAGCACCCAAAGCTCCAAACCCCTGCCACGAGCCGCTTCCCGGGGGGATCTGAGCCTGCTTTCCCGGAGTGTCCCCCCCGGCAGCGCAGTGCCAGGGTCCCGTCCCTCCCCGAGCCCCCACTCCGGATCTGTCCCGGGAGGGGCCGGGGCTCGGCAGCCCCTCCAGGGCTCCGGCCGCACCGCCCGGCCCGCGCTGAACTTTGTAATTATAATGGATAACGAGAACAAAGGCAAGAAGCACTCATTGAGTAACTGATATCAATTATGGAAGCAGGCTTTTGAGCCTGGAATAAATGATAGGGGAATTGGCCTGAGAGGGAGTGGGAACAGACATGTTATTATTTACGCCAGATTAAGAAAAGTATCCAATTTGCTGGTCATCTCCTTCCGCTGGGAATCGGCATCAATTTTATTATTGTTCGTCAGATTTTAATATTCTCTAAATGAATTAAGATCGAGCTAGGTAGTTAGTCAATAGTTTAATGCAATTAATTAACTTCCCATCGCTTGGTTATCTCTGTTCGGGTCCCTTTTCTCTGGCCAGCCCCACTGCTGGGCAGTAGTTTGGGATAAATAAGGATGAGGCTCGGCTTGGAGCCGGGCTCCGTGTGTCTGTGTGTGTGTGTCTGCGTGTGTGTGTGTTGACTCTTTGGTGTCTAGATTTTTTCCACTGTTCCGTGCATTGTACGACATAACTAGAACTGAAGCAGTACATTTCTTCAAACAATGCCTCCCCGATTCCATTTGTAATGGAATTGGAGGGAGAAAATGTAATTGTGTGTTAAACATGAGGCAGCCATACATGAAGATAAGCAGGGCTGAGTGACTGGATATGGAAATCCAGCGCCGGGTCTAGATACTGGAGGTCTATTTTGGAGTTAAATGGCTCATAAAAATAGGAGGCTGGGGTTTATTTATTTATTTATTTATTTGGCCGAATATCTATAGGGCTGCGCATGTGGAGCTGCGTTTTGAGGGGGAGAGAAATGCAGGGCGAAAGA